>WBMV01007169.1:1482762-1866999 GCA_013396655.1 Campylorhamphus procurvoides | reverse complement strand
CCATCGGGCTTGCCCCGCCGGGCAGCGCGGGGTGGGCCGCGTGGGGACAGCCCCGGCCCCCGCGGGGACCGGTCGGTGCCGCGGCCCGGCGAGCCCGAGCTTGGCGCCAAAGGTGCCCTGAGCAGAGGCGGCCCGGGCGGGACGGCAGCGCTTCCCCCTCCGCAGTGCCCCTCACCCGGCTCTGTAACTCGTGCTTTGGGCTCTTAATAAAGCGTATGGTGGGGGCATAAACGTGGGATGAGATGTTTTAGTGCGGACTCTTTTTTTTTTTTTTTTGCTCTCCCTTGGTAGTCAGAGTGGTTTCCGTTGGTGGGACACCGGTGAAGTCCCCTGTAGGAAGTCCTCTGTGATTACAGTTCTTAAGGCATTTACATGTTTTCCTTTAACCTACTTACTGAGGTAACTTTTGTTTAGTGACCAGTGCTGCACGGTAGGGTTAAATGTGCTTGAAGTTGTGAATGCACAGCCTGTAGTTCTTTAGCCTATTTGTTTTTAAGTTACTCATTACTTCTAAAGTATTAGTGAGGCTAAACGGTTCGGTCGGGGTGTGTATGCACACCGAAATACTTGTAAGGGAACCTCAGTCTCCTGTGCGAGTGAGGTTAAGAGTGTACGTGGCAGATCAGCACACACTAGATAGAGACTCTTGTTCGTGACCCACTTTCTTTGCTGAAATCACTTTGTTTTCTAGTTGGGGTTTTTTTAGGCCTGTGTGCTAGACAGAAACTGTCGAGGAAGATTCCTCATAAAACGGATGCTGTAGTTAGGGGGTGGATGATTTTTATTTAACAGCATTTCAAGTTTCAATTAATCTGAGATGTCCTCTTAAGGCGGTAGTACACTTCAAAGGTTACATCACAAGCACTTAGATTCTTCATGTCAGTCATAGCTGCTGTAAAGTAACCTTTTTGGAATCTAGTGCCAAAATTATTTGTGAAAGCTTTGTAGCTTGTTAGCAATGCCAGCCCAAATCTTGGTGCCAATGGTTCACCCATGTTGCATAATAACACTCTTTAGATGTTGCAGATAATGGCTAAATCTGTTCTCTCCTTTGTAAAAACAAGGCTTTTCTGCCATCTGTATTATTTAAGGTAGTTGCACTGTTGATTGCTTGTTTAAAGTAATGGGTGAACCTAATTGGAGGACAGACCTGCATGAATACAGGCTTGACTATCTTCACCACTAAGCTATTCAGCAATGTTTGCTTTTCTCAGATCAGGTATTTTTCATCTGATGAAGGTCATGTTCCTGTTGAAACAAACGAGAGAGAATTTAATTAAAAAAACAGTCATAGGGGAGAGCTGAAAGCACTGGAATTAAAGCTGAGTGCAATTAACATATTTGTGGGATTTTCACTATCATGATAGAAATGTGGATGGTTCAAGCCGATTTGAAGTCTCATATGTGAAATCGTTGTCAAAATATGTTTGATTCCCATAGGAAACAATGCAAGAACTTTTTGAGTTCATCCCATCTAAGTTGCTAAAATCACTACTAATTGATATGTAAAATCATGCAAAAATGTTCAAGTGATGTGTTTAAAGATAGGCTGTACTTCAAAATGTTATCGACCTTGGTATGGACAGGCACCTAAAATTAACTAGAAATGGCTATTCTGAGATTCTAGTGATACTGTGCAATGTTGAAATCAGTAAGATGATTGCATTTCTGAAGGTCAGGTCTGGGGAAGCTGGTTTATTTTTTTAATGGTGGAAAGAAAAAGACATTCTGAAGGGGCATTCTTTTTCTAGATGTAATGGATGTGAGAAATGATGGGTCTCCAGCTGTCTTCCAAGTACAATTCTGCTATGTGTCACTTCAGTAGGGAAACTTGCTTAATTAGCTTTTAATGGAACTTTGTGCAGGAGTTTTTAAGAACGATTGCCAATGCTTATTCTAGATTGGGTAAGCTGCACTGCTGCAGTCCATCCTCCTCTTGTGGAAGGATGTCTCTTCAGGAGTGTACCTTAGTACAAACACTGGCAGCTGCAAGATTTGTTGGCAGATGTTCTGCAGCAGCTGTTCTGTGCCTGTTGATTTTGACCAGCTGATGCTCAGCACTCAGAGGAACAAGGCTGGGTCCAAGATCCTTGTGGCAGGACACCAATCTGAAAGATAGTGCAACGTTTTAAGCCAAACTTAATTTTTTTTTGGACTGCAGACTCTGCTCTGTTGTCTGTAGGCTGTGGTGTGGTAGCCCCAGTGTCCCAAGCTGCATGTTTTTCAGTTCCACTTGCTCCCCATGGAGCCCATTTCGGAAACAGTTCCATCTAAACTCCTGCTGAGTGCTATTATATACCCTTCTTGTAGCTGTATGATCTTCAGAGTTTTATAGAATGTGTAAAAACTTAGACTTAAGATGGATGCAAAAAAGTAGTATGATTTTCTATTGTATAGAAATAAAATAGCAATAACACACTTTGATTTAAGTTTTCATTACTAGTTAATTGTGGCATCTGTCTAGTGATACTGTGCAGAATGCATTGCAATATTGAAATGTGGAAGTTCAGGAGGTGATTAATCCAAAGAAGTTCAAACTCAGTAGAAGCTCTTCCCTATTCACTCAGTTGTAGGGAAAACCCTCTGTTCACACAATTATGTAGGAGCTGTTGGAAGTCTGAAAACATAATCAGATTGCCATAACTATAACAGTCTCAAAACTTTATTTCAGAGCCAGTGATATTTTTATTCTCTGAAAGGGTTCTCATGTAAAGTGTTACACAGCTGTCGTGCTGGCCAAGCTTGATGGAAATGACAGTGAGGAGAGCCCTCTAACACAGTTCAGTAGAGTTAATTGTAACATTCTTTGGAGTAGCAACAGAGTCCTGCTTTGAAATTGTGATCTCATTTCAATTTTAAATGTATTGTTGTATTACATATGTAGAACTTTGCTTGTGAGTGTCATTGTGCTATTGTAGTGTTACTAAATGATTGCAAGAGAGCAGCTGAAAAATTTTTCCTGAAAGGGAATCCTGACACTGCAGACCCCTCTGGTTGTTATGTTCCAGTTGTAGCAGTGGAGGAGTGGGGCATGTTACTGTGGGGTTTCTTGACCTTACAAGATTGGTCCTTCGAACAGTCTGCCAAATAGAAATCAGCTTTGGGTTGACTACTATGAGAAGTTTTGTAAATGCACTGGTTAAAAGTGACTAAATATGCATGAGTTCTGTTGCAAAGGCCTCTTCATTTGCTGTTGTTAGTGCATTGGTGACAAATAATGGGATTTTTATTATCTTAGTTTAACAGTGTAGTTTTGCTGGTGTTTTATCTTTCTTCCACTAGATGGCCCGAGCATGCTTCCAAGTACCCCATGAGAACTGAAACTTAATTAATTTTTGAAATAAATTCGTGTCATTTTAACTGGAGCTAAAATTCTACATCTTGAAGCACATACAAACTTCTGTGAGGCATTGTGCTTGTTTAAAATACAAGCACTATGTATCAATCGAGAGAGTGTTGGTTAATGTAATATATGGTAATGAAGGTTTGTCTTTTTACTTGATTAGAACATTTCTTATTGAGTGTAGTACAAAGCTGTTTACTTTTGCATTGAGATGAGAACTGGCGTACTGTCACTGACTATGTTCAACAGTTATACTTCAGAGAGGCATTGAAAAGATGTTGATATCAGCCTGAAGTTTGTCCCTAGTATCTCCTGGGAGTGAGACTTGTGTTTTGCAGGCCACCATAATTGATTTTTGGTTATACAGATGTGGTCAGCGGGTTCTGAATAGTTACGTTGTTAAATGTATGGACTCTAATTCACCTATTTTTGTGGTCTAATAGACATCAAGTATAAGCTTGTTATCATGACTGTCTTTTTGGTTAGTGGAGAAGGACAGGTACACACTGAAGGCAGTTTCTGCTGTGAGTGTGGTTGGATATTGGAATGCGGCTGAAGAAGTGGTGGGATGTTCATCCACAGAGACACATTGAAAACTCAACAGGACTGGGCCCTGACACAACTCTTGACTGGGATGTTGAACTTGGTGACCTTGAGAGGTCCTCTCCAGCCTCTATTATTCCGCAGTTCCAAAGGGAGATTTTATTAGTTCCTTTGCTCTACTGCTGTTTAAAGCCAAAACAAATAGAAGGAAAATGCATAGTTGTCTTTCTGGACTACTTTGTAACTACAGCATTTGGCATTCAATTCTGGCTTTCTTTTTGCTTCTGAGGACCTTGATGTGGTGGTATAGACCACCAGAAAAACTATATGTGTCTGCATGTGCTCTTTTCCTTCTTTAATTGCAAACCTCACTGGGGGGAAAGAAAGAAAAAAAGATGCCATATAAAGGGAGTGCTATATTCCTTCATTTCTCTGCTGCCCTTGCCAAATGCCATCTCTGTCCTATTGTTGTTGTGTATCATTACTCCTAGTGTCTCTCTGTGACAGGGATGATAGATTTTCTCTTATGCCTTTCCTAAGGATCTTCCCTAGATTTCTGCTCTTTCTCTTTATGGAAGACAGCAGTTGTCCCTTCCTTTGCATCTGACTGTGCTCCTTTATTTCATTCCTTTTCTCATTTGTCAGTATTTGTGCTGTCCTGCCACCTTCCTGTTTCTCTTCCCTTTTCTGGCTGGTGGCAAATCAACATGCCCATGTGTACTAGAAGGATGGACATAAATGGACTATTTGGTGTAATGGCTGTTGCTGCCTGCATTCAGCTCTGTAGACAAAGAGGCATAATCTGCTCTGGTTCATGGCCCTACTGATACATGTTGGGAGTTCCCCATTTGTAGTGTTTTGGTCATCCTTTCAACTTTCTCCCAAAGTCCATAGCTTTTAGTTTATTGAGCATTACACCACACAGTTTGCCAGTTGAGCCAAGGACAGAGAAATTTTTAAATACATTCTATTTGTGATAGATATGTATGTTTAAGGGGATTGCTTTCCAGAACTGATATACTCTAACTTTGTGTAGGAAATTGGCTGCATGGCTTTGCAATGGCTGTTATTAGTAATACAGCCTTAACTTTGCCTGTGACTGGAAACTAAACTGATGAAAGCAATTCCATTCTTAGCAACCTGGTAGTGGAAAACAGCTGTAGGACTAAAATGCTAGATACATTTTGGTTAGTAGCATGTGTTCTGGTTTAGTTTAAATTTTTGTTACTGAACAAAATTAATAGCAAGTATGAAATAGAGTGGGTTTAAAAAGTTGTATTTCTAGGAAGTGTTTGATAAAACAGAAAGATAGGTGTCATTTGTCTATATATTTGCATGCTCTGTATTATACGGAGCTTTGCTGTAAAAGGGACAGTCAATGTGAAGGTTTTTCAGCTGGTATCTCAGTCATGTCTCAAAACTTTGTAACTGCAGACAGTTGAAGCAGGTAGTAATATTTGTTTTCAGGCAAACACTTCACATATCTGATGTATGTAGTACAATAATATACTTATTGTGTAGTTTTACAGCTGGAAATACAGACATTATATTTTAGGGTGAACAAAAATAGGGATGGACAAGGTGTCAGGAAGGTGTTGTTTCATATCCGTGTCAATGTGTTTACACAGCGGTACCTCTTAAATACATGTGGGCTTTTGGGTAGGTGGGTGTAGTGCCTTTGGGTGTATGACATGGCAGCCAGGATGTAGTACCATTTGAAAGCTGGACAAAGCTGCAGAATGTTGCAGAATCAGGTGAGAGCTTCTAACCCATCTTCTGCTACAAGAAATGTGTATCCAGTTCCATTTAAATTTTGTTTAACTTTACAGCTGCTGTGGTTACAGCATTGTAATGCTGAAATCAACACCCCAGTATCAGTTCTGTTTGACTGTCAAAAGTAATTCTAAAATCAAGCTGCTTATTGCAATCAATAAAGCTCATTCTCATGGCTAAAATGCCAGCTCCAATTTTTGAAGTTTTCAGAGTAGTTTGAAAATAATAATTAAAAAAAAGACAGCAGCATGCATGTACTTAAAATAGTATTAATGGTTTTGTTTTGCCTTTATCTTCCTTCACTAGATGTCACTAGTAGATTTGGGAAAGAAACTTTTAGAAGCTGCACGAGCAGGTCAAGATGATGAAGTTCGCATTTTGATGGCAAATGGAGCACCTTTTACCACAGACTGGGTAATGAAAACTTTTGCAGTGTTTGGTAAATCGTCTTACTTTTCTCACCCAAAGAAGAAAATAGTATTGTTACAATTAAGCATTTATATTGCAATTCTTCTTGGAATTCTGCGGTCACATCATCTAATGTCTAATTCAGAATTAAAATTGTCTTTTTCTTCATATGACCTGCTGCTAGTTTTAGTAACAGACTATGAATGAGCTTGTTGTGGTGACTTTTAACATGAACTTTGAAGTTGTTAATGGGAGAAAGCAGCAATAATCCTCGTTATTGTGTTTATGCATTTAGTATAGTAAGAGGTCTGAATTGTGAAAGCAATCCCAATTGCCAGATATGTACATCTGAGAGTTCCCTGATACAGAGGCTCTGAGTTGTCTTCTGGAGGTGCATATTTTTCAATAGGTTGTATAGGGAGGTCAGGTACCTAAAATTCCCAGGGTATTTATAAGCTCTTAAGAGCCTTAATCTGCTTAGTGACCTTCCTTTCAAATTAACTCTGTTTTGAGCAGGAGGTTGGACTTAGGTGACTTCCAAAGGTCCCTTCCAGTATTGGTATAGTGTCGACCAACACTAAAAATGGGATTAGGCCCCTTAACATGTTACGCTTCAAAACTACAGAAAAAACCCCACAACAACAAACTTCCTCCCTCCTCTTCGTATTCTGTAAAATCCCCAATAGCTTCTTGCCTTGAGACTGTAAGGGAGAATGGTTTTTGAAGTGGTGGCTTGACACTTAAGTTTGATAGCTCCAGAACAGGAAGAAATGCTTCATACTAACATCTGTTAAAACTCCACATTTTCTGTTACGTTCCAGCTGGGAACATCTCCACTTCATCTAGCAGCACAGTATGGACACTACTCAACCACAGAAGTGTTGCTGCGAGCAGGTGTAAGTCGGGATGCCAGAACCAAAGTGGACAGAACTCCATTACATATGGCAGCATCAGAAGGCCATGCCAGCATAGTAGAAGTCTTACTTAAGGTAAGAACTGCTGAAGTGAGTCTGAGGTGGGGATAATTGTGATGGTTTACAATCAGATATTTACAATTTTCTTTTAGTCATGAAAGCAACATTGAAATTGCATCAGCATTGGGAATTTTGTTTTCCTATAAAGCTGTAGTTTATTTTAGCATTAAAATCATCATGATTTCAGATGAATTATTTACTTCTGTTTCAAAATAAGACTACTCCCTAATTTGACATTGTGTTTAGTAAGAGATTTTAGAACCAAGGTATGTTGTAGGGAATCTTAGGTAAATAATTTATTTGGTAGTTAGATTGGAATACTTTTAATAAATTTGTAAATGTAAGATAATAAGGCATCCCTGATGGAGAAAGACAGTTTTGGACTTCATTCTGTGACCAGCCTCTTTTAATTCAGATACTTCTAATGACATAGTTTATGCAATGATCTTGTTTGTAGCATGGTGCTGATGTCAATGCGAAGGACATGCTCAAAATGACTGCACTTCACTGGGCTGCTGAACATCACCACCAAGAAGTTGTAGAACTCTTGATAAAGTATGGAGCAGATGTTCATGCTCAGAGTAAATTTTGCAAAACTGCATTAGATATTGCGGTAGACAATGGGAATGAAGACATTGCAGAGATATTACAGGTAACTCTTGATTCCTGTACTTGATTATGTATGTCATAAACTAAGCTTTTAACATGGCATTTGTGACACCCTATATTGACTGATAATGCCAAATTCAAGTCTATTTCATTACATGGAGGTGAGATTAATGTTAGTAAACATTAGTTGGCTGAAGAACATTTTCACCACCTACAAAATTAAGGATAAGTATCCTTTTATTTTCTTAAATTTCAGTGTTGTACTGCACAGAGCTAGGGGGACTTTTCACAACCAAGGTGTAGTAAAACTAACTCCCTATTCTTCTGACTGTATGTTTTGACTATACCCTAGTGTTCAGTTAGCTTCATGTATGGATTTTAGGGTCTCCTAACAATTGGAGACCAAGACTGGAGAGAAGAGATCACAATTTTTCCAGAAGTAGGAAATCTGGGATCGAATTGTCAGAGAAGTGATTGTGAATCAGAATTATAATAGATAGTTCCATAGAAATGTGCACTCAATATCAATATGTGTGTTCAGTGCTATTGTTAAAGGCAAGTTAAGGGACAAGCGTTATTGAGAGACTAGAATGCAAATGAAGAGTGCCATTATGCCACTGTGTAAATCTGTTCCTTCTTTATGTCTTTAACTGTCTGAACTTCTAATCTATTTGTTTAGCCTCCTCTTCATTGCAGGAAGATTATAGTAAATAGAAGTTAACAATTCAAAGAAAAACAAAAAGAAGACTGCCATGTCCATTTCATGGCAATTGCTAAGCTGTGGGAGCAGATTTTCATGGCGTGTATCTGCCTTGGTTCTTCAGGCTTCTGTTTTAGATGTGTGAGCTTGCATATCTGCAAAAGGGCCTTGTCTTTATATGGTCCTCTTTGTTTACAACAAATGATAGAGAGAGTAGTGTTGTTACACTTCTGGTCTTTAGATTTTAGCCCAAAAAAAAGTTCCTTATGTACTCGGAGATGTGGTATGGTGTATTACATGAGTATAAGGAGGGAGATCTGCCCTGTTTATGTGGAGTATGCAATAATTCTAGCTCTTACACAAGGTAAATAACTTCTTTGCACTACAATTGGAATGATGTTATTGCCTTTGTCTCCCAGATTGCAATGCAGAACCAAATCAATACGAATCCAGAGAGCCCAGACACTGTGACGATACACGCGGCAACCCCGCAGTTCATCATTGGACCTGGAGGGGTGGTGAACCTAACAGGTCTGGTATCTTCTGCACATACATCCAATGGAACAGGTATTCAGATGCCTATAGGATCAGCTACTGGGATTTTATACTTTAATTGAGTTTCACCATTTAGTGAAAAGCTTTGAGGAAAAACAATGGTAAGAATAGTTACCATATTTCTCTTCAGTGTAAATATGAACGTACCTAAAACGACAGTCTTCACAGAGCTAAATTATCAGAAGTTGTGTTTGCTTAATGAACTTAGCTTCAGAATAGCACTTTGGTTCAGCAGGGTGCTGCTGAAAATGGAATGTGTGTTAGAAGCTTCAGTGCAAAACTAGAAAAAGGGACTTCACTGGTTTTGCATTTCTCAGCTAACTTTTTTTCATCCTACCAGATGAAACAGGAGTGTCTGCTGTACAGTTTGGAAATTCATCGACATCAGTATTAGCTACATTGGCAGCTTTAGCAGAAGCATCAGCTCCACTGTCTAATTCTTCGGAAACACCAGGTTAGAAAGCTAAGTCATTTAACCTAATTTAATAAATTGAGGGTGTGTAAACTTCAGCTTTCCTGAAGCACATAAAGTAGTGTGATAAATAATGATTATATGGATATAGGTACAAAAGGAGAGCAAAGAGGGAATAATGACCATATTTATGGGGCTGTTTTTCTTTCTATGTAGAGTAGCTTTTCTTTAGACAAAATCTCCGTTTTTCTTTAAAGGTTTGAAGAAGTCCTTGCAAAGTTTCCTTCCAGAAATAAAAGCCCAGCACTGAATTTAAAAGTGAAAGATCAGAGCTGTTTGCCACAGCACCTACTACTGGCACTTGCAGCTTGGACTTTTTTTTGACAGTGGTCTTTCTTATTGCTGAGCCTGTACTTGGAAGCAAAATTAAGTTCAATGCAACACCACTCATTCATGTGGGATTGCTGTTTTGGTTTACTGAATAAACACTATGAATATTTAAGCACTGCTATAGGACAGTAATCTCTGAACATAAAGATCTTCAGAAAACAATGACTGCAGTCATTATTTGAACTACAGAGTGATTTTTCTATGTATGCTATATAGTAAGTAATTCAAAAGATGAAAGCTTCAGGGTTTTATTTACCTTCTCTCATCTTGAACATCACAACACAGTCCATAGGGTTTTAATTTCATCTCTGTAGATAGAGTAGGTAGAAAGCACTCTAATGTCTGTTATTTTAATCAAAGGCTTTGCTTTTACCCTGACAAATTGAAAATAAAATACAGAGTCAGTGTGCTTGAATTTCTTTGATTGTGGTACTAGTGATCTTGCTCTTTGTCTCAGTATCTTGTTGCTTTAAAAAATAAGGGTGGTAGCACAAGACCTGAGTTGCAACATACAGGGTAGACTGTGGTATGTGTTGTAGTTCTGAATGCAGCCTTTCCTTATCTTACCTTCACTTATAGAGGTAATACAGAACTGTGAGAGTTCACTGCTCTGTATTCATTATCAAATCATGAATTTGAAATAGATAGTTGAGCTGAATTTTTAGCTATAAAATTATATACATACAATGCTTGTTTTACTTTTTAAGCTTTATCTTTCTTCTTCAAAGATGTAAAAATGTCAGCTCTGCAGAACTTTTCCTTTAGTCTTGTTTCATACTTTGTATAATATAATTGTGGTTGTGCTTGAAGTACTCATGTAGTACAGACAAAACTTTGAGATTCTATACTTCAGTTTTTTACTGTCTTGAAGACCATTGTGTTAGGCAGAGGAATCTGGGTTGGGTCCTGAGGTACAGCTGGCAAGGCATTGGTTGAGAAGTAGTTTCAAGGTAGTATTTCAAGTTTATTTTTTTTATTCCACTATTAGTGGAACTTAGTCCAATTTATGTACAATGTAAAAGTTATTTGTGTTCATAAAAGCAGCTCTTGTTCTTGCTGCCATGTTAACATTGAACCCAACGCGTTAGTTTGGAGTGGGGCGTATCTGTTAGCAAAATGCTAAAAACCCCCACATTATTATATTGAGCAAGATATACCAGGATAGGGTTGCATGTATTTTTAAAAATGTGAGTGCTTTGCATTGGCCTGGTGAAAGATTTCTGTTAAAATATAATATGTGGTAATGTATTAATTGGGGGGTTTTTAAAAGTTGTGGAAGAAATTTTTTTCTCAGCTCTACCAAAATGCTTTTGAAATCATAAAGCTTAATTTATAAATTGATTTGATTTCTTTACTAATCTGTTTATAGTTGTGGCCACAGAAGAAGTTGTGACTGCAGAATCTGTGGATGGGGCCATTCAGCAAGTTGTCAGCTCTGGAGGTCAGCAGGTTATTACTATAGTTACAGATGGCATTCAGCTGGGTAACCTGCATTCCATCCCAACCAGTGGAATAGGGCAACCCATCATTGTGACCATGCCAGATGGACAGCAAGGTGAGTGCAGACTTGTATGATTTCAGCTTGAGGAACTGTTTTAGTTACAGTAATAATAACAATGATTTGTTAGGTGCAAATAGCTTGGACAATTTTATGTACATCTAACATCTATACTACAGAAGGCTCCAACACATGAGCTACTGCATTTCAGTAGGTTAACACGTGTCAGCTGAGTCTCTGCATTAGGAGAGAGAATGGAAAAATTGGTAAAGTATATGGAGGAGAAATGGGACATTTAAGAGAAAAGTGGTAATGACTTACTTTGCCTTCAGTAAGTTTGATTCTTGCAAACTTGTTATGATAACTAGAAGATGGAGGAAAACAAAAGCCTTCTCCCAATACTTAATCTGTTGCGTTGCTGGGAACACTGTGAGGAGGAAGTGAGGCTTGGATTTAGAAATCAGATGCATGAAGCAAACGGTGCAAGTCCCACAGAGTGTGTTCTTAACAGAACAAATGTCATATCTTAAATGCTTCAAGCTTTAGAGCAGCAGTGACAGAACCAGTGAAGCCAGGGTGACGTAAACGTTCCTGTTGGGCCATATGTACTTTGTGGAAGCTCCTAGTGTGAGAAGTTCTATTTTGTGATGTTTTGGGTGATTTCTTTTAAAGCTGCTCTGCCACCACTACTTAGATAAAAATGATTCCATCTCTGGTTTCTTCATAAGAACTCCCAGTGGGAAGCTTGGAGAATTGTATACTGGAGGCATTATTTGGTTTCCAGTCTGTCTGAACTAGTACAGCTAGTTACAAAGCATGGATGGGTGTAGGGAGTAACTGAAGGGACAGTCACATTTATCTGCCAGATGGTTGCGTGAGTAAATTAGGGTATGATTTATTTAGATCCCTGTCTTTTTTTCTTCAAGTCTAATAACTACTTGATTTTTAGATTACCTAAGGTGTTCAAATTAATTAAAATCAAAAGCGAGATTTGTATTTAGTATTTGCTGAAGAAACACTATAAAGATGGTCTGCTAGATATGTTAGAACTGACGGACTGGTAACTCTGCAGCACTGCCATGTGTGTTTACTCTCTGAGAAATGGCAGTGATACTCCAAAGGGATAGCTAACTGGTGTACACCTTGGTAACAAGGAATTTTAAAATTCTTTAGTAGCATACAAGTGTGGAAAAGGACTTGCATACAAGCAGCTAAAATTTTTAGTGAGTTTTCATCATATGGACTTTCTAATGCACTTTATTGTATAGTTGTATTTTCAAAAGGGAAAGTCTCTGCATTTTATTGTTCTTTATAAAATTGCTTAAGTAATGCAAGTTTTATGTAGTGCAAATACTGCTTGAAGTAAATGTATTTACTCTGTACAAATATGTTTTCAGTATTAACAGTCCCAGCAACAGACATTGCTGAAGAAACTGTGATAAGTGAAGAACCACCTGTGAAGAGACAGTGCATTGAGATTGTTGAGAATCGTGTGGAGTCTGCAGAAATAGAAGTAAGGAGTATATTACATGATCTGTGTTAAACAGTGTTCAGCACTGAGTATCTGGTTGTGGTTTTTGTATTGTTCAGGTTCATTTCTGTGTTACCACAGAATGAAGCGTGTAAAACAATAACATTTTCAGTCTTTCCTATTAATGAAATTCATTTTTTACGAAGTTGTTGTAAAAAGAAAATACGAGGGCTGTTTGCTTCATCCTGTGGTCATGCATGTAGAAGTGACACTTGTTTAAGTATATGATAAGATATTTTTTTGTTTGTTCTTCCTCTGAGATCAGTTTTTAAAACTGGGTGTCGATATATTATCGAGTGCCTTGAGTCTTTCCGCCACGGGTGAATGAGAGCACTGTACCCCCATCTTTCTGTTACAGCCACATGCTTGTCCTGATGGTGAGATCATATTTTTAGCAATGTTTCCTTTCCATTCATGATATCTAGATAACTGTTAATGGAAGTGTGAAACAGAAAGATTCTGTGTTTGTCTGTTTTTATCAGTATGTCATCCCCTGCCTTTTTTTAATTCCAAAGCAGTTTACTATTACACAACTTTGCACTAGCCAGTTTTTTTAAAAACTATAGTGCAAAAGACCTAAAAATGTTGAGAGCGCTTTTCTTTTTATATGATAAATGTCTGTAGCTGTTCAATTTAAAAATGTAGCTTTTTTTACATTAGCCACAATAGGTCAACCATCTCATTCCTTCTCCTGTTACTTCTAACTGTGCTGACTAGTTTTGGTCAAAAGGTTATGAAAATTGCTGTCTGCTCTGAATAGACTGTAAGTTCTCATTTTGTCAACTCCATGATATTTCATTTATCTAACGTTGTAGTTCATATTATCACGTTGTGCCTAATTGAATACTTTCTGTTGTACAGTATGTGCTGTATGTTATCCACGTCTAGTAACAATAATTACCACCTCTCATCACTTTCTTTCCCTGTCCCTAAGTTGTTGCATCAAATACTTTTGACCTTTGCAGCTTTGTGGTCATTACAGATTATCCTGACAGTTGAAATTTTCTTGCTGCATTTTTTAAAAATGTATGACTGTTACAATAAAAGCATTTCTTTTGTTCACACTTTTAAAAATCTGCCTGAATTATTCGTAAAGGAAATTATGTTTCCTTAAGTATTTAAATAATTCTCTGAGGTGAAATTAAAAAAAAATCCAGATTGGTTAAGGAATAAATTGACCTGTTCCTAATTAGAGATAGTTGGTATAGCAGTACCAGTAATTCTTTTAAGGGGATTACCAGTTCCAATTTTATATGTTAAACACATTTCTCAAATATAGAAAAAAGTTGGTTTAAATGAGTTATTTTGCCAGTTACCTTTAAGTGCAAGTTTTGATGACTGACCTGTCCCTGCCTGTACAACTGGAAATGCAGACCTCTGCCTCTGTGATGAGGCCAGTTGATTTTAGGGGCCTAATTATGGTTCACAGGGGTGTGGTGCTACCTTGCTTTGGTAGCAGTGACATCAAAGTAGTGCACATAAAGTCACTTCACTTCAAATTTCTTCATCACAGACAGTGGTAGATACTTGAATTTGGAGAGACTATGACCCCTCTCCTCATTAAAATATTTTAAAATATAAAGAAAACCATTATTGTTTGATTTCTTTGCCTCACACTGATTCATTCCTTTATTTCATTATAAAGGGTTGATTCAAGACTGAATCCTTTCTTCAGCTGTTTTAAATTCATAGTGTGTGAACAGTTAACTGTAGTTTCAAAGTTTTTGTAAGCTGAAAATCCTCCCATTTGTGTGAGGTAATAACTTTTCCTGTGAAAACATTGTGAAATGACTAAAGCTGTAGTGTTGTTTTTAAATTCTCTCTTCTGGGGCTGTTAAGTTCAAACATTTCAGCTCATTTTGAAGAGTGATAGTTTTTCTAAGCAGCAGGATATTTTAAACATGGTATGGCAGCAAAAAACCCCTGTCACACAGATACTCTGTTTTTCATTTCATGCATAATTCATTAATGGACAGTGATTTTTATTTTCGTTCTTTAATTTGACTGTTTTTCCCATGCTGCATGTTTGAAAGGTGACACACATGCGTTAGAACCAGGACAATTTCATTAGACTAAAAAATATAATCATGATTGTTAACTAATTATATTAGTGAATTCATGTCCCTTGATTTTTCTGTTGTTTAAAAGAGTGGTCTGGTTTTTTTAGTTACGGGCGTTTCTATTGTCAATATTTAGACGGTTAAGAAAAGTTACATGTAATGAAGAAAATTCCCAGGTAAAATAGGAAGATTTCTTAAGAGCACTGAAGATGGATAGGTGTTTATATGACACAGAAGGACTTCAGATCTTTAGAATGCTTTCAGTTGTGTTCTGAAGAATGTCTCAAGAACACTTTGGGGGTTTGATTAAACTCGTAGATCAGATATAGTCCTCCCTATTCTTGATGTCGCAGTTAAGGAACCACTTCTCACTGCTGAGTCCGCTGTAGATAATTGCTTCTCCAGAAGCCTTGAGTTCTTTCCACTGCTGTCACATAGTATGCTTGGCCTCGGTTCCTTAATTCATTCTGTTTATGTTGGGACTGTGACAGTCTAAAAGCTACACCTATTAGCTGCCTAATCTATGTGCTTTGAATTGCTAGTCTGTTTAGCAGATACTGGTTTTATCTTCATGATCTTGCCACTGAGACTTGGTTTTTTCCTTTTTTTCTTATCCCATCCTTTATGTGCTTTACCACTTATGGGTGCACAGCTCTAATTCTCTCTTCTGTGGGAAATACCCTTAAGATGTGGCCTGAGAACCTCTCCACCCCCTAATGTTTGCAGTATGCACACTGCACAGCAGTGATGGCACCTTGCTGTTTGTAGTGCACTGCAGAGCCACTGGCCAGTGAACTGTCAATGGTTCTTATTCTTCTGCAGCCCAGTAGGTAGAGCAACTTTGCTTCTTGCCACTATTAGATTTCTCATGGTTTTTAGGAGAAATTCATTGGGTAGATAATGCCAGTTTAGTATATCCCAGCTCTCAAAAGGGAAAGGCTGCTTTCCACATGTAGCAGGATCAGCTGTTTTGACTGATTCCCTGAGGAATGTCTTGTAGCTCTTTGCACCAACTCTGTTCTACGAGGCTGGTTTATGTAAGCTGTTGGCTGCCCTCATCCTACAGAGATCTCCTGTGGCAATAGCAATATGTTTGGGTTGGAGTGGTTCTGGAACATCATTGGTGTGTTTCAGGTCCTCTGAGGTGTAGGCTCTACTGTTCATTTGGCATCTGTCAGTTTAGTTGCTACATGGATTGACCATTCGTAGAGTTGCTTAAAAAGCAGAATGCAAATTTTCAGAGGTGGAAGCTGAACTTCCTTTTCAAATAAAGTAAGCAAGATCAAATGAGATGAGCTCTCATTTTATTAGCCTCTGCTCCAAATGAAGCAAACCCAGCTTGCTGCCTCCAGCTCTTAAAGCTCTATGGAAAATTATGTTGCTCTAGCTGTTCTGTATTCCAGCTACTCTTAATAACCTGTTAATAACATCTTTCCTTCACCTGTTCTTTTTGCTGTACAGGTGCTGCTGTTAGGAATGATCTGATCACCTGTGTCATTGTGTTTCAGCACATTCAGCACAGCATGTGACTGCTAAATGTGACTGTGACAAGTACTGAGAACAGTAGCAAGTAGAAGGGAGGCAGAGTATTTTGTATTTTTCTGACCATGAAATATGTGAGTGCATCAGAGGTGAAGAATAGGGATGCTGTTATGGGAGTGTGGGGGGTGAAACTTCTAACAACTGTTTGAGGTATTAAATGGGAATGTGATACTGAACTGCTGGGGTGGGAATAGGAAAAGGCAACTTATTTTCCCTGGGTCTCATTTTTTGATAAGTTTTGTTTTTCTGGGAGATGACTTGCTTCTCTGACAACCATCCTTCCTGTTCCTATTTAATAACTACAGTGGAAAGAATTATTTTAAATCTAATACAACCTTACTCATAAAAGTATGATGCACTTTAATGAAATGGTATTTGGTTGAAGATCAAAACAAAGCTATTTCCCAAGCAAATTGCTTTTTCAATTGGGCTCAGTGCAGCATCAGACAAGATGACAGTACTACATCACTGGAGATAGAAATGCATTCTCCTTAGTTCCTAGGGCAGCTTCAGAGGAAGTGGCATTCCCATCTGATTGTGCTTGGAAATCATTTTATACCCATCCCCAACAAACTTGCATGCAGAACTTCTGCAGTTACTTCAGTAAGGATTTCTTTTGAATTGAAAAAGCTTATCTGGCCAAATGCCTGTTAATTCATTAAGATGTGGTGTCCTTGGGGATGTAATTATACCTCTGTATTGCATAGTATCAATCACTATTTAGAAACCAGCTCGGTGTATATTTTGGTCAGTGGGCAGCTGACGCTCTCCAGCACAAATGCAGTTAGGTAACAGTTTGTCATTATACTGTCCGATTAGAAATAAAACAGCAAAGAGCAATCCTGTTAGATTGGGTTCCAGTTCTAAAATGTAACAAAGGGAACTGAATCATTGGAGAAATGTTAATACACTATGCTAGTATTTAATCACCATGCTTCCACTTTTTTTATTTAGCTCTTTTTTGGTGAAGACTTGCGTGGTACCTTTGCAGCTCAGTAGACTCAGGTTTACTGTACCCACAGTTCAAGCCTGATCGTGGGCACTTGTCTGGTGTGGTAATTCATGTCTGCTTTGCACAGCAGCATTCATACAGGTCTGCCTGAGTAAGAACTGAACAGTTGCTACATGATACCCTAACACTTGAGCTGCATGTAAAGGAAGAGTATTTGCCTTTTTAACTTGTATTTGACAAATTATTGCTGGTTCTGTTTCTAATAGGAAAGAGAAACTCTTCAGAAACAGCTGGATGAGGCAAACAGAGAAGCACAAAAATATCGTCAGCAGCTTCTAAAGAAGGAACAAGAAGCAGAGGCCTATCGGCAGAAGTTAGAGGCAATGAACCGCCTCCAGACTAATAAAGAAGCTGTTTAATAAAAAAATGAACACACTGCAAAGCCTGTTACTTTCAAAAACCTGCAGTACAATCTTGAACTGTACTCTGTATAGGTACAGACACGGGATTTCATGATAGAGAAGATGCTACAAGTTGATAACTGGACTTAAGCCGTGAGCTCTGATTAATTTCTTGTAACATAAAAACTCTGAATTTAGAAATTGTGAAAAGTATTTAAAATTAAATACTGTAAATAGTTGGTTTTTTTACAGTTTCAAAATGAGTTGATAAATCTTTTTGAAGGGATCCAGAAACATGAAAAGCCAATGTTTTTGTGAAATTTTTGATTTTAGTATGAATCTAACTTCTGAAAAACAGAACAGTTTTAAGGGTGATGTTGTTGATTTAAGCTGACAACTTGAAAATTGATTATGTGACAAAATTAATTAACAGTTATTTCTACATGATAACAACTCAAACAGCTTCTCTGAATAAGACATTTCCAGGTGGAAATCTTTGTACAGCTTTAAGTAGTTGTCTCAGATTCTCTGAAAACCATTTTTGGGGTTTTTTTTATTTTAGGTGGTGAAATTTTTATATTTAATTTCAGATATATCCAAGTAGATTTACATGTATATGAAGCTAATATTTTTTAAACTTTTCAGTTTGTACATATGCTGCATGTTTTTATAATTTCTACACATACATCTTGCATAGGTATTTTTCAGCAAAGATGAGAAAAATAATGAGAAAAATGTTTAGCCTATAGGTCATTTGAAGTAAGCTAGCAGCCAGTTTTATTGTGGATGGTATATTTCTTGGAAGAATGTAATTTGTAATTAAGAAGAACAAAAAAGTATCTTAATTTACATATTAAGAGGCAAAATTTGGTAGTGGAGGCATTGAAACTTCACTTTGTGTGTCTTACAATTTTCCTGTACAAACATTTTAAAGTTCAGTAATGAATAGAAAAGAATGTCTCCACTGGAACACAAATAGTAGTTATTTTAGAATATTCCTATTGATTTCTCTTCTCCAGTAACCTCAAAATTACTTCAGTGATACATTTTTTTCTAAATGGACTCTGCATTTTAATTATGCAATTGGACAGGTAATTTTTTTATGTTGTAGTGATGCTCTTCCTACCTGGCATCATTGTTCCTCACTGTGATACTGTGTTTGTGTGTGTCTGTGCAGTGATCTATTATGCTTAAAATTTATATGGCACGTTACATCTTCAGAGCATTGTAAAATCTTTTAAAGACCCCTTACTGCACTGCCTGAGGCAGGTAAGTGTTATTGTCTCGATTTTATAACTGGTATAAATGCAACACAAGGGAGTGTTAAATGACTGGCTTAACACCATGTGAACCTGTGGTTACCTGGGAATGGATCTCAGGAGTTCCTGGCTTCTAGTCCTGTGCTTAGACTGAGCTGCCTTAAGATTGTTCAGTGCTGTGTTACATTAAATTTTGAACTACTGTGCAGATTTGTTTTTTGTAAGATAAAACTCTTTGTGCTTTGCTTTGTTGTTCCATGTTCACTGCTTTTATGGAATTGTTTATATAAACGTAAGCAAAAAGTTGGTTTATCTATACTGTACACGGAAGAATTACCCTTAAAACTGTACTCTGGCCTACTTTTTCTATTTTACAATTAAATATCTTTTCCACATATATATAGTGTAGAATCAATTCCATTTCAGTTGTTTTGTGTGTGCATTAGAAGGCCAAAGCCTCTGTGTTGGGCATTCGGAAAAACATCAAAAAACAGTTTTGGCCTTACAAGGGCCTTAAATGGTGGGAGGGAGAAGTGGGCAGAGAATTGCATTGTACTGTACAAAACTTTGTCAAACAGATCAAAATTGGACTTGTTTATAGAATTGGCAGTTAGGAAAAAATTCTAAATATCCCAGTATCATTATATAGTTGGTAAATTTGATCCTGATTGGCAGATTTGACCTAAAAATAATCAAAAGATAATAAAAATGAAAAATCTGTGCTGGTGGGTTTTGGAAGAACTATTTTCAAAAATATAATTATGCTGGTACTAGGACTTGAAGAAAGCAGTGGTGAACTGAAAACTGCTCTGATTTAGGGATTTTTTCAGGAACTATCCATAATGTCATAGCCAATTCAGGAACCAGTTAGTCAAGATAAATTGCTGCTTACACATCGCTCCAATTGAATTGTTCTGTGATCAAAATAATGTTTATGTCCTCACATCCCACAAAATTGATGACAGTGTAATCTTAATAATGATAAGAATCTCGGTCTGAGTGGTGAGAGTGGTAACGTTCACATCCAAACGGAGAGTTTCCCACGGTTGGGACGGCACAGACGTTTGTAGCAAACAATGAAATGAACCTTTTCTAATCATTGTGTTTCCTGTGAGCAAATATTCTATTCCTCATTGTCCATAACAAAATCCTGCTAGGTGCAGGGTAGCTATAACAAAACCGTATTTATCACCAGCGATATTTACCCTACCTGTAAGTCATTATCACCTCTTTAATTCTAGTTCCGAACAGGACCTGCTGTTTGTTCTCTTCAGCACAGGACAAGAGACCAAGCCAATGAAACTCACCTTTGAGCAAGGCATAGGGTCTATGTCACATGAAATATTTACTGTATAGTTTAGCTCTGAAAACATTGTTAAAAATACTGTTCCTTATTTGCTGTTCCAAAGTAAAAACAAAATGTAATTAGCTACCATCTGTTTCTTTGAACAGATGTCCATATATTTTAAGTATTAGTTAATTGTAATGAGCAAGAATCGCAGTTTTTGGGAACTCTGGGCTTTTTTTGAGTTGGTCCTGTGCTTGATATACCTTCTCACCTTCCTTTTTCCCCTTTATGGGATCATTTACAGTAAAGCCAAGAGAAGTTCATAAATTGATACGAAGTGTGTGGGCAGCTTCTTACTTATCTCCTAACGTTTCCAAAGAAATGTGAGATAAAACAGATGAATATGCATATAATATTTTTTTTCACTTCTTTCAGTGCCTTTTTATCAATTTGGGAGTTTTTTTTATTTCAGTACAGTAATCTGATGTGTGTATATCAGAGCATCTTTGTCATATCTGTAAAACAGTTCCCTGTCAAATATCTAATTGCAGCAGAAACTAGGAAAGGTTTTGCACTGTTCTGTAACCGTGTGCTGTGGGAACGATGTCACAACTTTCTAGAACTGTGAAAGCATTTGGGCTGCATTTGGGCACATGAGGCAGAGAATTAAAGCTGTTCTGGCAGCCAGTTCTCTCCTGTGTGTTCAGAACAGCAACACTGCTGTTGTGGATCAAAGGGTCTGCCTCACCTGGTATCCTGTCTCCAGCAGGGCCAGTCCTAAGCAGGAGCCTAAGGTATAGCAAAAATTGGGCAAGAACATACTGTATTGGTTGTAGTTTCTGGTGCTTGGTCCACAAATCCACCCTCTCTCTTTGCCCAGGGGTCCCTGCTATAGCATAGAGCAAGTAAAGTTGTAAGTGCTCAACACTGAATACAGTGTCAAAATGTGCTAGCAGAGATAGGTCAGGATGTGTTTTCAGGTCCTAAAACAGGAACAAAAGGGAATCCACATGGCTGTTCTTTCAAACTGGAAATGATCCAGCTGGAGGACTTGGAGGACTTCTGGAGAGACAATACCAAATCCCAATGCTTATGCATATCATATGTGAGGAAAGCAAGCACAGTGAGCAGAAAAAGATGCATTCTCCCAGCTCAGCACTCTAGGGTGATATCCATGGAGGAACATCACCATGGTTTGTGTTACCTCCTCTGATCTGGAAGGGCAGAAGTCCACAAAGAGGATCATTGCTGCTTTGTATTGCAGTTCTGGAACTGGCAATAACTGTAAAGCCTTTCCTTCTAGCAGCATGGGACTGACAGCACAAGGACCAGAGACTTGTGGGAATGTAGGTATATTCTTACTGTTTCGGGAATTCTCAAAACAATTCTTAAAAAAAAACCCACCAGTCTGCAGTGTCAAGTTTGTTCTGTGCTAGCACACTAGTTGGGTGTGCTGGTGTAACATTTGGTTTTTATTTGGTTTTGAAAATTCTTGAGCTTTTTCTCTCCCACAGGTCTCATGTTAATGTGCCTTATATTCATGACATGGATTATGGTGAGACTTCTGAAAGATTGATTGAAAATGGGAAAGGGTTAGTGCAGAGGCAGCTCCTCTTAATGATACACAATCTTACACATCAAAAGAGCACAGATGAGAACATGAGAGATTGTAAAAGCCCCCAGTTGGGAGGAGTTAGATAAACACTCACCAATAACCTGCCTACGTTAAACCTTTTCCAGAATTCGTGAGTCTGAGAGATAAAGGGAGCTATAAAGCGTGAGGCAGCCAGCAGGGCACCAGAGCGAACTGCCCACGGCTCCCGAAAGGTCGTGGCCCAGGTTTGAAGAGGTGCTTTTGTAAGGAATCAGTATGGAGCCTGAGGAGTACAGACAGAGAGGTGAGTGAGCCTTGGCTCTTGCAAGTAGGTATCATTTGCTCATGGAGAGCAAGTATGGTAGGGCTGGGAGTGGTACCCCAAATTAGGATGGGTTATATACCCTTTTATTTGCACACATGTCCTCGAGACTTGAATCTACTGAGGCTGAGAGAAAAATGTGTCCCAGGGTGGAGTTTAAAATAATGGATTTAGAGTCCATGGGTAACAGTCTTACATTTAAGATACCATGGGAAAGCTGCAAACCTGTAATTCTGAATTAATTTGAGCTAAGGGTGTATGCACAGTGGCTCTTCCCCAGCTGACACCATGATACTGGTACAGTTCTGGAGATAGGGAGGAAATTTTAGTCCCAGGGCTGGAGGAGATTGCCTTAAGAAGTCGAGCAAAGGTGTGGAGCTATGCAGCTCTTTTCAGAGGATGCAAAAGGGGCTATGCTACAGTGAAAAGGAAGTGTAGGGCATTATGAAAATTTAATTCCTGTGAAATGCAGTTTCAGTTAATTTGTAGGCAAGACAATCTAACTGCTCAGTAATCAAACAAACTGTACTTGTACCATGATTGTGTTTTAAAGGGACAATTGAACTATTCAACAGTGACACTGAAATAACCCTATGAGTCTGTCCTGTCCCCAAGAAGCCTGTTCTGGAAGCTGTGTCCCTACACTATTGGATGGGACAAGTAGGGTGTAGGAGGGAGGTCAGTTCTGGTGGCTGTGCTGGGAGCAGTATCCCAATGCTCCTGACAGATTGTGTGGAGTGCTGGTACTGATAGGGAGTTTTCCCATAACTGAAACTCAAAACAACGGTTTGCCTCTTCCAGGGAAAGAGATGGTGGATTATATTTGCCAGTACCTGAGCAATGTGAGAGAGAGACGGGTGACTCCTGACGTACAGCCAGGTTACATGAGAGCCCAGCTGCCAGATTCTGCCCCAATGGACCCAGACAGCTGGGACAACATCTTTGGAGATATAGAGAAGATTATTATGCCAGGGGTAAGCAATAAAGTATAATCATGACAGGAAAAAGCTCTTACTGCCTGGGGTAAACACCAAAGCCTGGGAATGCACAGGCTCTGCAGAACATTTATGTAAATAAGTAAAGTATCCAAAAATATAGACTAAGTCTTGTACACATTATGTCCGCAGAAGGATTCGGGAGGTTACTGTTGTGTTCCTAACTATAGTTTTAGGGGAGAGACAGAATGTATTTTTTAAGTACTTTATACATGAACTCATATTTGCTTATAGGGAAACACCTTCACCATTGTCAGAAAATCATTAGCTTCACGGTGTCTGTACCTGTTGACCTATATAATCTCTGTTTCAGAGATGTGGAAACTTGGGCACACCAGTTGTGTACATATAAGACATGTCTCCTGTTCTTTGAATGTAAAGGTCTTGTTTCTCTTGTACTATAGTATAGTTCATATTATCAAATTACATGCCTTATGTAAGAAGCTCTTTCAAAGTCTGTTCTCAATTCTTTTTTATAGATGTTTGCAGAAACTTGATCTGATGTAGGAGAGGTATTCACATTACACATGCTTATGCTGGAGTCCCACATACAATCTCCTTCAAGTGTATAGAGGGGTTTATAGAATTGTAAATTGCTGTGTATAGCTGAAGGCAAGCTTTTGTTTGACAAAATGAGCAACTTTGTTGCAAGGATTCCCTTTATAAAGATAAACATTTTGATGAATCTTTCTGACTTTGGTCTTTTGAACATGATACAACATTCTTTCCTGTTCAGAATCTTTGGGTGCCTGTTTAATTCAGATAAATGCTTTTGCTGTTATTTAGAATTTATCTATTAATGACACAGTACTATCATCTGCTAGTGCTGCACTCCTGTTGATATTATCTTTGCAGCTTTCTGCTAGCAGATGTATAGATCCTTTTCTATCACTTCCAACATCTAATGCTAGTCACTACATCTCATGCAGAATTTTGTGACATTTCCAGACTTAACTTCCAGATAATTCTGTTCTAGGTAGTCCATTGGCAGAGTCCACACATGCACGCCTACTTTCCAGCTCTTACTTCCTGGCCTTCACTCCTTGGAGATATGTTGGCTGATGCAATTAACTGCTTGGGATTCACATGGGTAATTTTTTTTTTGTTTTTTGGCTATTTTAGACATTCATCCTGTGTGTAATATGCAATAGCAGGTCATAGTCATTCTTTATCATTCTCTGAGTCAGTATAATTATTTGCTTTAACCAACTGTATGTTCACATAAATGAAAAACTCAAAAAAACCCCGCTCATAAGAATATATAAGAACAAATGTTACCCATTACCTAGTAGTAAGAGGTGAATGAAGAAAATATACCACTAGAAATGCCTGTTTTCTAATTCTTTCCATATCCCACTGTGAGCATTGTTCCCTGTCAGTTAGCCTCAGTGCCAAGACTATTACACAAGCACTGCAGGCAATGGAGCAGCCACCATCCATGACTGCAGGCTAGATCGGGCTCCATTCCAGTCCTCCTGTTCCTTTGAGAGAACACATTTCCTATTTTTCCTCTTTTGAAAATAATTGTTTGGTGGCCCGGCCCAAAATATCTGAGTATTTTGTATCCTCCTGCAGCAGCTACACAGGGCCACTTTGTTATGACTCTGCATACCTCAGTAGGTTCTGAAGCCAGTGTTGTCCCCCGTGGTGAAGTTGCACTGATTTTTAGGTGTGTGTGTCTGTGTAAGAAAGGAGGAGAAGCCATAAACCTATAAGCAATTGCTGAGTATTGTCTGTGTAATTGTATCAGATCAGCTCCTTGCCTCTCTTAGCTGTCAGCTGGAAGAGGGATCAGTGCCCAGGGTGAATTACAATCTGATTCCCTTTTTTCAAATTTTTCTAGGCCTCCAGCCCAGCCTGTACAGAACTGGAAATGAATGTGATGGATTGGTTGGCAAAAATGCTGGGCCTTCCAGATAAATTCCTGCACCACCATCCCGACAGTGTAGGGGGAGGAGTATTACAGGTAGGGGAGATTAGAGGTGGCCTCATCAATGTTTTGTTTCAACTCAAGTGAATTTCCCTCTGGGTGATAGTTTTCCTAGAGGCAAAACCAACAAGATTCTCTATACGGATGTGAATACAGACAAATCCCAATTTGGCATTATTTTCCCAAATTTTAATATTAAATATAGAAGATTATAGAACAGTAATTGCTTTTAATGCTAACTGTGTTATGGATGAGCAGCAGGTATTCTTGTGGCCTTTCTAAGGATAAGTGAGAGTCAAATTTCAATTCTTCATTCTGTTTCACATCAGCAAATTATACACTAAAGTAATTCTTATGTAATTAGAGAAGCAATCCTTGTCAGTGTTCTTCTGCTACAGTTTTTAGCCAAACAAGAAAGTATTTTTCCTTTTTCTCATGTCTACTTTGTGTGTCTGAGAGGTGCAAGATCAAGGCCTGAACCTTTACCTCCTTTTGGAAGGCTCAAGCAAGTATCCCCTGCAATCAGTGTTGAGGCTCTGTGTTGTTATAAGGGGCTTTGCTCAGGTTTGCAATTTTATGGGAGATACTACATTTTATCTGTAGAACAAAATGAAAATATGCTTTATTTACTCCCCCCAACTCAGTCCTGCACATTAAAAACTACAGCAGTTAAAAGGTTTTGTTCTGTGTTGCTGGCCCAGAGAGCTGCTCATCAGCTAATGACTTTCCACTGCGCCAGAGAAAAGCAGTAGTAGGAATAAAAGAGGGGGTGGACACTGAGTACTGACTTCAGTAAATCCCTGGCAAGGTAGCAATGAAGGAGCAGTTGCAGTAAGTGAGCAATGTCTTTGCAGAGCACTGTGAGCGAATCGACCTTGGTTGCACTGCTAGCAGCAAGGAAGAACAAAATCCTGGAGATGAAGGTTTCCGAGCCGGAGGCAGACGAGTCCTCACTCAATTCTCGCCTCATTGCTTATGCATCTGATCAAGTAGGTTCTTATGATTACAATGAAAACAAATTTGCTTCTGCTGTCCCACTCAGCCTATGCAATGTGAACTCCCGTTTCTGTACCAAGAGAGAAACACAGGAATGCCTCACAAGCATGAACCAGTTCCTCTAATGCTGCTTTCTGCAGATGAGGAAACTAAACCAGTGTGAGGCGAGGTTTCATAGGGTCCTGTCAGTCCTCAGGAGACTGTTCCACATGACTCATTTGTGCAGTTCCTTCCTGTTTTTCACAAAGCCTTACTCCAGTAACGAGGTGCTGCTCTCATGCCAGTTCAGCTCGTTTCTTCCCAGCCTCCTTCCCCTCAGGGACAGGCACGCTCCAGGCACTGTTACCTCAGGGCTGCTCCTGGCCGTGGGCTCCACTCTGCACCTCTGCCTGCAAACCTCTTCTGTCCTCGGGCTCCTGAACTGAACAACTGTATTTCCCTGTGAAAACTGCAGCAGGAGGGACACTCATGCTGGTTCTCTCTTAGTATATAACTAAAAGGACTTGTATTTGACGTGTTTTGGTCTACCCAGAAGTAAGCACACTTTGGGGGATTTATCTTTGTATGGCAGGGCGTAGGGAAGAAACTGAGTTTGATCCATTTCTAGAGGCTCCTTTAAGTGCTGAGTTTTGATAAATGGCTCTTCAAACACAAGATCAGGATGCCCATTATTATATTTTAGAGAAAAGTACCCAAATAAATGAGGCATTCCCTGGAATTACAGCATGCCATTTCTTATACTCATGGAGAAGTCACTTTCAGACTTGTATTAATAAGGATTACAATAAGGACATTACCTCTGCATATCTTGCCACCACTGTCTTTCATAAGGCCGTAACTTACCACAACTGTTCAGCCTCAGAGCTTGAGTTCTTACTGTTTTTCTTATTTTAAAGGCACATTCATCCGTGGAAAAGGCTGGCTTGATTTCCCTTGTGAAGATAAAATTTCTGCCTGTGGATGAGAACTTTTCCCTCAGAGGTGAAACTTTGAAGAAAGCCATTGCAGAAGACAGAAAGAAAGGCCTAGTGCCAGTTTTTGTACGTTCAACTTTCTGGCTGGGGATATTGGCATAGTGTTGTATTCTTAATGTCAAGATAAAATTACATCTGAAACCTATCTTACTGGGTTAAGATACATTAGATGAAGGTCAAAATGTATAGAAGAGTTTCTATTTAATTGAAAAAAAGTAATTTTTTGATTGTCTATTAACCTGCCCACTTTTAATGTGCTGCATCTATTTATTGAAAAAAAACCCAATCCATCTTAACAGGTTTGTTTTTTTCTAGGTTTGTGCAACTTTGGGTACAACTGGTGTCTGTGCTTTTGACAATCTCTCAGAACTGGGTCCAATTTGTAAGTGGTTTTTTCCCCCGATTTTAAATTATGAAGGCATATAAAAGATAGAGAGACTTTTTCATGCCAAAAGCAAGGAGAGTAGAAACCCCGATCAGCTGAGTTTTTCAGATGTGTCTCAGGGATCACTGAAGTCAATACAAGATTTTGCAGTGATTTCTCTAAGATTTAGATTAAGATGATAAAATACATTCTATTCAAGATGGATGAAATTTGCGAATCGGTCGATCTTTAATGTGATTATTCAGGAAATACAGACTGTGCAGTACTGTTATAGGATGGATACATAAATATTTAGCCTAGCAAAGGTGTTTTCAAGGTAGATGCTGGTAGCACATCCTTTGGATCCACAGGTTTCATAGGTAAATTTGATGTGGTTGCAGATTCTATTCCAGCATAAATTCTGACCAGCGGCTGCTGAAGATCTGAGGTGCTTTCTTGTATAGGTCAGATTGTGGCTTCTGTTTCTGGATCTTTTTTGCTTGCCACCATGACTTTATTCTGGCCTTGTGCAACTGAATGGTACTGGGGAATTTCATTCAGTATAAAGGGCAAGGGAGAGAAAATTATTAAAAAGACTCACATAAAATAGGGAATAGTGAATTTTGTTATAGTATCCCCCTGATTTCAGCATTATCCTGTATTTTGGAGTTATGGATCCACAGCTTTAGAATAAAACTAGATTGTGGATTGTTTGTCTGCCTCCTCCAAAAAAATGCACCTGTTTTTTTCCAGAGAGATTAAGCACACACTTTGATTCCTTATGTCCCTTACATAAGAACAATCCCAATTCCAACAGGTGCTGCTGAGGAACTCTGGCTTCATATTGATGCTGCATATGCAGGAACAGCATTTGTATGTCCTGAATTTAGACTGTTTTTGGATGGAATTGAATATGCAGATTCCTTTACTTTTAACCCTTCTAAATGGATGATGGTTCATTTTGACTGCACTGGATTTTGGTGAGTAAAGGCAAAACACAAACCACCAAAAGAATGACATGCAAATTGCAAAGTATTTCTCTGCACTTATTTTGCTAAATCCAGTTCCTTCTACAATTGATAGGGTTAAGGATAAATACAAATTACATCAAACCTTCAGTGTTAACCCTGTCTACCTCAGACATGCCAACTCAGGAGCTGCAATTGACTTCATGGTAAGTTATTATTTAAGTTGATATTTTATATTGCATATAAAATGTTCAAACAGTCTGTGAAATTCCTCACACTCTGGAGCATGCTTACCTTATAGCTGATCTTATTAAACCAAATTAAACTGAGATCCTAGTGCAAAGTAAATAATAAAACTTTGAAGTGATCCCTGGTTATGGAGATTAATTAGAAAATTGCTTTCAGATTGAAGTACTTAAGATTTTTACACAGATGGAGATCAAGCCTTGCCTTTTTAATGCAAAGGGTCATTTCTGTGCATTGTGTTGCTGAGTTAATTCCTAATGATGCCATTTTAGTTGGATTTATTGTATCTCTGATATGTAATAAAAGAGAGAAAGGATTAAACAATGGAAACACCATGCTCTGAAACAGCAGGAGAGTGAATTGCATTTTTCTTCAGATTAAGGTATTCATAGGAGAGCCAAGAGGCATTTTACTTTCGATATATCTTACAGCAGATTTCAGTACAGTAATACAAAGGAATATTCAGTGCCAATTATTTCTCCTATGATCTCACCCTAGTCCTGAAAAGATAATTGTTTTCTTGAAATCAATAGTGCTTTTCACTGGAGTACGAGTGCAGGGAGGGATGGAAAAAAAAGATATTGAGTCCCTCTTGTGGTTAATTTGGATTCTGCACGTGGTTGTGTAGCTCCCTAGAAATACTTCTTTATATGCTTTCTCACTCTTCCTTGTAGTAGGTGTAGTAGGTGTTTATCTGGAACTGTCTACTCCTGTATCAACTCTTGCTGTTTATAGTTGATTTGGGAAAAATGTTCAGGATGGCACTTAAATATGCAAATTATGGGACCTGAAGTACTGAGCATTCAGTCCTAAAGTGTAAATGGCCACATCCCAAATTGATTATGCTCTTAAAATGCAAAAAGTTGTTGTTATTAGCTGATAATTAACTTAAAATTCTAATTATATCTAGGCCATAGATTCAGGGGAAGAGACAAATCTTATTTTTGCAAATAATTGAAAAACATGTAGACACACATGAAAAACATGGAGACATGTTTCTTTGATGGCTGTTTCCCAGGCCTAGCAGATTTTCAGTAATATGATACTATCTGTCTTAACAGAGATTTCTGACCTGAGTCTGAAGCAATAGATGTAGCAGCAGCGTAAGGAGAACCCTCCTTTGTGTTGTTTCTGCACTCACTGGGCACTGTTGTGTTTTCACAGCACTGGCAGATTCCACTGAGCCGTCGGTTCCGTTCTTTGAAGCTGTGGTTTGTGCTTCGCTCATTTGGGGTGAAAAAGCTTCAGGCTCATGTCCGGCAGGTATGTGAATTACCAATGCAGCATAAATGTGTTGGGGTCTTTTCTTGGGAGCTGAGATTAGTAAATTCAGAAGTGCAAAGATGAGTAACAGCAATCCTCTCACATGCAAAGCTGGCATGTGAACACTAAATGTGTGCTGGTTTTACTCTTAAGCAATCTGTAAAGACTGACTGTGTAGACAAAATATTTCCTGTCCCCTTCCTGGAAGCAATAGGCAAGGGCAAGTGAGTTGGTAAGTCATGGCCTTTGCACATTACTGAGTACTAATCTGGAGGAGCTTTCTTTGAGGCAGCTGTTTGGGAGGCAGGCTGTGATGAAAGGCTGGACCCAACTCTCTGTAAATGTACAGGCTTATGTCTCTGATGGAGAGTAAATACAAGGGGGTTGTATTGTGGACCAGTGGTTGTCGCAAAAGGACTCTAATCTGAGAAGACATTCTATTTTCAAATGTTCTTCTGGAAAATCTCTATATATAGTCCAGTTACTCATGTTCACTGTCAAGGGTTTGGGCAAATAAGACAGACTTTAAAATTCTTAACTTTGTTATCATTCTTCTGTTTTCTACTATTCATGCATTGGAATGATGTGTTTTAGTAAGGAAAGGAATTCTTTTAACTACCTAATTTAGTGCCCTACAGTCGGTTTGTGACCAATCAATATATAACTACTTTTTTTCCTTAATTATAGGGTACTGAAACAGCCAAATTCTTTGAATCCTTGGTTAGAAGTGATCCACTCTTTGAAATTCCTGCAAAGAGACATCTTGGACTGGTTGTATTTCGGCTAAAGGTAATGGCTGGGCCATTTGAATGTCTCTTTGCAATGAACTGACCACAGCTGATCTCTCTCCAGACATTAAAAATTGTGAATAAACTTTCATATTAGAATTTGTGATTGCAATTCTTAGAGATGTTGGATGTCACTGGAAATTCTAACTATAATATTTCCTTTTCTTATTCACATTTAAAACAGGGTCCTAACTGGCTGACAGAACAACTCCTGAAAGAACTAAGCAGCTCTGGCAGGCTCTTCCTCATTCCAGCAACCATTCATGACAAGTTCATCATTCGCTTTACTGTAACGTCTCAGTTCACAACCAGAGAAGATATTCTGCAAGACTGGAACATCATTCAACACACTGCAGGCCAAATTGTTAGCCAGAATTATGGGTTGTACACTGTCAATTCTGATGATGGGGAAAGAATCCCTGCTATGATGGTTGAGCCCAGTTCTGATGCCATTAGTAATGCTTCTCAGCTTTATCTAGATGGAGGGAAAGATAAAACATCTTCCAGAAAAACAGTAGTTCAGCCTAAGAAGTTATCAGTGAGTCCCAACACATGTGTGATTAGTCAACAAGTGAAAGGTCAAGGGGATCCTCTAGATGACTGTTTTCCAGAAGATGTCCAAGATGTTACCAAACATAAGTTAACCTCTTTTTTATTCAGTTATTTATCTGTTCAAGGCAAGAAAAAGACAGCACGTTCCCTTAGCTGTACCAGTGTGCCAGTGACTGGTAGTCCAGAACAATGTAGCCCCAAGGCAGCAGTCACTGACAAGAAGGAGTCTCGTGCAAATGCCAGAGCTCTTTCCAAACTGCCCGAAGACATAATGATGTTCAAAAAAAGTGCCTTCAAAAAACTAATTAAGTTCTACAGTGTCCCAAGCTTTCCCGAGTGTAGCATTCAGTGTGGCCTTCAGCTGCCTTGTTGTCCTCTGCAAGCCATTGTTTAACAAGTAAGAGAGCTTGGTCCTTAGAAAGAGAACCAAAGTTTGCTTATTCATATGCAATACTGTGTGTTCTTTTGTTCAATATGTAAGCAGTGGCAATGACCACTGAGAAAATTCCTGTGCTTTTACTGGTGAAAACACCATGTATTTACAGATTGAAATGTCAAATAAATCTTGCAGGCATATAACATGAAACCCTGTGTTTTGTAGACCGTGCTAAAGAAAATGGCAATTTCTGCCTTCTCAGTCCCAGTAATGGGCAGTTTCCAGCTGGTAGGCTGGAACCATTCTGACAAAGTGTGCTGGCCTCAGTAGCGGGTAAACAATGTAGGTCTCTATTTGCACCACTGATTTATTTTTTTATGCCTTGCCTTAAGCTCTTTAGACTGCTGTGAGGATCTGTGTGTGCAGCCAATGCCAACATCAGCTCTGTGCAAAGGAAGGATGTAACCTCTCCAAGAGACTTTGCTGCATTAGGGCGATTTTAAAATGGACAGTTAAACACAGCAGCCCTGCCATTCCATCTGTGCTAATCAGTTACCCTGCACAGGAGGCTTTATGCAACCGTGTTGCAAGAGCAGTTGCCCCTGTGAAGCACCTGTGGCCTTTCCCAGAATTACCTAAGGTCTGTAAATCACAAATGCATGAGGAAAGAGAGTGGGAATGATATTTCACCCTCTCTTATAATAGAAGAACCAAAGGGGCATTTTGGAAGAAAGGATCTTTCATGCAGCAAACAAATGCATTGCTACATGAGGCCAGTGATTTATGTATTTTTCAAAAAATAATTTAAAAAACTGGGGGGGAGAAAAATTTATTAAGGACAGATTGAAATTCAGAGATAGTACAGTTGAGTCAGGAAGGACAATGATTGCTAGGAGATTATTCTGGGAAAGCACTGCTAGATGCGTGCTGCTGTGCTCATAGCTGTTTCCAGACAGATACAGCCACCCCATCCTGAAGGCAGTGCACTTGGGTAGATGGATCTTCCATGTGATCCAGAGCAACTATTCTCAAGTTGTATAAACAATGAGCCCGGTTTATCAGAACAATATCTGGACTCTTATGTCAGCTGAATTCATCAGCTAAGATACAGGTAGAGTTGGAGAAGTTCTGTTTTATTAAATCAATCTCATAGTCATACTTTATTTCAGATTCTGATATTTGCTAATCTTAATGATAGGATTTCCTAGCAAGGTTAGAATAACAGATGCTTTAAAAACTGAGTATTATAAAACACAGATTTTTTTACATGTTCACAATTTGAAATTATGGGTTTTTACTGAGTTATAAATGTCCTGGGTCATTTGTACATACAGGTTTGCATTGTCATCCAAGAAATACAGGTGGTCTTTGATGACTGCTGGATTGAAACCCTCCTCCATTAGTTGTACTTTACAGTACTTAAAAGTTGCTGTAAGTTCAATGGTGTTCTACAAAACAAAATTACAATTACACTCATCAATGTCAGCATATAATTGTGGGAATTGGATTGGATTTCCTAAATTTAAAGGGAATACTATTTAAAGAAAATCCATACAGCACGGAAGTTAAAGGCTTACTAATAGAGGTGTGAACTATCTGTATTCATCAGATGATAACTGGACTGTGGAGTAGGTGGGCCAGTAATTACTCTGAATATAAGAAGAGCTGGGGCCACAGAAACGTTACTGACAGGTTTACCTTAGTATTCTGTTTAAATAAGGCATAAGAACAGGAGTTTTCAGCTTCTAGTCAGAGAGAATCAAGGGATTTATCCAGAAAATTACTCAATTATGTTCTCAGATCAAAAAGCAGAACTTTTCACAGAAAAGAGCAAAGAAAATGCCATTCAATGGGATGGCAAGACAATACACTAACTTGACTGGTCAACTGTTCTGCTTGTATAACTCAAAAATTTAAAGATTGATTAAATAATAGAGCACAACTGGTGCTAGTCCTCTGGAGTGATCTCAGTGAATATGCAACCTTTCTCAAGGAGCAATTTATTTCAAATAACTTTCAAAGTACAGTAAGAGTGACATTCTTGCCATGTTTTCCTGAGTTAAACTTCAGTTTACAATTTGGTAATGCTTCTCTTGCAAGCTTTTGTTTGTGTGGGGATCTTTATTTTGCACTGAAGAGTCTGTGGAGGGACCAACACTAAACTGAGAACACAGCTGTATTACTGTGTTGAAGGGATCCAACAGGAAATGTATTTTCCAATGAGATGTTCCTGATTGTGTATCTTAAAATGTTCCAAGTATCCTGTAACTGCTCACACAAGTTGTTTTTTTCAGGCTGAACTGAAACATCTGGGTGCAGTTCTACTTTTATACTTTTTATATATAAATGACTGGAGCAAGTGAGAAACAAAAGCAGCCTTTTTGAGGATCGCTGGAATAACTGGGAAGTTCACAGTTCTCATAGGAAACAGAAAAAGCAAAATGCAGACTGACACATAACATCTATGTAGGACCACTGTCTTACCTTAATCCTTATGAAACGAGGTCTTGCATAGCTTGGAAGGTGAGTGGTAACGTGTCTGTAAGTACTTTCTCCATTAAATTCACAGTTTTCCTTTAGTCGAATACAGGCCATTCCAATTCTGCCTTCATAGCCTGGGGGAATAATGACAGTAAATAACTGTAGTTTGTATATAAATTTGAACTTCAGGCTAACCTCTTTTGGCTTTTACTTAGTCTTCTTTCTTCTATCCATGAACTCTTCCTTTTAGGCCACCTTAGAAACATTCTAACATACCTTCCTTTAGACATCTAAGGGATTAGATTTTCTCAAGGCTTCAGCTTGCTGGATGCCAAGCTCTTTTGAAAGAATTATAGATGGCAGACATTTTAAAAGCCATCCCTCTTGGGAAATTTGTGTCTCAGTACTCTGAGGCAGAAGTCTGCCTGCATCAGCATTTAATAGTGTGGCTTAATTTACTTTAAAACAAATCATGGTAAATATGCTTATACTTGTGCTGACAAACTCATCCATGCAGAAATAGGACAGAAAGGAGTAAGACCCAATTTATTATATGAATGGTTAATTCAATGCTGCAAAAATTCAAGTACTTCAGATTTTTTACTTGTTTACCTACATATCCAGAGGGCTTCTTCCCTCCCCTTCAGTAGGTCAGTATATTGATACTTTATTAATGTATTAAAATAGTCTTTTGTTTAAATACTTCAAGTATCCCACTCGTACCTGGAACAGATACTCCGTACACAATAACATCTTCAACACAGTCAATCAGTCCTAAAACATCTGCAACTTCCGTTGTAGAAACGTTTTCCCCTTTCCAACTGAAAAATAAACAGTCAAGAGTCATGATTTCTATGTGTGTTACATACAGTGATCTCCAGTGTTTTGATGTCTGACTTTACAGTGGGCTGAGCTTGAGATCAGAAAGCCCTTTTGCACCAGAACCAGGAACTTGTTATTAAAAGTAGAGAAAAACATGTCACAAAATTCAACAATGTATTCAAGATCATTGAAATCTCTGAAGAATTTAACACATATAACCATGCTTAAAATAGTTCTAAACAACAAAAATGCCAAAATACTACTTATCTTAGGTTCCATCCTAGGCTCTATGCTTTCTTAGTTTTAAAAGCATAATCAATGTATTTTTCTTCTGTGAATGTAACTGGTGTTGACCAAACCAACATTCATTTATCCCTGTAAGCTGAACCTCTTTCAGGCTCTGTATGCAACTATGAACACAATTGATAAAATACAGCAGTGGAGGTGAGTTGAAATCCTCACTTTGACTCTCAGAGAAATTCCTCTTCACCAGTCAGTACGAAATACTGGACATGAATTCCAAATTCGAGCATGAGTCAGAATTTTCTATCCAGACAAGCATTTAAATACATAAAACCAACCGAAATGTGTCTCCAACTCGATCATGGAAATAAATGAAATTGTCGTTGTCGATCACTAAAAGGTCACCACTATTAAAATATAAATCCCCTTTTTGGAAGACATCTCTTAATTGCTTCTTCTCTGTTTGCTCTTTTGCTCCTGCATAGCCACTAAATGGTGCATATGGGGTGATTTTGCAGATCAATAGTCCAGGTTTACCTATGAAAAGGAAAAACATTTGTTTAAAAAGCACAGTGTAAACTGCCAAAAATACCCAATTTTCCTTACATCAGTGAAGTCTGCAAATGTAGTAGATTTATTTGAGAACTTTGTTATAATATATTCTAAAATCATTTGTGAAGGTACAGATTGAGTTCTGCCTTGTCCTCTCAATTTCCTAGCCCTCAAAAGTGCCAGTAGACAATACAATTTACCACCTGCTTGTACTGGTGCTGCAACAGAACAGAATCTCTGAGGTTTTGTCGTGTAAGTGAAAAACAGAAAATGGTTGCCCAGTTTCTCTAGACAGCTTCATGACCTCAGTTTAAAACACCTGACTCAACAGGAGCTGTGTCTGAAAAGGAATCTTAGCCGTGGCATGAAGTGTATCACTAGAAGGTGTCCATTGGTGCAGGCTACTCTGCTGGCATGGGGCAGTTGGATTTAGGAACCAAATGTTGGGGTTCAGCTTCCTTACTTTGAATGCAAAATAGACCAAAAGGCTGTTTAATCTATTCTTTAGTCTTTCAGGGTATTATAAGAACAGTGTTTTCATGTGTGCTTTGTCTATAGCCAGTGGCAAAAAGTTTCAGCCAGTGCTAAAAAAACAAGTACTTCCCTGAAGTTTTTTAAAAGAGTTAATTTTTTACCTTTGGGAACCCTTATGCAGTATCCACGTTCATCTCGGACTGGTTCTTCTCTCTCTACGTCATATTGAATCAGTTCATAGCATAAGATCTAGTGAAAAATTGCAGAACATATACACACATGAATATTCTGTCTTTGAAAAATATTTTCAGAATTATACCATGTAGCCAGCTTTCTAGTTAACAGGAGCCAAATTCATCACATTTTAACTGCATATCCTCAGTCTGCCTGAACTAGCAAGTAGTATCTGCAGCATCTTGCATGGGCAGCTATAGACTGTGCTTGGGGAGAACCTTGTCCCTAAGTAAGTTCTTAAGTGAGCCTTGGGTTCTTCCCAACTGTCACACAGGTGGCCTGGTAATGCCCACCAAGCTCCACCAAGGACAAAATGCCAGGTTTTGGTGTTATTCTTACCTTCTTCAGGCAGTTTACTCTCCCCACTGCACCGATTTTTCCAGTGTAATTAATAAAAGTGATGTTTCCTTCAGTTGATGCATAAAACTCTAAAATATGAATATTTCCAAATCTTCGGATAAATTCCCTCCAAACATCTGCCCTTACTCCATTTCCTATGGCAAGTCTGACCTTGTGATCCTGATCATTGTTTCTCTAGAAAGAAGAAACAGTAATGAACTCACATTTCTGCTGAGTGAAAGCAGAGCTTCTACTTCTGGAAAACTCTGAAGGAAACTTTAGTCTAAAAAGTATTGAGCATATTCTGAAGCAAAACTTGAGCAAACAAGTACAGTTAAGCTCATTACTTTGATGTGGGAAAGGAAAACAAATCACTGAGCAAGTTGGGCTATATATCTACTTGTAGTTAGTGGTTAACTTGGTCTGGACGAAGGCTGAAACAAATAATTTTATGCAGAAAGCCAGGGTGAAACTCAGGCACCATGCTGATTTTTTTTGGTAAGCCTTGTAGTGACTGTCGGCAGAAAAGTCTATTCTACCCTGAATTCATCAAAAACTCTGCAGTATTTAAAATCGTGTTTGAATGGAAAGGAAATCCTTGCTGCCACTTTAAGTGCAGAATTGAGCCTGCTAAAAAATCTGTAACCACATTTCATATCACTTTTAATAGTGCTATTAAATCTCTCTGTTTATGCAGTAAAGCAATAAACACATAGTGAGGATGGCAGTCCATTTATGCCTTCCCTTAGATATTTAAATTTATACTCAACAATAGGAAGTACTGAACTGGGTCAGGCATTTGTAATTCATAAACATATCCAATGTGCTAATGAGTAACAAAAGTGTGAGAGCATTTTAGCAAACTCTGGAAAGGCTCTTCCCACTTCTGGCCTTTTCATCCAACTGTTTCTTTTATTACATAATTTCATAGTGTTTTAGTAGACACTAAGAGTCTTTTAAAATATACATTGGCTTCTTAATGTGGAATACTTCGTTGAAAGGATAAGACTGTTCTATCAGCAACAGACCAGGATGTGTATTTATGCAGAGTAAGTATGTTTGCTCTATGTCTTTTAGGAAATACAGTACAGAGAGCAATGCAGTAGGTGCTGGAAGTCAAAGATGAGCATGGAATACTGGAATTGCAAAACCATAAAGACAAAGATAAGTGACATACACAAATTGCAAGGAAAAACTGTGGGCCTGATTCTCTGTCCTGGCTTTGGGTTGTGAAACAGTGCTGTGAAGACTGATTGATACCACCTTTGTTCTTACGAAATTCTAATTGCAGTTCACTAGTTCTACTTCTGTGAAAGTCATTTTATGCAAACATGTTTTTGAAATTAAGCATTAACTGATATGATTGCAGCGATCCAAACCATCTGTAAAGTACCTGTGAGGAGGTACCCTATGAAGACAATAGGTTAAGTGCATCCTCACAGGGGCAACTATTCAAATTATCACAGTAACACTTTCACCTGGGGATCACCTGTCTTGGGTTGGAATATCTTAGCTACAAACCCCTCAGAACACACACTACCCAAAACAGAGATCTAATGGTTCCTAGAGAAGTCCTAACTTTTGACCTGCAGCTGAAGTACTCAAAGGGTAAGTGCTTTCTTTATCCATTTAAACAGAATGTCAATGAATGGATTGCTGTTGTTCCACTATTCACAAGAATGATTAATGCAAGCCAGAAGCTCCTTTTCTTTTCCTTGAAAAAAGTTAATGCAATGAGATTACAGACCTCATTGGGAAAGGGTTTTGTTGGGCTTCTCCTCCCCTCATGGTTAGATTTTCAGCATAATATAACAAATGTTTCCTGTGATTTAATTAGCAAACAACAATTAAAAAAAAGAGGTGTTTAATGTTACCTGTGGCACACTGCACAGATACCGAAGCACTTCCCCAATATACTGTATCACTGTAACTTTATACTTCCTGCAATCATCCCAGAACTGGCTTGCTGAAAATCTGGCACGCAAAACAAAAGTTGCACCTGTGTAGAAAGAAGTAAAATAACAGAAGGAACAATTCTTGTTCTAACACAAGATCATACAGAATTTCTTAGCACAACATTTAAGAAAACTTGTATAATTAGGGCTACATAGCTTTTGGAAGTACTCTCCCAAAAACCTATTGAAATATAATCCATGTTGAATAATTGGTTTAACCTTTATTTCTATTTATCAGAAGTTAAAAGCTATTACTGTGAATGAAACTCTCTATTAATTTACCCTAAAATTGTATATGGAGATGTCATGTAAGACAGTACAGATTCCACTTGTCCAGGTGGTGAAACAAAATGTGAACAGGGTGAGGATGGCAGAGAAACAAAAATTTATGGGGCTTCTGGTTAACAGCGACATGCATGACCAAATATTTAATCTCTCAAAGTTTGGTACCTGGGGAAAGGCTTACTGTAACCTCTGCTCATATCTGGGCATGAATTCCACACGATAACGTTTATTCATCCTAGTTAAGTGCACGGTACCTTTCATGATACATCCATGGAGTCCAATGAGGAGGGCAGAGCTGTGATAGAGGGGTAGAGCAGTATACACAATATCTTCTGAGGTAACACTGCCAGCATCAAACAGACCACACGCTAGCATGATGCGCTCGTGGTTAATCACTGCGGCTTTGGGAAGACCTGGTCAAAGTCAAGCAAAAAGCTGTGTAACTTCACTTGAACCATAAAGGTAGTAAGAGCAGTCAGCTTCACACACCAGCCTACAAAAAATTTCGTAGGAATTAATGTGAAGTAACATTAATTTAATTAAACTCCTTACTAAAAAATTAATCACAGTGTTGGGAGGAATGTGTGGCATTTTCTGTGAGTTCATGTTACCTGTAGTACCGGAAGTATAAATGTATATGGCAGGAGTCTTAAAAGTTATATCAGATCTCCAAGACAATGGAGTAGGCTCATCTGAAGCAGCGTCTACTTTATCAAGAAAGCTTTCAACTCCTTCTGTAGCAGATGTCTTGCTTAAATAATAAACTTTAACTTTTTCTTTCTTCAGGAATGGCAGCATTTCTTCAACAGATCCCTTCAGTTCTTAAAGAGGAGAGGAGAAAAAAAAAAGTATTTTAGGAAAATTATTGTTCTATGAACCATACTATTTGTGTATCAATTTTGTCTCAGCAGTTTTCATGTTTAGCTGCTGTTGGAGAAATTCACGTTTAAGTCACTTCAGAACCCAGCAAAAAGTAGTGAAGAGGAACAGTGTGTCCCCACAGTTGCAGAAGATATTTGGCTGGATCTGATTTTCTGCAGCCGGGACAGAACTGCAGAGGAGCAATGTGAGCACATTTCCCCTTGTCTGCAGTCCCTGTGGACTCTCACCTCGCAGTGCCAGCTCCATGATACTGCCTTCCCTCCTCACTGTGGGCAAGTGTCTCCCCTGGCAGGTGCCCCCACAAAATGAGGTGCTGCTTAAATCACTGCTATGTTTTATGCCTAAAGGTGAACCTCATGTTTCTCAAGTTCCCTCCAAAGTGGATGAAACAGGGAAGGGCTGAACGCAGAGTGACTTGCTGGATAAGTGGTGGTAACTACTGAAACCTAGACTGTCAAATACCTGTGTTCTGTCTCTTCCTGTGCCAGTTTCCTATACGTGTCTTTATCAATCCCATTTCTCCTCATACTCCCTCTGGTATCTCCAACCAACAAAAGTACATGATTTCACTTATGTGCAATGAGTAGGCAAACTTCCTGCATGACCAAGTCCTGTCCGCCCTTCTGTTACTGGAGCAGTAATACAGGGCCCTCTCCTCTACTCACTGCCAGTTTCACCCAAACTGGAAAGAACACGGTCATCCCTGAGACTTTTATTCCCTTAAAAAGCTGGATAAGGGAATGAAGTGAAGCTGACCACACAGGTGGTTAGATTGTATATACATCTGTGCGAACATAACTGTGAATCAATCCCGTTATGACTGAGGGCTACTTTACTTCTAGGTTTTCCTTACCCCTTATCAGATAACTAACAAGATTTCCGAGCTCAACGCCCGCCTCCCGCGTACGAGCAGAAAACGGAAACTCCGCACAAACTATTCGGAAACTTCGTGCTTCCGTCTGCTCTGACGCGACTCCTGAGCCCCCCCTGCAGCAGGCAGTGCCCCCGGGCCGCAGCCCGTCCCTGTCCCTGTCCCGGCCGCTCACCTGGGGCCGCCAGCAGCACGGTGGCCGCGCTGCTGCGGAGGCAGCGCAGCAGGGACGCGGCGCTGGTGCGGGGGTTCAGGCAGGCGACGGCGCAGCCCAGCCGGGCGCAGCCCAGCCAGACCCACACGAAGGCGGGCTGGTTGCCCATAAGCAGGGCCAGGCAGCCCCCGGCCCGCAGCCCCGCCGCGTCCCGCAGCGCCCGGGCCGCCTGGCAGCTCCGCCGCTCCGCCTGCCCGTACGTCCACACCTCGTCCCCGAAGAGCAGCAGCGGCTTCTGCGGTGCCCGCCGCGCCCGCCCCGCGAAGATGTCGAGGAGGGTGCGGGCCGGACGGCGCGCCCCGGCTCTGCGCGCCCGCACCGCCACCCGCGCCATGGCCAGGGCGAAGCGCAGGTCCTGGAACCAGTAGGGCCAGGCGGAGCGCAGCAGCAGCGGCAGGAGCAGCAGCCCCGCCAGCGCGGTGCACAGCGCGGGCAGCATCATCCCGCTCCGGCCCGGCCCGGCCCAACGAGCAGTTCTCGCCTCCCGCCGCGGCTGGTGCTGAGTGACACCCGCAGCAGGTGCTCAGTGACTCCCGCGGCCCGTCCTTCCTCCCGGGGCTCGCTGCCCGAGGAGCGCCGTCCGGTCTGACCGCAGTCCCTCGACGGGCGCTGCGGGCGGTGCTGCCGCGGGGATCGCGGGATGAGGATTCCCGGCAGGCTGAAGGGCTGAGCTGCCCTGGGGAGCGTGTTCCCGACTTCCCCTTCTACCAGCCGGAGTGCTATTCGTCACTCTCTGGTGAACAGTCTAACAGGGAAATTGTGGCTGAGGCAAATGGACATTTAGGGTGTGCCTTTTTTTTTTAATTAATACACACACATTTATTCGCGTTCTAGATACACAGGAGGAATTTGCAGTCTCAGTCTCTCTGTTTTGCTCTTGTGCAAGGCTGAGAGACACATTAGTTACTTAGACAACCTTAAACCAAACTCCAGGAATGTCACCCTCCTGACTGGACCAACCGGCCTGGACTCAGTGCTTGTTGGTGAAGTTTAAACAGCCATTACTGTGAATAAGGACGGCTTTTTTTTATTTTCGTATTTTGCTAAGTGCCACCCGGGGGCTTCTTCAGTTTTCTTCTGCCCTTTTATGTCAACTCCGATACTTTTCACCAGAAGCAGAGCAGATTCAGGTCATTGATCCGCCAGGACACTTCACTGCAGACTCTGTTTCCGCTGCCAGATGAATTGGCGTTGCTGTTAGGACAGCCCTGGGCAGCTCTATCGCAGCACAAGCACTGGCTGTCCCAGCGGGTCGGGAGGGAGCGGCTCCGTCCCGTTTGGCTGTGGTCAGACCTCCCAGAGAGCCGCTGCGGTGGAAACTTGACCCGGTGGATTGCAGGTGGCCCCCAGCCAGCGCTGCCTTTCCTGCTCACACACTCCTCCCACGAGCCGGAGATAGAACTCATGGGACTGTTTCAAAATGGTGCCTCAGGATTTTTTTTAGGAGTTGCCTCACAGCTGTAAACACTGCAGAATATTTTTGACTCTCCTTTATGTGATGGTAACTACCTGGCAGAAGTAGAAGGAAGTAGTTCACCCTCTTGTTTAGATTTGTAGCCAGTCTTTCCAAAGCACTGCTGAACTTCCATAACTAATTCCAGCCTCTTGCTCAGAGGAGTCTATAGCACTGTGTGCTGCGATCCTGCAATGGGCTTTCTGAAGAAGTTTTCCTCTGTACCTTTTCTTCTTCAGTTACATCTCAGATATTTTTGCATGGGAAGTGGGATTAGTTCTGCAACTTCATAGGTAATTGGAATCAGCAGCCTGGAGAGCTGTAACCCTTAGGCTAATTGATCACAAATGTGACCGTTTCAATGATCTTTGTGTGCCTTTTTGGGCAAATTTTTTAAAAACTTGTAGATTTTCACACAACAAATACTTTGCTGGCCAGCTCTTTCACAGTACATTGTTATTCTAAGCTATTCCTTGAGATAAACCCTTTCCACTGTTCTCCAAGTTCCTCATAGAGGTTTTCAGCTTTCTAGAGGTTTCAGTCATGAGCTAGTTCACTTGCTGAGACAGTACGCCTTCAGGGGCAGTATCTAGGGATGCTTAACCTCACAATGGCAACTAGAATTCAAGTCTAAACATTAATTATGTCAGTATTATGAGGCACTTGAATAGCCTCGAAATTTGAAACAAACCACACTTCTCCGGTTCCTATTATTTTCTCTAACATTTATCCAGCCCTTGATAAATGGGATAGATGGGATCCAGCCCATAAGAACACTTACATCTAGTGTTCTTTCTGATACTTTTAATTTAACACTAAGTTTTGTTTTGTTCTCTAAAACCATACAAAGCAAAGCCCTGTTATGCATTAGTCTGTGATGCACACTGGGACAATCTGTTTTTCTTTACTAATTCGTAGGGGTGAAGGTGTATTAGTCCATTGCTAGATACAGTTTTGTTGTTGAAGTAGTTCTCATTACTATAATACCTTCCATAGTTAACTGGTGATTCGTTTGTTGTTTGAGGTTAATATATCATGAAATGTGTTACATATGATGTGGCATGATTTTGAAGTGGCTGGTACTTTTCTGGTTTTTAAGTTATTTTTGTGGGGGAATTACTAATCTGGACAAGTTATTTTGAGTTTCACTAATGTTAAGGACGGCCTTGGTGTATGTTGGTAGTTTTGCCCAAACAGCTGTCACTTGGCTGGAAATTGTAGTATGTAAACTTCAGTGTTTTTGTTGAACCAAGTACCAACTTCAATTTTGTTAACAAAGAGACAAGGAGTGCTTTATTATTGACTTAGTTGTTTGCCAGGTTTCATAGTTCAGTGGGTGCTTGGTTATTTGGGTTATGATTTCTCATGGATGCTCCATTTCCACTGCCTTCTCATTTCCAGCTTTTGTCCTCCTAATGCCTCGTGGAAGCACTTGAAAACCAGGTACCTTTCTGCTATAGCTCCACAATATCACATTCACAGAACTTCGCAGCAATATCTTCCACGGGGGATGGATTGAATTTCAAGGTGCCTGCAGAGGTCACAAGGGACTGCATAATTTAAACTTAGATCATTAACTTAGACAATAAACATATAAATTCAACATATATAATGAATGCCTCAATATGTTGAAATGAAAGCTCCAAAATTAGCCAGCCAAAATAAATATCTAATATTTTTAGCAAAGTATTACTAACATTTGTTACTGACACAGCTTGAATCTGAGCTGAGTCTTTAGCTCCAGCCCCAGTGAATGATGCACAGGGATACTGGGAGGGTTAGTTTTACTTGTTATCTGTGTGCAATGAACTATGATTATATGGTGCTGATTATTTGCCTGTTTCTGCCACTATGTCAAGCAGTGGATAGGTTCCCCTCGACTTCAGCTGTGAAATCCTAATTGCTCAACGCTTGCTTATACTCAGCTTTAGACAGTAGAATCTATTTCATTAATAGAAAATACAGTTAATGAAATTTATTCACTGTTTTCTCAGTTTCTCTGCTCTATTCTCTCATTTGCTTTTTTCCTGTCTACTTCTACTTTCAGTTCTTTGTAGGGGGCCCGTTGCTACCATGCTCATTTGCCCTATTCACAGAGCAGGAAAGGAAGTTAAAAATAAAGAAAAGCTAAACCTTGTCAGGTGCTATAGAGCTCCCCAGCCTTGGGAAAAAGACTTACACTCCGCAGATTCCCACATCCATGGCTTTGCAGGGTTTGCCAAAAGGCAAGGATATCTTGCTTTGATCCACGAGATGTCACCAGTGGGCAACAAGTAACTGAAAATTTGTATCAAATTGCGATTCAGGCTCACTGTACAGTTAGTGAAAGGCAAGGTATGTAGATAGGGAGCATGGGAAAGCCCCGCAGTCCTCATGCTGCCTAACCACAGGATGCTCCAAGCTGCAGCATCTTCTGTGCAGAGAGGCTTCTCTCTTTCCTCTTCAGGTTTCTGTTTTGTTATGGTTTGATGGGAGCCTACACTGTGATGGTACAAGACAGCATTCACCATTCTAGCTAGCTGTGTGACAACAGTCATACCACAAAACAACACTTAGCTGATTACTGATGAAGGCAGAGAGGTGGGATTCAGAGTGGATGACTTGTGGCTTCAGTGAACCTGTGTAACTTGGCCAGCTGTGTTTGTTCTCACCTTACCTGTGTCACCTGACCGTTCCCACACAAAGTCTCAGCTGGGTATTTTTCAGGATTGCTAAACTAAAGCCTTCAAGGTTCATTTTTCAGGTTCAAATGTCTTTCTGTCACATTTTAATTTCACAGCTACTACAGTTTCTATTAAAGGTTAATTTGTAGTTTTACCACAGTTTTTCTGTAAGGTTTCAATCGGATACCTGAACTAATTCACTGGTGCTGCCAAAAGGAGTTATTCTGTATCCCTGTCCTCCTGTGCCTCTCTGGCTCCAGCTCTGGTGCTCTCCTGGCAGTTCAGTGATGAATTCAGCTCACTAAACCAGCAGAAAACTGTATTTTGCTGGGTGAGTTCTCTGTTGACTGACTGAGTAGAACTGTCTTTTTAAGCAGTCATATTAGTACCAATATTAGGACTAATACAAAGGAAGGAATGAGGAAATAATAAGCAACATCTTGATATCTATTAACCAGGCAAAATAATTTTTGTAAATGTAAGAATCAACTTAATTGTCTATGAAGAAATAAATCACTGAACCTACTCATGACGGAGTTCAAACCATTCCATTTTCACCCTCTCTGCCTGGCAGAGGTTCAGGAGATGAAGGTCAGTGAAATATATGCTCTGGCACTACTTAAGCTGTGCTAACATCAGCAGTTGATTGGTATTTTTCCATATCCTTCCCCACTTCTGAGGGATGATGCTTCCAAATCTGTAACGCATCAGGGTTTCTAGTAGGTCAGCTGGGTGAGCTGACTTGCTGCTCCAGCTGCAGATGATTTTACATCCTGAAGTACTTTGCAATCACCAATCTAAAAAAAAGCCTCCTTCAAAAGAGACTAACAGATTACCCAGGTCCCTCCTAAAATCAGGAAATCTAGATCTGTGTGCCTTTACTTTGCTGCACTCTATCACAAGCCCTTTTTGTTAGTGTTCCTCTTTTTAATGACATTGTTTTTGAAAGATAAAATTGTGCAACCTGAATGGAAATAAACATGCCATGGCTTATTAGATAAAACCATATAGACAGTCAAGATTTGTGTGCTGTATGCACACAAATGCATATATAGATGCATATATAGATGTCTAAAAGTGGAGATGTACAGGAGATCTGCTACACTCCACAGAAGATGAGAGGTGTGTGACTAGGGTACCATAAAATGACAATACTATTACTATGTATGCAGTTAATAACTATGGATCTTAGCTCTGACCTGCCTATCATGACTTAGTAGTTTAGCCAACTATATATATATATGTATGTATATATATACACACACACACACTGGGAGTGTTGGCTCTGAAACCTCTTTCCTTCTCAAGAAACTGACATTTCATAGCTAAGAACTTGTTTGTTTCTACTCCATTGAAGCTAAAAACCTTAAACTATTTTGGATTAAGTGGTGAGCTTAGATTTGTCTCTGCTGTGACTGCCTAAAGAAATTCTAGGTGAAGTTGAGTCAGAGTGAGACTCATCTTTCTCCTGCAGAGGTGTTAGAAGCAACTGCTACAAAATTCTAGGAACAAAATTGTAGTAGTCTACAGCAACATGTGAGAGATTCCTGGTGTTGGATGGTAATTAGATTCTTGGCATTGAACCCATCCTCGTCTTCCTTGGATGGACATGGTTGGGATTCATCAGAACAGATGTGCTTTCCAGGATCAGAGAAGGGAGCTGTCAAAGCTCAGGAATTATCTCCTCTCCTAGTACAGAAACTCCAAAGGGAGCCTTGCTCAATTCTCTTTCATGAAGTTGAGAATATGTTTCCATCCCATAAATAGATTTTGAATTCTGTTGGTTCATTACACATACACAGCCAAGCTCATTCCAGAGCTAAGCAGCAGAAGTGAGTTTGGAGTTCAGTTAGTTGTGTTAGCACAGGTAACCCAGTCATTGCAAGCAAGCTCCTTGCACTCTCCTCTGCTGAGGACCTGTTATCTGTCAATAATTGGAGTGGCCAAGGGGAGATGAAAGGGAAAGGATTAAGCAGAAATGTTGGCTGAGAATTTAAAATTATTCCTTTTCATCAAAGTTTGACTTTGCCATTTTTTTCACTTGTGATGGAAGAGTAAATGACATCCATGTGTCCAAATCCAATGTTTTTTTAACCACTAACTGCTATCTTAGAGCTTGAATCAGATTCAGCACAAAACTCGCCATGAATTTATTAAATCTGCTGAAGGAGACACTCAAATCAGACCCTACCTGGATAATTTGTTACTATCCTACCATTAAGGCGAGATTGTACTTAGCAAACTTTTCAAAGGCAGTGGAGTGTAAGCAGCATTCACAGGTGCTGCCAACACAAGAATCAAGTGGTGGAATGTGCTTATCAAAGAACTGTGTTTTCTTAGAAAAAGGGGAAGGGGGGGTGGAATATGCTTTGCTCCTGCAGCCTTATTTACTGAGCAGCAGCAAACTGAACAGACAAGGTCTGCCTAGTTTGATCTAAGGGTACTTCAGCCCCTTTCACATGAATAAGCTGCATGCGTATTCTAGAAAACAGTAGCTTGAGTAATTGCTTCTCTGTCAAAGGGAATATGCAAAAGCTCAAGAAAACTGCACAGCGTGACTGACTTTCTGTGGCTTATTCCTCTCTTCAGGGAATGTCTTCAAGGCATTCTATGGTTCAGCGTAAAGAGGAGAAGAAGAGGAAAGATGGGGTTTGTACTCTCTAAAGTAAATAGAAGTCTTGTAACTTTGGTGCCTTGGGCTGTGCTCTCTTGGAAGCTTGGTATAGATAAGAGGTTACTGGAGAGCCAAGGCTTCCTGTCTCTTCCAAGAAAGAAAGTGGAAAAAAATGCTAAGTATTTCAACAAAAGTCAGGTAACCCCCCTTCAAATTAGGAGGTCAGTAGCTTACTTGCATTGCTTCTCACATAATGGTTAAAAGAGTCATAATTTGTGAAACTATTGTTCAGATGTATGTTGTGATATGGCTGCGATTTTAACTCCAGTGGGAGTGAGAAGCAAACTGGATGTACTTGCTATTTCAGGGGCACAGCAAAGTTATATTAATAATTTCAATAAATACTCTTTAAGACTCAAATTTTAAATGCTTATGTACAGCAGGCTATGTCACAAGAGCAGATATGTGAGATTCAAGAGATTTCAAATGTGCTAGAGCCATGAAGTTCACTGGGCAGCCCTGAGAGAAAGTATTGTCACAGTACTGACCGCTGAAAATGCTGGCAGATCATGTTACTGTATACATGGAAATGCTGGTCTGAATGAAATCTATCCCACCAAGTGAAGTGCCTCTTGCTGCATGAACCTCCAGCATTTTTCAGCAGTCAGCACTGCACTGCCTCTGGAAATGACCGAGTGTAAAATGTCATGGATTATGGCCACCAAATCCTTCACCTTCCCAGAACTTTCTTCAGCTCTGTCACCTTTCTATAATAGAAACGTGACATCTAAAATTAAACCAGGTATTTATATGAGTGCTGGTACTCATTTATGTGCACATACAGTGCAGCTAGTCAGAATGTAGATTTCTGAAAGCTCTGTTAGGAAAAGAAATTAATTATTAAATAAATCATTTTTATGATATAACATGGTTTGTGAGTAGCTAGAAGTACAGTGGAAAGTCTTATCTTCAGGGGGATTCAGTCAACAAGGACTATTTTACGTGCTCAAAGTTCCAAACTTTTTTTTTCTACTACTTTTACACCAAAAGTTTTGTCTAACAATTATCTCACTAGAGCTCTGTCATTGTGTTTTCTATTTCAATTGCAGCTTGTGTCTCCTCACTGGCCAGTGTCCTGTCCTTCACATAAATGCACCTCTACTACTTGTCCTGTGTCCTTTGCTCAGTTACTGAGCCTTGCTTTGGGAGGGGATACATCACCGTGTTTCTCTACACCCTTCTAGTATTCCAGCTACCTGGTTTCCAAAAAAGGAGTTACATTTTTTGATAAATTATCAGGCTTGAAATTCAGTGCAATGCACATGAATATTGTTATGTTATTTTGAAATATATATGTTGAAATTAATTATGATTGTATATGTGATTTGACTGCATTTTGCAATGAAATTTTAAGACATTTTAACAGAAAGATATGAAGAGCAATGTTTGCATAAATAGAATAAAATAATACACTAAGAATTGACTCATACCAGTGGACTAACAACCTTAGAAAATTTTGATCTATTGCTACCGAAGTTTCACATAGAAAATGTCTATGTAAGTCGTCTGCTTTCAACCAGACTTTTTGATTTCTGGAAGACAAGGTTTTATCCTTGCTTCCAAGAACAGAAGGCTACATGACCATGGCTCGCATATGTGCATATATATGTCTGTGTCTGTTCTCTCCTTCCCCTCCCTGTAACTTGAACCTGTTGGCTGCTTTCAGACAAATTTGAAAAAGGGTCATAGATCTCAATGGTATTAAATTTCTACAAGTTCTGTGCTAATAGCTAGCTGGATGGGGATAAAGAGACCCTGAAGTGCCCCAACTAACAAAAAGGTGGCAGAACTATTAGATACCAGGGTAGGCTCCTTATAAATTCTGATCTGTGATTATAGTAAATGCCATCCAGTTTATGATCATGATTTATCATTTACCATATGAATTGCACAAAAAGATAAGTTTCACTTAGTTCTTGTAGTCACAACAGCACTTCATTCCATGGTCAAAACTGCATTGTAGCAGATTGTGTTCAGTGTGATGGAGCATTTGGCACTCAGTGTGTCACACAGGGAAGAACAGAAGGAAGAACAGAAAATCTTCCAAGAAGTACACAGCACTGGATTTTGAGGAAAACTGCAGGATTTGTCCTGCAATAAAAGATTAAACTAGGCAGAAGCTGTGTAGGGTTTGTCAGGAAGTTTAAAGATTAAATTGGATTCACTGAAGCTGGGAGAAAGGATTTGGTGCCATTTTGTATATGTAACTTGTTTGGTTGGACAAATGTCAGTTCATATTTTGAGTGTGAAGAATGGCAAAACAAGATTTGTAATATTTAATTAAAATTGAAATATCTTGCAAAGTGCTTTGAAAACAGTACATTGTTTTTAAATCTTCTTATAGGTCACAAGTTAAATATTTTAATTTAGGGGAATTGTTTTATTTATGTGTAAAAAAAGTGTTTTGACTGTTTTTACAGTCCAGAGTTGACTACAGAATTGTGATCCTAAAGGAGGAAAAAAACCCTCCTAATTTTAATGTTTTGAGGTGCATTTTTTCTTTCCAGCTGGAACAGTCCAGACTTTTGAACTTCAGGAAGTTTGGAACTTGCTTTCCAAGAAGCATACTGGATTCTTCTGTGCTCTCCTGATAGAGAACAGATAAGATTTGCTGTGCCAAATTCTCTTCCCGTGGGTGTAGTCTGTTGGAATTCAGCAAGCAGTATCCTTGACAAGGCACTGCAAGGAAAGAACTGAAGTCTCTCACGTTTGTATTTTTGAGCAGATTAAACGTCTGTAAATAAAGTAAAAACTGTTGAATATATGTAAATGTTAAGACCAGCTCACACTAGCTATCTCATACCAAATTGTTTTAATCAGAAATATAGCAGAAATACTGGTAAAAAAATGGTAAAATGTTCCTTAACCTTAAATATTGTGTTGCCCAAGTACTTCAGGCATGTTGCTGTACCATTTACAAATCTAAACAACAACAATTGAGGACCTCAATTCATGGACAGGTGGAAATTCATATTTAAGCAGTAATATAATCCCTTGAGACTTCTGTTTCTCTAACAGAGATGTGTTAGAGATAAGATAGATAAAGCTAAGACCAGACACCGTCCTAAAACATAGATGAGTTTATACTTTGACCTTCAGTAACACTGGTGTTGTTGCCAAGGGTAACTTCTCTGTTATGTCTCCTGTTGCTTTTTCTAGTTCTGTGGTTTTAAATTAGACTTTTACTACTTAATGTCTTCCTCTCTCATGCTGTTGGGCCAGAATGTTGCTCTTCATTAACTGGAACCACATGGCTTTAAATGGATTACCTAGTTATCAGAATGAGATGGTTTTACATAAGCCTGGCAGGCACCTTATGTCATTCAAAAACTATGGATAGAATATTACAAAACATGCATAGAGCCCCATTAAAAAAGCACATTACAACTTGCTAGTTAATATTTATAGGCTAGACCTCAGCAATTGCAATGTGAAGCTTCTTTTCCTATTTCAAGTTAAAATTCCATACTGAGGTGAGTTTTGCAGGGGAAGAAGATAGATCAGCATATAATTTTAAAATAATTGGCAAGCTTTTGGTTAGTAAGCTGACCTTTAAAGGTGTTACAATAATTCTAACTAATATTGATGATGTGATCTTTATGATAAGATTTCTGATCCAAAAACTCAGTGCCTTCTTATTCACCCACATGTTTAAGTAAATTTCTTGTATTTGAATGAATGAACTTAGCTTTCTCTAAATTTGAATAATCTTCACTGGTGGTATGTGCCATGATTTATGTCTCTGTTGAAATGTACACTGCTGTATTAAGTCCTTTCTGTAGAAGAGGAAGAAGAAGATACAAAGAGCTGCCTAGTGCACAAAAAGCAAGAGGATTGTCATTTTGATGCCAAAGGGGTAACTGTAAGGAATGACACTTCCATATACCACAAATACAAACTGTATGAGGTCTGTATTGGATATTAAGGAATAAAAAAATGTAAGCAAAGAAATATAAATAAGTAACTGCTTAAGGGGACAAATGAGGGCTTTTTTCCAAGGGACCCCGAAGATGGTCAAGTGAGGACAGAAGTGAAGTGACACCACCAGAGTGCATTGTAGATGGTGAGTGCATTGGTAGCATTGCAGGTATCAAAGCCTGTGTGAGGGCAGTCTGGGGGTCAAATGGCTGCTATAAAGGTTGGAAGGAAAATGCTATTTACCATGAGGAAAGGGTTGTAGGTCAGGCCATAAATGTGCCAGTTAGGAAAAAGAAAGTATTTCTGCTTTGATTGTACTTAGATGAAGACTGGCTTGTGTTCAGGAGGAGCTACCCCTAAAAGAGAAAGAAACAGACCTATCAGATATGGGGAAGAATTTTTTCACTAAAAAAAATTGTGAGCAGAAAAAAAATCAGTCCAGAAGAAAAATTAAAAAAAAATAAATAGTATAGCATTTAGGATAAGCCAGTTGCAATTATGGCAAGTACAATTTTAGGGACCCTATAAAGCATCAGATATATGGAGGGAAAGAAGTAGTGTGCAGAGGCAGAAAAACTATGTAAACTGAGTTGATAAAGAATGATCCAAAGGTCCAAAACTGGCTGATAAGTAGAAAAGGACAGAAAAGGAAGCAAGACCTTTGGATTTAGCCACAAGCCAATCATTAATTTTTTTAGAAGGTCAATGTGAGTAGAGTGACCTTAGAAAAATCAACTGAATCTATTAACAAGCGTTTGAGCACAACTAGCATAAACTTAGGTTTGGAGGTTTTTTAATTTTAATTAGATGACAAAAATTGGTAACCAGGAATTAGATAGCATCAAGAAAATTCCTTTTTGAAATTTTCAAAAACTAATCCTTGTATACTTTTTGGTACAAGAACAGTGTTTGTTGCAATTATGTTACAAATGAGTCCTAAAAAACTGAGTGAGTTATGAGAAAGTTTTGCAGTCATATGACACTGGGTAACACAAGCTTGGTATCATGCTAACAAAAATAATTAACTTTTCTCCAAGAACTACGTACATTCTTGGAGAACTTGTACTGTGCTGTTTGTCCTGGGAACGCGTAGTGTTTACCTGTGTCAAAAAGGCAAATTACAGAATGAGTAATTACTTAGTAGAGTAAAACTTGCTTATTCTTATATCTAAGGCGTGTAAAAGCAGTGGCTGATTTGCTGTATTCTAAGGCCATAGCTTATGTTTTAATATATGTTACGACGGGTGATGTTTTCCTTTTCCTGCTGTAGGTATGTCTGCTGAGTTCTCTAGCACTGCCTGTATCTTTCATATAGAAGCAATGTTAATATCGTGTCTGTTCCCAGCCATGCCCCCTGTACCAGCTGTGGAGAACAAGGCATAGGCTTGAGGAGCATTGAACAAGGCACTGCTTGGGTGATAAAGGCAGAACCAAAAATCATGTTCAAAGAAAGATGCAGATTTTTTACAACTTTAAAAAGAATAACTCAGATAAAAGTAATTTTTGCCTTTTTTTTAAAAAACTTTTGTAAGGCAAACCCAAATGATTTAAATGTGATCTCAATGTACAAAGCTAAGAAAATGAAGAATAGCATGTCAGTCTAAATATGAGTAGAGCCGGTAGCAAACACATTTCTCATTGTAGACAGTTTCTGTTGAGACAGAAGTATTTTTGAAGATGTATCTACGGATATATCACGGAGAGATTTTTGCAGGCAAACATAAGTATAGGTCTACAAGGACTTAACCGGTTTGGGGGTTTAATTTTAAGATGACTTTTCATTGTATCACAATATAGATTTTGAGAAGGCAGAATCTGAAATTGTTTGGGATATTCTTGAAACAGCCCCTCAATAATTAAATAATTAAAATATTTACAGGTGAATCACAAACTCTTTAGGTTGTAGTCTAAAAACCCTCAATTCTTAACTTATGAAATATTGGAATTTTTGGTAAAATTGGACATGTTTACTACAGGTTCGATGAAGAACATGCATATTCGATGACTAAATATAACTGAATTATGCACTCCGGTACGCTTTTGAGAGAAGAGTTTTAAACGTGACTGGAAATGTTCAGGGCCAGACTGCCTCTGAAGAGCCCCCGTGGGAATGAACCGCGGGGATGTTGAAAGCAGCCGTCGGTGGGTCCCGGGGATCGCCTCACCCGGTGGGCTGCGCCTTCCAGGGCTGCCTGCGGGGCTCGGCCGCCCTTCCAGCCCTTCTGCCGGGTTATTCCAGTCGGGTTATTCCAGCCGGGACCGGGGGCGCCGGCCCTTCCCTTCCCTTCCCGACTGGGCCCCGACGGCGGCTGCGGGCGGGGCCGGGCGGGACCCCATAAAGGCGGCGGGGCGGGCGCGGGGAGCAGTCGTGGAGCTGAACCGAGCCGACCCGTGCTGAGCTGTCCTGTGCTGTCCTGCCCAGCCTGCAGAGATGCTGCGAGTGCGGTGCTTGCGCGGGGGAAGCCGCGGAGCCGAAGCGGCGCATTACATCGGCTCGCGGGTTGGTGCCGGGGGTTCCGGGGCTGGGGATGCTCCGTGGGGATGGGGTCCTGTGCGGTCCCTTCGTCGCGGGGCTCCGAGCGGGGGCAAGAAGGGTGCGGGCCGGCTGAGGCTCGCCCAGCATCCTCCCGGTTCAGCAGCGCGGAGTTGGGTGACTGCAGTCGCCACTGTCAGTGCTGTTCTGTGTCACTGCCGTTCTAAACAGAGTGTGTTTTAAAAGGCAGAAAATGTCCTTTAAGCATGCGGTAGGCTGTGAGCAAGTTAGAGTGGCTGCAACGAGCTGTGCTTCTGTTAATGCTGCATATAACATATGTGGCTTTGAGATTACAGCGTTAAGGCACTTGCGGGCTGAACCATTCCTTTTTTGCCTTTTGTAAGTGAAGCATAATTTTCATTCTTATTTTTGTTTTAAGCTTCGAGGAGTCTTTACAGGATGGGTGCAGCGAACTTTCCAGAGCACCCAGGCAGCTACGGCCTCCCAGAACACCTGTGCTGCTGATGACAAGGCTACCAGCCCCGCGCCCAAGGACTGTCCTGTTTGCTCATACAATGAATGGGACCCACTGGAAGAGGTTATTGTGGGAAGAGCTGAAAATGCTTGTGTCCCACCTTTTTCTGTGGAAGTTAAGGTAAACAATAATAAAAAAATAACCTTAAATAGAAAATAACGTAGGGTTTATATATACAATTTGCTTAAGCTTTGCAGTGCGCACAAGGTATGGTGTTTACTCTTGAGGATTCTTCTTTCAAAGTAGTTGTTTACATCTGTGAACAGTATAGCTGTGTTGGTGAGAAATGTGCTTTTCTTTTTCCCTTTCACCTGAATTAGCTGCTTTAACAGAAGTCACTAATAGAGAAAATCTCTAATATGTGCAATCTGCTCTAGTAATATAGCCTTGATGTTATCAAAGTACACACACTGGCTTTTGAGATAGTGAAACTTTAATTTGGCTAGAAATTAAGTAGGGCTACCACTTTGGGGGGAAAAAGCGTAGTTTTCTACTTAATAGTCTGAGAAAGATTGAGTTCCATAACTGTGGACTAGTGGGACTATTGTATTAAATAGCTCTGAAGTAGTAGCTAACTGCAACTCCTGTGTGCTACATTCAGTATTGTGAGGAAATACATATTCCGTTTTTCAAGGTTTTTCTGCATCTAAAACTGCAATAGCAACCTAAATAAATCCATGTTTCTGTGCTCTCTGAAATCTTATATTTTAAGCAGTAACACTCAAATAATGTACTTGCTCCAGATTTTTGAGTGCTGTACCTAGATTTTAAAGCTGTGAGTATTACCTGCATTTGGGGGGGGATGTTCTTGAAGGGTTCTCTTTCATTGTGACAGTACACTACTGTCTCCAGGGCAGTGTGTAATCCATGGCTATCACAGCAAAATGAGCTGGCACAGCACTGCCAATGGCAAAGACACTGAAAATATATTTAAAGCACTGGATATGGTCACCTGGGGGAAGTTTTAGATGTAGTAGTGGAGATTTCTCTCCCCTTAGATCCTTTTATTGTTGCATATCGTTTTTACAATCTGGGCTATGATTCTGGGCAGAAGTTTGGTTGGAGGAGTGTGAATGAATTTCTGCAACTTGGTAGTTCTAACCCCCAGATAGCAGAGTAGTTATTTGGCTTACACTGGGACATTTGAGATGGTGTCCTGGTGCCAGTGAGCACAATGAAACCTTTACCACTGACTTCATTGTGACTTGTATTTACTCCCTGAAAGCTGCAGCTCAGTTAGCAATGTCTGGAATCCTCTTTCAGGCACTCCAAAGATGTTCTATCATCTTCAGAGATATAAGTGAATGAGGATTAGCATTTCTAATATACAAGTGTATGTATATGCATTTATATAAGACTGCCATAATGAATATACAGAAAATGTAAGGAAAAAAATGTCTAACTTTTTTACATTGTAACATGCGGTGAGGCAAAATTTGTTCTTGAGTAGTGGCCAAGGGCTTGCTTTAGTGGCAGAAACAGTATTTCAAATGTTTAACTTGCTGAAGTATGATATGCTATACAGGCTTTACTGCCTATTAAGCCATAACTACTCACATGAGATCAGAACTTCACTTTCTCATATATGTGATATCAAAACCTCAGTGAGGAATGTCAAAGTATAGGATTACCCCTGCAATTCAAATACCTACCACTTAGCATTAAAGCAAGCTTTAGCCTTGCTTTATGTGGACTGCCAAGTCCACAACAGATACTGGAAACAGAATGTGCCAGCTTAGATGTGGTTTCCTCTAATTTCCTCTGCTTCTGCCTTAAATTTTGCTGTAGAAATTGCGACAGTAATTTTACTTGAGGGGTGTTGCTGAATGATCCAAACAATAGTTCAGTCCTACCATGACATTATTATTATTAATTAATAGATTCATTATTGTTCAAATCTCCATGTGGCTGAAAGGTAAGGTGTGCACATTGTGTTGCTCCAGTGTAATACAATAGCCAGAAATGCCTGTTCCTGTCCCCGTAAGAAGCAATAGTGGGGTTAATGTGTTTCACGTGACATCTGCTAAGTATGCTTGAGGGTCACAGGTTATAAAAAGTGCAGTTTAATGAATTTGGCTCTTGTAAGGAAAATTTTAAGCTTTGGGCTTGAGACACTTTAAAAAACACATCTAAAATTAGAACTGGTAAATACTTGTGTGGAGGTTGGGGTTTAAGATTGTATACATATTTACTTACCAAATATTTAAATGCAGGAAGTATGTCTGCATTCAGCATTCTCTTGTACTTTGAGACATGGTTTTGGTATATGCAAATCCTTTTGCTGGGATGTGGGACTACTGTGCTTGGCATAAGAAGGAGGAAGGAAGGAATTGAATAGGGAACCCTGCATATCTGATGAATATTAATGAGCTGACACTTTATTGCATATCCTTTTCAAAGCTTGAAATGGGCTATGTAGGTTATGTAGAGGTAAATACGCTATTTGGAAACATGGGAAATCTTAACTAGGAGGGGAACAACTGCATTAATTGGCAAGATGCCCTTTTTTGAAATAGCACTTCAGTGAAAAATCTCACAATTGAGACTTCTGAAGCAGCTAACACTTAGTCAAGCAGTTAAACTTTATCTCTGTACTCTTCAATGCTTTTCAGTATATTTCATGAGCAATGATGCATTTTTGGTGAAGAGGTATTATTAATACACATCATTCTATCTTGAGTGAGAATATGGGAGTGTGTGTTTACTACTGAATTAGGCAAAAAGATTTCTGATCTGAATTTCTGTTTCAATGTCCTAGATTTAATGATTGTCATTACTAGTTTTAAGGTACAACTTGATAATGTTAATTATTTTCCACAAAAAATGTTTAAAATTTATAACAACTCTAGGGAGCAATTCTGTTTCTTATAGATAATCTTTCCTTACAGCACACTCTTAAATCACTTTTTAAAAAGAAAAGTTTGTCTCAAATGCTGCTGGAGTGTCTCAGGTACTCTCAGGTTATAAGGTACATTGAGGAGATTATTTAAAGTTCTTTTCTATGTCCTAGTCATGGTACCTTTTAAACAGTCTGAACTGACTTTTTGATCAAAGGGGCCTGAAATCTCAACCCTGATTTGGTATGAAATATGTGTCCCAGCCATATATCCTTTTCCCAGTTATTCAGAAAGTCGGGAATATGAGTAGTGTTACAGTGTTGTAACTCTAGTAGTGTTACTACTCAGTAACTTAGTAGTGTTACTTTGTTGTAAATTTAAGATTGTGCCATTGTATTAGTGCAGCACAAGTGTGGTTTCTCAGGTTTGAAAACATGCAGTGCTAGGGGACACAAGGTAAAGAGAGGAGCTGCCCCTCTTAGGGATGATGATACCCACATACATCACAGCTGGCTCTGAAAATAACTTGCTTCACTCCACAGGACGAATTTATCTCATTAGCAGAGCATGTTTCCATAGGAATGCTAAGCACTTCATAATGATCTCCATGTGACCAGCTGGCAAGTTTGAGGTGATCAAATTATCCAAGACCTCACTTACAGAAAAAGAATAAATTCCTTGAGGAAGGATAGGAGGAAGCTTCAGTACTAGAGGAGCAGGATGCCCATGCTGGAGCTCTCTGTGTAAATGTTAAGGTTGAATCTTCTTTCTGCTCTCTCACCTTTATAGCATGAGGGCAAATACCCAGAAACAGCAGAGAATAGAGTGGATAGCCTGGATTGTTAAAGGGGATCAGGCATGCCTTCAGATCAATGGTGTTGCCTGCTTTGGGCTCACTATCCGTGCTAGCACAAAAGGAACATTACTGCCTGTTTTTTGTTGAGAACATAACTTTGTGGGAGGTATCAGGATTGCAGTGTCAGGAGAGAACTTTGTGTTTGGAAGGACAGGTTGTTCTGCATCCCACTGCTGTCCCTCATGCTGCCTGAATGGGATGGACTCTGATAAAAAGAAGGCTTCAACACCTGCTTATCTGTTCCTGACTCTTCCTGCTGTCCTTCCGAAAGAGCTCCTTGCTCTTGAATCTCTGCTAACAGTGCCATGACAGAAGAACAGCAGAGACATTGAATTGAAGCAGCACCATTTGTTTTGGTTATATGTCTGATTTCCTCCCCATGAGAACTGGGACATTATTTTGAATGTGTTTTTAATTTGAGAAGACTCTCACAGGATTTCAGCAGAAGATGTAGGTCTGTAAATGTTGTGCTTGCTTTAATCCAGCCCTGACAGGTGAATTTAGTGTCTTTTTGCACCTTCTAGACTGCTGCGGTATGTGAAGCATGGCCCCTTCTAGCCAACAAAGCATGCTACTTGTACTTGGGATGGCTTGAGAGTTCCTGATGTCACCATTGTGACAGTACCAAAGTGAGGTTTTAACAAGGTGACTACAGATGTTTGCATTTTGGAGATGAATCCAAGGTTGCTTTAATTTAAAAACATGTTTGCAGGCCTTATTAAATAGCAGAGTCTGTGGTGTTTGCCATGTTTAGTGTGTTTGTACAGGTGTACTGTGATAAGGACCAAATCTTTCATGGCCACTTGGCAATGCTAGTCGCTAAATACTCAATGAAGTGTAATGTAGTCTATTGGTTTTCATCTGTGATCTGATAAATAATGAGGCCTTCTGTAGGGCTATGGCTGAAGAGAGGAAGACACTTCTAGAAATATTTATTACATTATTTAGAATAGTATTTCCATCAACAGAAACAAGTAGCTTAAGTTACTCCTCCATCAATATGCAGAAATAGAGGAAATGAAATGTCCTGAAAATTCTTTTTCTAAGAGTCAGACTAAACTTGCAACTGGAAATCAAATGTGTACTTCTTCATATTCCAGAGGCCTTTTTTTTTCTTGAGCATCATGCTGCATGTGCAGTCCATTAGCAATACTGAAGCAATCTGCTGATTCAGTGAGCCTACTCAGCACACACAGCTCAAACTTTATCTAAGTATTTGTGAAGACATCAGCCCTTCACAACTAGTCTGACACCTGCAGTTACATAAGTTTAATGACTGGACACAGCCACACAGTTTTACCTTGCTGATGGGGGGTATAAACAGAAGTTGTAAAGAGAAAAAAATAAAGACAGAAGGCTAGAATAAGGATTCTCAACCAGGCAATAATTGAGAATTTATGAAGCACTGATGCTTCTCCCTTCAATTTTTTTTCCTGCCCCCTCCTCTCCCTTTATTTTAAAAGAATCAGCAGGACATGAACAATTCTTAGGAACTCCTCCAAATATTGCAGGAATCAGATCTAAGGCATGTTCCAACATGTTAGGGTCAAGAACAAGAAAACTTGAACATTAAGAATTGTGTCTTAGGCATCTATTTCACTCCAAAATAACTGATTCTTATTCTCTGTCACTTACATGTCCTTTTGTTTTAGGCCAACACGTATGAAAAGTACTGGGGATTTTATCAGAAATTTGGAGGCCACAGTTTCCCCAAAGACCATTTAAAAAAAGCTATTGCTGAAATTGAAGAGATGTGCAATATTTTGAAAGGAGAAGGTGTTACTGTCAAGAGACCTGATCCAATTGACTGGTCTGTGAAGTATAAAACACCTGATTTTGAGTCTACAGGTAAATGATCTTCCATTGTTGAATGTTGTGTCTGTTTGGCTCTTGCCTGAGACATTTTAGATGCCATCTAGTCTACCTCCTTGCTAAGAGCAAGATTATTGTCAGCATTAAGTGAGGTCAGCAAGGGCTTTGCATAGCTATGACTTGAAAGATCTCCAGGGATGGAGATTCTGCCACCTGGTTTGCTGACCTGCTTCAGTGCTGCGTGGATTTCCAGGTGAAAGATGTTTGTCCAATAACTCACCTGAACTTCTCACACCAACATCTCTTGCCAGGTTGCCTTTCTACGTTGTCACTGCCAAGATGTGTCCATCTGTCATGTTCAATGTCCCTCAGAGGAGCTGTAGACTGTCACTGCTTTGTCCCCTACTTGAAAGGTCAAATGTTATAAAGCCCCTGGGTGTCTTTATAGCTCTTTGTTGGATCTGAGAGTTGGATCCATCTTAAACTATGATGGCCAAAGCAATCGGAGGCAACAGTTTTCCAGGCAGATCCTCACTAGTATCAAGGAAACTTGAATAACTCTTTACCTCCTTTCTGTGCTCCTCCATGTGTAGCACCATGTGGCCTTGGTTATCTGCACTGGCTCATCCTCAGCTTTCCATCAAGTGTAGTCCTCAGGCTCCTTTCACATCAAATGTGTTGTTGAGTTGTTCTAGTGGAATTAAAATTCATCAGGGAACAAATAATGTTAATGAAAAGTGTAATGAGACTAATTCCTGCACTAGTTCTGTGTTCCATCAAATTCCTCTTCTATACTATTACCTCTTTAGAAGGATTGTATACAAAAATTGATGTTCACTTGGAAAATTTGCTACCCATCATCACCTTTTAAAGTCATCTGGGTAAGGCATAAGCCTTTGTCTAGTTAATTTTCATTAACCAAATTACAGAGTGGAGGTTTGATGGTGGATGGCTTTCTTCTAGTGCTAAATTTGTTGTGAATGAGGCTTTGTAGCAAAAGTTGTATGTATTTTGGAGAAAATATGTCACTTTGAAACATTACTGAAGAATGGAAGCACCCAATATTATGTGCTGGTTTCCTGACTTTGCTAACAACAATTTTTGCTGTTATTTGGATAGAAGTAATGGGAAAAAGGAGGGTAAAAAGTGAATAAGCTGAAAGAGCTGAGAAAAACATAATTGTCTCATAGGTTAATGGCCATTTGCCTTTCAGGTATGTATGCTGCCATGCCAAGAGACATCCTGTTAGTGGTGGGAAATGAAATTATTGAAGCACCTATGGCTTGGCGTGCTCGGTTCTTTGAGTACAGGGCATATAGACAACTAATCAAAGATTATTTCAACAGTGGTGCTAAGTGGACAACTGCCCCTAAACCCACCATGGCAGATGAACTCTATGATCAGGTACTGTTCTAATTTTCCTTCAGAACTTCAGTTCTCCCTGTACAGAATTTTGTTGATAATTTCAACCTGATATCTATGTTTCACAAAACTGGGGGGAGTGTGGGGGGGTGTGGGATGTCACAAAACAACTCTGGAGACTTGTGGTTTTTTCTAGTGTTTGCAAACATGCTACAGCCTTTCCAGCTGAAGCTAAGTGTGTGCAGTTAGGGAATAAGAAACAGGAAGTTATGTCTATTGCATTCCTCTGCTTTGAGTTGTTTTGGTTACTGGCTGTAGCTGAGCATTACTAAAGAGGAAGGAATGCTGAAAAGACATCACAGAGAGTACTTTAAGGAATTGAGATTCCTTGAGAATATCCACATATCCTGAGTGCATCAGGAAAGTGGGAAAAATATATATATATTGCCATAGGAAAAAACCCAACTCATAGTACTTGTTTTGCATGATGATTAGTGTTTTGAAATTACATAAAATAAATAGTGGAGGATCTAAACTGTGAGTATTTACCTTCCAAGTTCTTATGTGAAAAGCTTCTTAATTNCAGCATGTACAGTAAATGCAGCAAACTCGTTGTGGAATGATTAGAGCTTTCTGGGACAGTGACACCAATGATGCAAAGAAGTCTTTGTTAAACAAAGTTACCTTAGAGTATTCTGTCAGTATGAGAAAACTTGCAGAGCCTGTTCTAAAGCACAGGAACTACTTATCTGGTATTTTTCATTTGTGCTGGTTTTTACACTTCACTTGTTCTTATTTGCCTTGTTTCATTTTAAAGTTACTTAAAATAAGGAAGATCTACCTTTTAATTTGAGGTACTACTCAGTTTTAGAAGGCAGAGAAGTTGGGAGTCCACTTTTGTCAGGAACTGGCTTGGATCCCAGTATTTCTGTCACTGGACAGTGATGTGCTGGACTGAAAGTTATATTCCACTGGTAATGAACACTTCTGATCCAGAAGCTGGAATATTATCCAGATAGTGGTTCTGAAGAGTAATTAATTTCCTGGTTTAACTATTGTCTCTTATCAGCTATTCTCAAATATGCTTAAAACCTTCCCCTTATACATCCACATTTAGGCATTCTTTTTTATTCAGTAACAAGCAAACCAAAACACCTCCAAGGAACATACCATCAATATTAACACATTTTCTTAATTTCAAAATGCTCTTCAGTAGCAAATAATTTGAAAACTTTTCCCGTAATGTCTCCAACCTAAAGTTGTTACTCCTTTTCCTACAACTAGAATTATCCAATCCACTCTGTTGAAGACAGGCATAAACTGGCTGCTCAGGGAAAATTTGTAACTACTGAATTTGAGCCGTGTTTTGATGCTGCAGACTTCATTAGAGCTGGAAGAGATATCTTTGTACAAAGGAGTCAGGTAAACAAAGCATTCTTTCAATAGTTTTGGTATCTGTCTTAATAATTAATACTTTGTCTTCTTAAATTCCTGAGCAGCATTAAAATAAGGGTGTTGAACAAAGAAATTGCTACTCCTAGAATGTTTGATATATGGGATAAGACTGTCTTCCAGCTAAGGGGTTAGCTAAAGGCACAAACTTCTCTATTATTTTGGCTTTATATATTTAATTAAATAAAACCTTAGACAAACCAAACATGGATGCAGTTTATATTTTAGCCTAGTGAAACTTTGTCCTGTTTTCAGGTTACAAACTACATGGGTATTGAATGGATGAGGCGACATCTTGCACCAGACTATAGAGTGCATGTAATATCCTTTAAGGATCCTAACCCTATGCACATTGATGCCACTTTTAATATCATTGGACCTGGTCTTGTGCTGTCTAATCCAGACCGTCCCTGCCATCAGGTAAGAGTGTAGAAGAGGGAAAAGTGTTTTGTGTTTAAAAATGACTCAGCTGGATTAGTTCCCTCCTGGGTAATTACTCTTCCACATGTTTATTTTATATACACTTAAATAACATTAAATTATTGACTTTAAATAGTACTCAGGCAGTTGTCCAGGAACTTAGAAATGTATTTGCATCTTGACTCCAGAACTTTCTTAGCAGTGTAATGATCATTGTTATTCCTCAGTTTGCTGCTGCTGCTGCTCTCTGTGTTTTCTTAGTGTGAAGGTAAGTGAATGTGCTGTTTCTTCCTATGTACCTGGTTAAATATGATGAAAGTAATTTAATTTGTAATAATATATCAAAGCAGGTACCTAGGATATGCTACTTCTCTAAACCCTTTCACTACTCAAATACTTTAATTGTATCCAAGGAGAATTTGAGGTTAATGTTAATTGAACCAATGACAGAAAGCTGGTAGTTGCTCAGCTTTGAATAACTGAGCAAGAAATACTTTCTGCAGAGTAGGAAAAATGAGAGACATATAAAACCTGCTACTAAACTTTGGAAACAAGGTAATGTTGCTGAACAGAGCAATCAAATGAGAAAGCCTTTTTGAGCATTTTTTCTGAGGATCCCCATGACTTCAGAAGCTGCACAATCACATGGGAATAGCTGAGCTGCTGCTGAATCAGTGGCGTAGAGCTGTGTGCTGCAGAGATCACAGAGCCATGTGCAGAGCACAGCTCTGGGAACCACTGTTAGGCTTAGCAAGTGATTTCAATGCAAATGGTCTAATTGAATTACTGCCTCTTTTAATATCCATTCTGAGAATACAGTTTTTAAAACAGTCACAGGGGGTTTTATCTCCCCTTTTCCTTTCCACTGGTTTTTATAATCTTACTTGCAAGAAGAGGTTCTTGATCTCCTTGTGTTAAACCCATGTGCTGAGACTTTTTTCCTGGAAAACTGCTGTCTGTGTAGATAGAAAAGATAGATGCAGCCTTGCTTTCATAAAAACTGACTTGGCAGTACTGGGAGACCAGGAAGCGATGGGGGAGCTTGTGAATGGTGTGGATGAAAGGGGACTTTTCTTGAATGGTGGGGATGAAAGGGACCTTTTCTTTCAAGTCCTTGCAGGCCAGACTGGTGGTTGTGTTTGGGATGAGAGCTCCGCCTCGTGGTAACACTCCAATTAAGAGCTCTTCCAAGTACTCGGGGAAGTTGAAAAGTCAATTCTCCTTAGGCGAATTATCGTCCTGTTTTTAACTTAATTGTGTGATTGTTAGAGACACAAATTATTTCTTAGGATGCCTTTAGACTGTTCCCTTTGTTAAATAAACTGCATATGAAGTTTCTTATGAAGCATAATGGAAAGGTATTTTCATGGGTTATTCCTGATGGGCTTGTTTTTATAAATGTCAGTGTGATTCATATTACTGGATTTTACAATCATGTGGGAAGAAATAATACTGAAAATGAATTTTTTAATATATTTATGCTGTTATTAATATAATTACTTAAGAGGGTCACAACTGCATGTGCTACATTTTGTCTTTAACATACCTAGTATATATAAAACCAGCAGAAATAAATGCTATTGGTATGCAAAGTTTAAAAAGGCTTTATAGAGATGCTTGTATGAAAACTGGGTTTGTACATGAAACTTGTATGAGGGCAAGAATAGTGAACTGGAGGAAAGGGGGATCTCATGCATATTAGAATATCCTGAGAAAACACGGAATAGGTTGGAGGGCATAATACTTTAAGAACACTCTTGAGAATCTAATTAAATTGCTCTTTCAGATTGAGCTCTTCAAGAAGGCTGGCTGGACTGTGATTCAACCCCCAGTGCCACTCATCCCAGATGGTATAGTCACTCTTTCTTTTCTAAGGACTCCAAGAGTAGTCTTAAGAATATTAATATGAGGCAACATTGGTACAGTATAAGACTGATTCTTTTGTGTTTAGATCACCCACTGTGGATGTCTTCTAAATGGCTCTCCATGAATGTCCTAATGCTGGATGAGAAACGTGTGATGGTGGATGCCAATGAGACATCGATTCAGAAGATGTTTGAAAAGCTGGGTATGTCCTGACATACTTGTACATATGCTTAAAAGAAAATAACCATGATACCAGCTGTGCACACCAGGATGAGTGGAGGTTTCTCTTAAAGCAGTCAAAGCAGCCAGCACTGGAAAAGGTGTTCAAACAGTTGGATTAGTAAGTAAGAATCATTCAGTGATTTTTCTTTTGAATACTTCAGTCATTTTCACATGGGCTGCTTTTGCCCCCTATAGCAGCAAATCAAGGTATGAGTAGCAACTAAAGTTCCTGCTAGCATGCTTTTGAAGGAGCTTTTTTAATGTAAATTGTCTGTTCAGTTTAGGGTCAAAATCTGTCTTGGAATGGTTGAGTGCACATATTGCTGAGTGATATTGAGCTGACTATCCCTCACTGCCAAAATGCTTTCAGATTTTTCTAGTTTGAAACTCGTACTTTAAACTGTCAAATTAACACCAGGTAACCCAGGTATTTCTCCTCACTTATGGAGAATCTCAGCCCTGTGAGATGTAGCATCATGTTAGTGTGGGATTCCTTTAGATGTGCAGTGGCAGGAGAACTGCAATTGAACATAAAATCTGTAAGTCCTATTATACACAGCTCACTGCAGGGACAAAAAACATGGACTGAAACACTTGCACTCATGCAGTTAATCTGACTGCTTCCATTGTGCTGGGAGGGAAAGGTGTAGGCAGTTCTACTTGTGGCTCATAGTTGGTTAATAAGAGAGTAGTCAGTAAGTTCCTAGGACTGAGATGGTCTACTGGGAACAAAACTATTGCTGACCTAGCTGACAGAGTCTACTGAACTGCTCCTAAACTCCTGAAAGTACCAAGAAGGAAAAAGGCAAACTTTGCAACAGAGAAGTTTCTCATCCTAATCCGTCTGTCAGGACTTTGTATAAGCTGAGCCACAGCAGAAACATCAGAGCTGAAAAGAAGTGGGAGGAAGCTTAACCTTGGTAGTAAGTGTAAGAGTCTCTTCCCTTTCAGAGAAAGAGGGACTCAGAATTGGCTATTTTGAATACTTCTTTTCTTGAAAGGCACTTGAAAGAGCATATTCAGTGTCTGAGCTATAAATGTTCACATAGATTTATGCAAATGTGCCCTGATCATATATTGTAGCAGAATTCCAGCTAATTCTTCACATACTGCACAAACTGAATTTATCTTTTTATTACTGGCACATTAAAACACATCAAACACTGGCCGTGCTCCAGGCACTGTATTCACCTGAGGGTATTACTGGAATAAACAGGCCAGCTATGTTCCTAGTTTGTTCTCTGCTTAGAATTTGGGAAAATAAATTCTTAAAAGAGTAGGAAATACCTTCCATACTTATATTGAGCCATATGATCTGATAAACTATTATCTACTGCTCCAATCAGAGCTTGAGAATTTAATTTGAACTTGAGATTTGAATTTTAAAGTATGCATTGTATGTTTCTTTCAGGCATTTCTACAATTAAAGTGAATATTCGCCATGCCAATTCCCTGGGAGGTGGTTTCCACTGCTGGACCTGTGATATCCGCCGCCGTGGGACCCTGCAGTCTTATTTTGACTAGTTAGGAGCCAAATAGGTAGCAATGGTTCAGCTTCTAAAATCAGCATAGGAAATGAAGAAATCATTGTCACTTTTGTTAAAATGACTGCATGAGCTCTAGTGCTTGATCAGTGGTGTCCTCACAGTGGTCTGGTAAACGTGTTATTCTTAAATACCCTTCACTTTCAGCAGGATAATTGAAACTACTTCCATCAGCAATACAGGTTTTCTGGCTGCCTTTTTGTAAGACATCCTCCATCTATGAAGCCTGTTCACATCAGCTTTGAATGTAAAAGCTTGACAAAGTAGCTAAAGGGCCTTGTTAGAATAGCTTGGCCACTAATATTGGATATCTACCTCTGTCTAGTTACTCTATCAAATAGGCAGCTAGAAATGTGAAACTTGAGTAAACTTTTCTTATTCCTTTTAATCACTTTATTGTTCTAATATATTCATGTCTAATGAAGTTAAAATATATGCAACTGTATAGATCTCTTATGGAACCAAGTAATTTTATAACATTTTTCATGCTGAACTATACAGATATTTACAGAATTTCCAGTTTGATCTAACTTTTAAGACATATTCACTTACTTGCCATGTACTTTTGCATTTTCTTCTGACGCATGTCATGCACCTAAATAGTTTTTTATATTGCTTTTTGTATTGCTGAAATTAGGTTTTATTTAACTTTTATTCTGCTTGTACAGGTTTCACTCCGAGTTGTTTACATAACTTAAAAAAAGGCACAAAACAAAACCCCAACAACAAGCCTCCCTAACCTTAAAGCTTCTGACATCTTACAACCTTGTCTTCCTTCAGCTGCAGCAGATACAGAGAGATGTATCAAAACATGCCAGATGCCGTGAAGGAATTTGAGTACTGATTACTGACTATGTACTTTTTATGCTAATAAAGTTTTTTTGCATTCTCGATTTGTTGCTCTTCTGAGAATGAGTAAGCATGAAACGTCTGGATGGAGACAAAATACACATGTAACATCTTAGACACTTGTATAATGCAGAAAACCTTTGTACTGTATTGTGCTTCGTTTTCCAATATTGGCACTGGAACTGGACAGGTGCATTAGAGGAGCATACACGGCAGGTCATCTTTGCCACTGTGCAGTGCCAAAATCATGTCTCTGTGTCTGTGCTTGTTGTAAGTTATCACAAGGTGTGCCTAAAACCATTAGAAACTGGCCAAGTGTGGATTGGTAACAAGGCACACACACCCTGGATGCCTCTAGGATTATCTAGACTATATTTTCATGTAATGTTATAGATGAAATTGACTTTATAAACATTTCAGCCTATTCCCCGTTTTTTTTGTTTATCCCTTATTGAATGTTGTGGGTTTTTTTATTATTTTGTTTGTTTTTTAAAATCTTAAACTATGCACACAGTAGCAAGTCTTCCAGCTTGGACACCACCACTGCCTCTGAAGTTGTTTGGGTTCTTTTTCTGCCAGTAATACAAGTTCTTTTACCTATTCCATGGATGCTTTGACTGATTTGGGAATAGACTTGTCTATTAAGTCATCTTTTCTTCAACAAAAAAGTCAGGGGAGTTGTTCTGTATGAGCTTTCTGTTCAACTTCAGCAGTAGTGTCAGAATAGAGATTGCATAGACACACTAGCAGGGATGCACTGACATGAGGAAGCATAACTAGCACCATTTCGGGACAGAGGATGATCTGGCAGCTCAGAATGCCAGATCAGAATCAGAATCTGGATGATTCTTAAATGAATATTTTTGAGACTTTCTCAGACCTGACTCCTTTCAGTCAGCCAGTTCATTTCCATGTTAAGGTGCAAGGGAACTACACTTTGGTACTCCGTGAAGTACAGGGATGGTTAAACAATAAGTGCCTGGGAACTGCTCCAGCCTAAAGAAGCAAGGATTATTTGGGAACCCTGTGGGATTCTGTCTAAGCCTCCAGCAGAACAAGTCCAAGGGGGACAAAGTTTTTCTGCTGGAACAGCAATATTTTCCCACCAGTGCAGGGAGAATGAGAATTTACTCGCAGGTATGTTTACAAATGTCCCTGGGGTGGATATGCATGTCTGTATTGCCAAATGTAAAACTGCCCTGTCTCACATTTTCTTCTGTCCTATCAGTGTTATTTGGAGACTCTGCAGCTATAAGAGAGAATTTATGAAGTGGAATGCAATGAAAAAAATGTTCAAAGGTAGATTTTAAAGCTCTACTGGGCTTTCTTTATGTACTGAAAAATGCTGATATGAAGCAACATTTTCCCAGTAGCCCTTTCAAGAGGATGTGATACAGAAACAGCAAAACCTTTAGAGAATGATGAAGAGAATATGATACATAATAGTGTTATTGCAGATGCCAGCACATAAAACTGATACATATAATCTTCCAAGTTATTTTCATTCTTACAAAGAGGGAGGTCAGCCTGTGTCGCAGTTGGTTTTGGTTAGACAAGAAGCTGGAAATAGAAATCTAGAGTGAGAAACAGAAGGGCTTGGTTTCTGCTCTGATATCAAATTACAAGCAATTTCATGAAGCCAAATTAAATATGAGCAGCAGGGTACTATGGGCCAGAGGAAGCAGGCATGATGGTGTTTGACCACCTCTGTTTCAGGCTGCAGTTTATGTGTAAATAAAGCAAACTGATGTGGGCCAGACTTGAATACTCCATAATTTGTTTTTCACTGTCTGTGAAGGCCTTAAATACTTACTATGGCTTCAGAGAAGGTCAGCTTCCAAAATATACAGCACCTCAAAAGAAGCAGCAGAAACACAGACCTGCCTGGGAGGCCTACAACACTGAATAATCAAGCATTGCCTAATTCACAGAGAGGTTTTCAGGGTGGGCTCTGCTCAGCTGCAGGGAGTTAGCTCACCACTCCCTGGGCAGGGGCCCTGGCGAGCTCAGGTTGCCCATTTTACTGCTGAAAGCAGCTCTAGTCAGCTCGCTGGTTATGGGAAGGCACTTGTACTTGTAAAGGTGCCTGTAATAAAGATTCTCCACATCTGTTTTTTAGATAAGATGCAATTCTTACAGTACTAGCACCAATCCAGAGAGGATGTGGAAAGAAGGTAAAGTCTCTGAGGCAGGGATAGCCTCCTGCTGTGTATCTGTAGTTCATGGCCGGCAATGCTAAGGGCCAATATGATACAAACCTGGGGAAGGAGGGGAGTGCTTGCCCCATTTAGTGGGCAAAAGGGAAAGAATGGTTTTCTCCAGTCAGTTGTTTTGAGCTGAAAATGGTTGTTTCTTGTTTCAGTGTCTCCTGAATATTTCTGTTCTCTAGCATAAAATACTCTCTTTTGGCTCCATTTCTTGGTGTCCATGTGATTACTAACCCCAAGTGGAAAGCCTTGTGGACCATTCCACAATGGCGATGTTAATGCTTGTGAAGGGTAGGCTGATATCTACTTACCTATATATAAAATTGGTCTTGGGTTTTAAATCAAAAATTAGGGCCACTGCAGAAAATAATTTTTTCTCTGGTGTTATGCTGTGCTGGTGGAAATTTGATTGTTGGATCCACATATATTTCTGCTAGTTAAAGATGTTGTTAGAGTTGAAGAGCCTGTTCCAGCCTCCCAGACTGTCTGAGGCTCTTTATTCTTGCTAGGAAAAGCCCAGTGTGTTTAGCTGTGCTGAAAATGTGAGGCTATCCCTCAGACTCTGGCGTTTATCACTTCCCAAGAGGGTCTGCTTCTGCTTTCCTTCTGCTAGAGCGTTCTCTGAGCTTAATTAAGCAGGCAGGAAATAGCTTTATGATAATGAATGATGTCCCAAGTTAGTGGTTCATTCATTCTTTTATAGCAAATTATCACAATTTATGACTTAATGAAGTAAAATATATGAATGAGAAAAAAACCCTTACAAATCGTTTTTTACTGCTATGTTATTTTCATAAGCCTGAGAGTGTGATTAATTGGGCAGCCACATCGAAAAGAAACTAGCAAAATCCAAGGCATGCTTTGTAACAATGTTCACCTTCTCCCTGCTCTCTTTATGCCTCGAAGGACAAGAATGAGGAGGAAACTTCTGTCTGAGACCCAGATGGGATAACATGAAGGTGATTCCAGCTGGCAGAGACTAAGGTATGTTGATCTGTCTGTTTTCTACCTGGATGATAATTTGGGGACCTGATACACTTAACTATGCTTCTGCAGGTTTCCATGTATAAAAAAGTGTAGAAATACTGTTTTGTGTTTCTGTGTTGACATCTTATTGTTGTTGTTTCCTGATATACCTGTCCTACTGTGTTAGAGCCGAGCTATGGAGATGTAGGATTTTTTCTTTGTTTTTAACATTCCAGTACTTACCTTTAGGGAGTTTTGGATTTTCACCTCATCTATTTGGGGTGTTGGATGCTGCAGTGACAAACACTTGGAGAAAGGAATAATCTAAAAATTGCACGTGGTGGGATGAAGGCTGAGTTATTAATGACTCTGGATGGGTGGGTCTGTGTACAGCATTTAAGGCAATGTAATTCTTCCTGGGCTTTCCCTACAGCTGTAGGGAATGAGGTGGAGAAAGAGTAGTCAATGTGTTTGGCTGCTCTGCAGTTGCTCCATGACTTTAGGAGAACATTAACTGTTTTTATAAAGTCATACTTAACCTTCTTCTTAAGTATGGTATTTCACCCACCCTGGTTTTACATACCCTGTCTTGCCTCCATCTTTTTATTTCATGTTCACTACTGTGGCAGAAGAATATTTAGCTCATTTATGGACCTAGACTTATGTACCTATTTTGTTGTGACTGGTTTTGGCCGGGACATAGTTAATTCTTTCACAGTAGCTGGTATAGGGCTTTGTTTTGGATTTGTGCTGGAAACAGTGCTGATAACACAGGGATGTTGTAGTTACTGCTGAGCAGGGCTTACACAGAGCCAAGGCCTTTACTGTTCCTCACCCCACCAGCAAAGAGGCTGGGAGGGAACACAGCTGGGACAGCTGGTCCCAGCTGACCCAAGAAATATTCCAGACTGTGTGGCATCAGAGTCAGCGAGAAAAGCTGATGGTAGAAGTGCAAGACACTTGGAGTGATGGCATTTGTCTTCCCAAGTCACTGTTACGTGTGATGGAGCCCTGCTTTCCTGAACAACAACCTGCCCATGGGAAGTGGTGAATGAATCTCTTGTTTTGCTTTCTTTGTGTGCACGCTTTTTTGCTTCAAACTGTCTATCTCAACCCATGAGTTTTGTCACTTTTACTCTTCCAAGTCCTCATCCCACCAGGGAAAGTCAGCAGGCAAGAGGTTCTGTGGGGCTTAATTGCTGACTGAGGTAAACCATGACAGCCTGGCAGTAGTTATGTTTGGGCTGCATCTCTGCATTACTTGAAATCTGTGAGAGTAGTCTCATTTCTCTTCCACTGAACTTCAAAAAGTAATTTCTGCCTTTGCATTGCTCTTTATTCTCATCATTTGGGAGATGGTGTGCTGTGCTGTAGGTGCTGTTCATGCAGCACAAGAATCCAAATTACTTGCAGCTCTTTCTTGAATCGCCCTAGTACCAGTTAGTACTGACGGATTTGTCTCCACAGTCATCTCTGTCTACTTGTGTCCATAAGGTGGTGTTGATATTCTGACCTCCTTGTGAGCTGTGTCAGTGAAACCTTCATTGAGACACACACACACTAACAGGGGCTCACCATTAGATAACCTTTAGCACCACCTCTGTGAAACCCTCAAAGCCCAGGCAAGCATTGTCAGGGTAAACTTTGTCCCATGAAGTAAGGGAGCTGGAGGAAAGGTTTTCCTCATGGAAAACCCTTCCCAAAACCACAGTCCTATGACAAGCCTGAAAACCTATTTGGCAGCTTGCACAGGGTAACAGGGACTGCTGCCCTCTGGTCAGTCCTTGGTGCCTTCCACCCCTGCCAGGGCCTGGCCCCCTTTGGTCCGTGGCATGTGATGAGCACAGGGCTCTCAGTAGTCAGGACCCTGTATACCAGGTTTTGGCCAGCAGGGAGACCTTGGGACCATCCACTCCAGGACAAGTGAAGTTGCATCCGGACACCAAATGTCAGATTTTATTTAGGAAGTGTTGGCAAAGCCCGGTAGCAGCAGCACTAGAGGGTGCTGCTGTGACGCCGGTAGCTTTGCTCCAGTTGGTCCTAAGGGATGTTTTAGAAGAATTTTTATTTATTAATTTTGTTCCTGATGATTTTTTGATCAAAGTCAGTGAATACACTTACACATTTTTCTCAGGTGTAGGTATTATTTGTTTGATAATACATAAAGTACTGTTTCTCAGCATCAAAAAGTACATATCTATACATGTGAAAACAATTGCTCTGAGTGCAGGGACACAGACATTTCCTCAAGGGCTGGCTGTTTCGTTTAGGCTTGCATAGATTGTAAGAATTTAAATTAGGGACAAATGAGGGTTGACCTGTGCCTTTCTAAACCTCTCTCACATGGACTGAGAACCACAAAAAAGTGTTTTGACATAGCCATTAATTTTAAAACTATTGCCTAAAACTCATTTGTAGGGCTATTCCCTGTTTTTTTAGGTACCTTCTTGGGGTCTGGTTATGTCTCCTTCTTTATAGGAAATTAAGAGCAAATGCTAGTATTTTATTGAGCTCAAATACAGGTGAGATTTCTGTGGGTGATACGGTCTATCTTGGCAGTTCCTCTTCCCTCAGATTAATGCTAGAGTATTTCCTTCTGTTAATGAACATATATTATTTGCTGTTAGAAATACAAAATGTATTTGGAAGAATTAGGATTTAAGATGATCTGGAATATATTCACATTACCCTTAAGAAATTCCAAGTCATTAGGACAAAATAGAATTTTTCTACAGAAGCAGCAATTGCTTGCGAATTGCACATTATTTCTTTTGCAAATTGAAATATCATCTTGGTCGTACATCAGTGCTGCACTTTTGAACAGCAAATTTAAATTGTGACAAATCCTCTCTTGTTTACTCTTTTGTCTATATTAATTCTGAGTCAGCAAGACATTGCAATAACTATTGGGTGATCTTCTTGATGTTTATGGAGCTGTCGAGTAGAGTTTGTGCTCCAGGGAGCTGCAGTTCAGTGACCCCAGGCTCTGTAACGTAGCTCACACAAATCTTCTACCAGGTCTGTTAGGTTTTGTTCTGCAGCTGACCAGTGAGCAGTATGATACCACTGGGTGTGTGACATCTGTGTAGAATAGAAAGCAATAACACACTTGGGGTTTTTTAAATATCATTGACAATACCATTACTTAACACTTCATCAGTATTTATCTAGTACTCAGTGCATACAAGCATTTGGTTTACCACAGGCTTTCCTCTCCTGGGGAAAAAACAGTTATTGCATCCTTCAGTATGGCTGTGGCAGCAGTGGGTGTGGGTTTGCTGTTCCCGAGAGTCATGAATGTTGAAAACTGAGAAATTGCATACACCACCATTCGTTTCAGGGTGAGAAAGTCTCAACCAAATTTCTTTGGTCTTGTAGTGTGCTGGACTTTTCTCGGGATTTCTGACATCAGGAGATGGCATCTAATGCTGCAAGGTGTTATGGTGCCACAGTGAGTTCCTGAAAAGAGGGGTGAAATGGGGATGGTTGTCTTGATTTGAAACATGGCAAGAAGAAGCCTCATTCTTCTGCAAATCAAAGGCCTGCTAAAAGAGTCTTGCAGCATCTCGTTCAATGTACATGGCATGGCTTTGTTTTGAAGGGATAGGTCTCTCCTCCAGTCCTGTTTAGGAAACCCTATTCCTTGGGAGAACTCAAGGGCTGTCAGAAGGATGGTAAATACAATTAGGAAAGGAGGAAAAAGAGAATTGCCAAGACTGAGTTACTTGGCCACGGTGAAAGAGGAAACCAGATGAGACGTGGAGATAAATACTCTACCTTCTATGTGTGTGGCTTGTACTTTAACCATGTTGCCATTCTGTTTCCTATATATCCAGTAATGTGTGGTAATTGAGATGCTGGCCAAGAAAAGGCAGGGAAGAGGATTGCAGTGGTTGTCCTTATCAACTGTTGGGCAATGATTTCACAATTGTAGCTCATTTTCTGCATTGTGAAGCTAAGAGACAGGCTGTACTGCACCGCTGCTGTCTGCAAACACCAGCATGTTCAGATCCTGCCCCTGCTTCTGCTAAAAGATAAGCACAATATCATGCGAAATGAGATTTCTTTCCTAAACAAGAAAAGATTTATAATGGTCAAACACTCAGGGTATGCCTAGCAAATACCAAAACCTAAATCCTTTGCAATGGTGTTCAAGATGCTTTCATTTCCCTAATAACTGGGGCCTCTGAGTTCAGCTCACAAACCTTTTCTAACTGGAACAAACATGTTTATTTCACTATACCAAGAGTCCCAGTTTTCTCACAGCAGCCCTGATCCCTGTCTTGCAGCTTACCTTGGGAAAGAAAAATATTTAAAGCTTTGTTTTCTGTTGGCTAATAGTGTTGAATTTACAGCGGGATGTCTCTTAACTTGTTTTGACACGTCTGCTTGAGGCAGCAGCTTGGAAGTGACAGGCCAGGGCAGCCTTATCAGGGCATGGGTCAAGGGCCTGTCAGATCTGAGATCTGGGTTTTATCCTTGCACCCACCATGTGTTCAGCTGAACATCCAGCTTCATGAGGTTTGAATAGTGTTGGGTGTCACTAATGGCCCAGCATTGCCAGGTGTGGGGCAGCTTGGAATAAACCTGCTCCCACACTGATGTCAAATAAACCATGTCTGTGGCATTGGCACCTTCCACCTGGTGTGATTTCTCACATGGATCTTCTTGATGGTGTGAGCTTGGCTGGGAGCCTTTTGCTCTGTGGTATTTTGTCTCCTGTCTGCTGGGCCACTTATTTTTGTGAACCTGATATCTCCTCTCTATTGAGTTTACTTGAATCTGGCCCTATTTCCAGGAACTCGGGCAGAGCCTGCAAGTAATACAATGCAACTTCTGTAGGAACCAAAATGAGAAATAGTTTTTAGCTTTCCCTGCTGGTCCAGAAGAAATAAAAGTAATTTCAGATATGTTCATGGTGCTTTCTGCTTACCACTGCATTAGAAATGCAAAAAGTTGTTTTGTATCTATGGCCCCTTCCACAGCTAGAGCTGCTTCTGTTCTCCTGCAGAGGTGAGTGTTGTTCCTGCCTGCTTTCTGAGGGAGAAGCTGCACCAAGCTGTGGGCAATCCTGAAATAAAAAAGGAAACTGATACCCGGCTGCAATTACAGCTCTCACTTCCTGATCTCCGCTCCTGGGCTATACTTCAAAGCCATATTTAGACCCATCTGCACTTTCCCTTTTCTTTTTCATCCTTTCCTTTCCTGGTGGACTTTGACATCAGGACTGCAGATGTAGAAACGGGCTAAAAAGTTTAGTATGGCTTGGTATTGGGGCTACATCCTCTAGCCACAAGTCACCTCCTGATGCGGGAAAGAGCCATCATCCTCGTTTTAGAGGGAAAAACCACCGAGCTGCAGAAGCAAATGTGTCTGGCCTGTCATTGCCCAAGAAGCTAGTGACTCATCCATGGGGAGAGTCCTGATTTCCTAAATTAGTTTGGAGTAAACCAAGCTGTGGGCTATCCTTCCTGTGATCTGACACAACTAGAAACAGATGTCTGGTTTACACTAAAGGTTGAAGCTGAAAATCTTGCAAGTTTGCCTCTCCGCAGCAACCATAGGAAAGTTTATCTTATGGTATGCTGCGTATGTGGAAAGTGTTTCCTTTGATTGCTCTGTTTTAAATTAGGGAATGGTCAATTCAAAACCAAAAAAGCCTGTGAAAATTACTGCTACAAAATGTCATCAAAGCAAAAGACGTAACACGGGCACCTATGTGGATAATGAGATACAGCACTTTTGCTTGGTGCAAGCAAACTTCAGAAGGCTGGGTTTGCCTACTCTGGAACATAGTTAGTATGTCACTAAATGTGTGACCTGGAAAGAGAAACCAGAGGAAAAACAAAATGCAAAGCAATTTGATATTTCAGGCAGGCCTTTGCCTGCTCTATTAAAATTCAAATGTCAATTAGTGATCAGAGATTTTTGCCCAAGAGAGTAAAAGGAACGGTGGAAAAAAAGAGTCCTTGAAGCTGTGGTAGTAAAGCTGTCCTTGTGAATGATTGGGGCAAAGATGGTACAGCCCCCTGTTCCTGTCCTGCACCCTGCTAAGGTGAAAGCCTCCCAGCTGGGCAGGGAGGGCTGGCCAGAGGTGCCCCAGGAACCAGGATCGGTTCTTGAGAGGCCATCGGGTTCTGTGCTGTGAAAGCTCTTTCTCTGGGGGAAGGCAGGGATGGTGGCACACTTGTGCATGTGGAGATAAGTCAAGTTTGGTTTTCCTTGGGTTTGTGTGGGCAAATGAAAGGAGGAGTCTACCTGACAGTAGGCAGAGGTGCAAGTTTGATGAAGATATTGAATATCTCCAGTGCACAGTTAGCTGTTCTTATGAGATAGTAGCACTGAGTATTGCTAGTCCTGCATCACAGGAGGGGAAACTGAGGCACAGGGCTTTTGATTTACATCTCAAAATCACAGAATCAATGGCAAAGACAGACTAAGTTGCTGGTTTTCAAATCTGCACTCATAGTTTACCTTGCTCTCTCTACAAAGATACACTTATGCCCTCATATTTCTTGCCTGTTTTGTCATATTTGTCTTCACTTATTTGAAATAAATATGTAATCAAGCAGTGTGTACACCTGGCTCAGTCAGACATACCCTATTCTGTGTTTGAGGACCTGTAACTATGATGTCATAACCTAGATAGACTCTTCTAGTTACAATTTTGTAAAATGCAATCTCTATCTCCTTCAAGACAAATCTTAATTAAACCACTGAGAAATATATGAGGAAATCCCATGTGATTAGTTATGAGCATATAATTGAACAAGTGATCTCAATCAAATCACTTATGCACTTTTTGCTTCAGAGGCAGAATGAGGTCTAAAAATCAGATTCCTGTACTGCTAATTTTTAATGATGCTGCCATTATAAATGTTGGATTAAAATATTTAATGTTTGAACAGAATTAACTTTAATCTTTCTAAAATGTTGCCTTTTGCCCCCCCCCCCCGAATGTTGTGAATGGATATTTGTGAAGAATTGTTCAGCAAGAAAAGCTGCATATCAGAGAGAGGAAAAAGTGGTCTTACTTTCTCAGAGTAGCCAGTGACTCTGGACTCCTCTGCTTTGGGGATTCTTAAAGAGAGGCCTTTCCTGAGCAGGCCAAGCAGCTGTACTGAAAACGAAGCCATGTTTGTCTTTAAATAGATGCCAGAGTTGGTTTCGAAATTTTAGGGCACCAGTTATCTGCAATGGCACTGCCTTGATACACAGTGCAAACAGAACAAAGAGGATCGATCTTTTGTTACCTGCTTTTATTTATATTTCTTACAGCCCCTTTCTATAACATGTATGGTCTGTTTGGAGAGAAATGTCACTTCCTAAATTGAGTGTGCTCCTTTAGGTATGTGGTTGCGCCTGAGAAAAATAATCCATTTGCTTGAGCAAGCTCCCTTAGGCAGTCTTATGGTATAGACTGATTTTTCCTGACTCTGGCAGGGAACAGAGGGTGTTTTGTAAATTCATCCCTATTTTATGTAGACTTTTGAGAGTGAGCGGAAATTTTTTCGGCTGAGCATGTGGCAGATGGAAGTCTTGTGGGCACCTAGATGGGAACTTGTGATCTCTGCTGCAAGGTACCCTGTGGGCATTACCCACCCAGCCTGCCAGGGTACACAGATCTGCACATCCTTAGGGAGAAATGCTGAGGGGTTTGACCCCAACTGTGTTCACACACAGCCTTGTGGGTTTGTATGTGGCCCATCCATGTCTGCTGAGAGCTTTGCAGCAATCAAAATTAATTTATCTCAGCTCAGAACAATTAGCCCCCTGCCATTTTCTCTGGGCTTTTCTCATCTAATAAAAATATTTATCTACCCAAGCAATAAGTTGAATGTAAGTTGGCTTTATTACTGTAGTGACGTTGAATGGTTGGTTGCTGGGTGACCTTGCTTCTGATTTTATGGTCTAGGCCAGCTCTGGCAGCAGAGAGGTGTGGCCACGTATTGCACTCTGTTGTCAGCCTTCTTCTGAGATGATCAGAGGTTCAGTGTCAGTTCTCCTATAGCGTCTGGGAAGCCGTAAACGTTTGCCATTTGTTACGTGAAAACCTGGATCCACAAGGAAGGTCTGAGGGAGATAAATGCCTGAGAAGAAGAACAATTAAGGCTTAAAAGAAAGGCCAAGTTCTGTGAAATCCAGCACAGAACCGGGATCTGCAGCCTTGGATTAGACAAGTGACCATAAAACTGACGTGTGACTTACTGCGGGGCTTTTGCAAACTGGGATACCAGAGCCTCATGGTTTGGTTTGCCTTTTCTTGGAGAGTGATTTAATGTTTTTTGTTGGAAAACAAAGATTTGCAACTAATCAGACATGGAAGAAAATGAAGGAGCAGATATTTTGGAAACCAGCTCTGTCTCTAATGGTCCTTGGTACAAGGTGAGAACTTTTTCCCTCCCTCCAGTTACAGAAAATATTATCTCTTTCTGCTGTTTACAAGTGACTTCAGTAAACCATTGCCCTTGGACCAGACTGAATGCAACCTCTGCATCAGCTTTGTAAACAACTTCAGAAATTCCTTAGAGCAAGGTTGTGCTAAACATTAGGCATAGAAATGAAATGGTAATGTGTGTGGTTAAGTGACTGTCATAGGCCTCACTGGAAGTTTCAAATATCTGAGTAACTACAGGTTTCTATGCTGTGGAAACTACCAAAATAGTTTTCTTAGGTGTTTGGAAAATCCAGAAACTTCTTATACTTTTAGCAAAGCCACTGCTTTAAGATTTGCAGGTCAAACGTGTTTAGTAAAACTGTGGCAATCATAGGGTAAGATAAGCATTAACCTGGGCAAACAAATTGACAATTAAAGTGCATGGAACTCAGTGTCCAGCAAACTCCTCATACTCTCCCAGAGCTCAGTGGAGAGAGCATTTAACCTTTGAATGGGTCAGCTGTGCTTCTTGTCAAATCCCAAACAGTGACGTTCAGAGATTGTTTTCTGTTTGCTTGTGTTTGTAATTTGATCTCATGTATCAACATTGTCCTCGGCTCACATATAACCACAGGGGTAACTCTGATATCCTAGCTGAAAAAAAGCTTGTTGTTTCCTGTGCTTGAAATTTGAAAGATTTCCAATTTGGACAGGTTAGCATGTTTATAGTAATCTCATCCTGTTACTTGAAATTAAACCATTACGATTTGGGGAGCTGGGAATTCTATCTCCATTTTGATTTCCCTAAAAATACTTGCATTTGTTTTCTTCACGAATTTTGGAGGGGACTGGTGGAAGTTTTGCTGTTGCCTGTGCTGGAGCCAGAATTTCAGTCCAGACGTTCAGGCTCTGGAGGAGCCTCTGGGAGATCATGTCAGAAATGTGCCAGTTTAGATTCTAGCTCAGAATTGCCTTTTCTTCATAGGAGTTACTGGGAATTAAGACAGAGAACTTAGGAAACTGGCAATCTACAACTGAGTGCTGCTGCTTCTTAAAAAATATTCTTAGTAAATACTGATACGTATGTATCTAACGAAAATGTGTTTGGTTTCAGTAGCTGGTCAAGTGAAAAAAAAACACAATCACCTTGTCCTGTTGGAACATCTGCTCAGCACCCATGGCTTGGTGCATCTCTGGGTACTGCCCAGACAGTCGTTCTCTTGAGTGCTGAGGGTCCTTCGCTTGAGTATGTCTAAAAAAAACATGCATTCCTGTTGCATTTACTGTTTGCTGCTTTTGTTTTCTTGTTTACAAAGCTGGATATTCAGTTCAGAGGCAGAAGCAACACACCAAAAAAGAAAAAGAAAAAAAATTGACAAAACAATGAGAGCAGTTTGTAAACACCGAGGCTGAAAATTAGTCACCCCAAATATTTGGCAAGTGGGCAACAATAACAGAATATGTTCACAGTCAAAATGTCTGTATTTTCATAGTATATATTGTTCCTCTTGGATCCTGATTTCTGTGGAGGTGGAGAGTTAGAAACTGATTTCTGGAAGTACTGTGCTCAGTTTTTGCTACATCTGCAAGTGTACCTTGTTTCAAGAATACTGTCACTTTTTGAGACACTGAGATTTTAATTCATGTGAGCCTGGGTAGGATGCATGGCTGTGGCAGGAGAGAATATATTGAATAATAACATGCCCTCCCTCATGGCTTAAAAGTTCACAAAATAGGTGAAGTTTTATATATTACTGTTTCCTGGCTCATAGAATACAATTTTCCTTCTGCAAAATTGATATTTTCTAGTTTTTCCTTTAAAAAATGGGGAAAAACTCCCCTCTACCCCAGAAAAAACCTAGAGCATTTTTCCACCCATATTTTAGTTATATTGGTTGCAGTCTTAAGAATTTTACTTCAACAGTGATAGCACATTTTTTCTCAATAGATACTGAGAAATAATGAGAGTAGCTCATTAATCAGCCATTCAGCAACTGTCTTCACATCTTTCAAGTGCAAATTTGTGTTTGCAAATAACTTTGCATCTTATTGTGGGTACAAATGTTGCTTATTAGAGCCTCTTTGTCAGCATTCCAAAATGTGGCAGTTGAAGATCCAGCTACAAATATTTGTGTTTCCTATCTTAGAGTTTAAAGAGGGTTCAGTCTTAAGCAAAAACGTGCTGATGTTCTCTTATTTATGTTTATTATAAAATCATAAAATGCTATCATTTTCTGTAGTTAGACTGGGGGAGTGCCTGTGCTCTGGCTCAGCACAGGGAGCAGCACGAGGGCTGGCTCACACCAGTGCCAGCAGGGCCTAGCTTTCATAGAATTTTAAATGCACTTGTAGGTTTTTAAATAAAAAAGAAACTGGTTAGTTATTAACTTGCAGAAATATCTGATTTTAGAGAACAGAAGATTACAAAACAAACTGGATTTTCACCAGCTCCTGAAGGGCAAACAGTACACTGCATCTGGGGGGGCAGAGAATTTGCTCCGTGCATTTCGCTGCAGTGTGTTTTTATGTTGAAGCTTTTTCACTCTCATAGAACTTGATGTAAATGTTAATTAGCACTCCAGGGGAAATGTGTTAACAAATGTACCTTTGACACAGGTCCACAGCTACGCTTCGCTCTGTAGCTGCAGGCTGGAAAGATTAGCTGGCAAAGTAACTTGTGCTGCTTTTGAGGAAACTCTTCAAACAGGGATTCAGTGGAACTTGCTGAATGCTTTGACTTTGCTGTAGCTCAGGCTGTGCTTGCTGCTCTACAGAAGAGGTCCTGGGTAAAATGTGAGCACTTGTGAGAAAGAACAAACTCCTAGATAAGGGATAGTTTTAGCCATTAACAGGCTTCAAAGACGACTGCCTGGGCTATGGCTTTCGTGTGATGAAGAAAAAAACATCTTAGCACAAACTTTGTGGCAGAAATGATTCCTCCTCCTCCTGCAGTGCTGATCACAATTAGCAATAAATAAGGGTGGTAAAGTAATTCCTGTAAGTTGTTAGAGTAGAAAGGTAACAGTGACACATTCATAAATACATTTACCTCATCACTGCACTTCTTCACCTTTTCATAAACAGCAGGTCAGAGATTCAGAAGTGGAAATTATTCATAGGGTGGGATTTCCCAGTAGCATTCAAACCTGCCTCAACTCAGGTTAACATGTAGATATTGTGGTGGTTTCTGACCATATTAATTCCTGAACCTGCCATGACTTCTGTGAAAACATATGCAGGGTCATTTTCTCAAAATTTGTTTTGTCCAGCTGTTTATTTCTGTGCATTATCAAACCCTGATTCCTCCCTGATGAGGAAAAGCTTGTATTTAAGACACTTAGAGTGAGAAGAGTCCAAGGTTACGAACAGCAGTCTGGAAATGAGGTTGGTAATTTCAGCCCAGCCCTGGTGTGTCTGGTGTTGGGTTTGGAAGAGTGACGAGAGCCCTGGTGCAGGAGCGTGCCTGTGTCTGCAGAGTGAAGGGCAGCATTGCTGTTGGGAGTCCTCCCCTTCCCCGGAACAGGATGATTCCTGAAGGATACTGGTGTTACCATGTGGGTCTTAATCAGCTGGTCTGACCCCAACACCTTTCTTGTGTTGCCCTCAGTGGGTATTTACAAGATGTGTACCTTATGCTTTTTTCCTTCCTGTAAAATTCTTTCTTTCTGGCTTTTATGGTTCTGTGGAGAGTCTCAGGCCAGTGAGCTGTTGCTGGTGAGGGCCGTCAGCCTCTGTTTCAGAGCTAACTCAGGTTTTCAGAGACTTCAGCAAGGAGAAGGAGAGTGGGCAGAGTGTGAACTGGGGTGTCCACAAGGCATGGTGCAGACCCCCCCGGAAGCCTGACCTCTAAGTATGTCAGCAGAGGAGAGGCACTGCTGCTTTTTACTTGCTGCATCTCCAGGTTACAGGTGTGAACCAGGCTGCACAGAGAGTGCTCGGGCTGCTGCTCCCAGCTGTGACCTCAGCTTGGCTTTGCCTACGGCCCGTGGTCTGGGACAGCCCTGAGATGCTTTCCCGGCAGAGGCAGTCCATAAGAGCACTCTTATTTTGAAGTGCAGGTGAAAGGAACACCAATCTTCTCCGCAGTGGGAGATCTCTTCACTTCGAATGGCTGCTAGATAAATGTGGCCTTGACTCGGTAAAATATGTCTAAAACTACTGGATGGAAGCCCTCTGGCACAGTACTGCCGGAGGATGCTGCTGCTCGGGTGGAGAGTTTTACTGTGTTTCGCACTGCTCGCTCCTTGCTCCTGCAGGGAGCCCCATTTGAGCAAGGGCTGCCCGAACCTCCCTTGTGATGAGGCTCCCAGCGGGGATGGGGAGCCTGTGGGGACCCTGCCCCACAGCACACAGGCCCCCAAGCCTGCCTTGGAGAGTGCTGCTGCTGCTGCTTCCCTGACTCCATCACCCCCTGCGTGTGTATGACTGCATTTTGGCTTCATCCTGCCTTTGAAGTGGTGACAGAGGTCAGACCTGGCCTATGCTGGTTGGTGCTGTGCATGTGTTAAACGGCTTTATTAAGAGCGATGGGCTTTTTTAGTGTCTGGCCCCGCTCCTGCTGAAAACTTCGATGTGGGAGATGCTGGGCCCTGGGTTTGGCTGCCTGCAAGCTCCAATATGCAGCATCCTGCCTCTGGCACCAGTTTTTCCTAGGGCACCAGGACCCAAAATCTCTGCTTGTGCCCAATTCTGCCTAAAGCCAAGTGTTTTCACCCAGGGAAGGTGCACGCCAAGGCTGTGCTGGGGAGCACCAAAGCCCCAGCAGAGACAGCTCCTTCCCCTGCAGGCTCTGGCACAAGGGGCCTGCCCCAAGGAGGAGACAGCATGTGGCAGCTCTAATGTCAGCTGGCAGTAGGTCATAATCAAACAGATTCTCTGCTTCTGTGTCTTGTGGTGGAGACAAAAGGTAAAAGTAACTTTTATTATTGTTATTTATGTATTGTTGAAGCAAATTCTTGTTTCGACAGCTCCCTTTCCCACCTGATTGAAATTAATCTGCTTAGCTGTTAAACTGTTTATTTCTATATTCATAAATCTCATCTTCCAAATTTTAGCAAAAAGATATACCAGTCAGCAATTGTCTAAGATCATGTAAAAACTGAAACTTTAAGGATAGCAGCTCCATCCAGAGGGTTGCTATGTTATCTGGGTGGCTTTGGTTCTGGCTCTTGCTGTAAGTAATCTGACTCCTCACTCAGCCAGGAGTTAAAATTCACCTTAAGACAAGTGCAAAACTCTCAGGTTTTGATAACTTGTTTGCTGTGGAACTCAGCAATAATCTGGTTCTCACATTCAAGTAAACTGATCACCCAGCAGGAACTGGACCTTGTTGAACGATGAATGTTGCTTTAGTTGCTCCAAAGGAAAACATACATGAAATTCAGAATTTTTGTTGACCCAACAACTGAAAGAAACATCATAACATTTCCTAAATCAACACATGACAATTTTCAAAACAAAATCTGAACAGCAGCCAGAAGCTTATAAGGCAGGACATGATACTATGACCAAATCAAGACATTGAATCTTCCCTGCCTAAACCATGGGGAGCTGGGAGCTCTCTCTAGTGATGTTAGCTTGTGTCTCAGAAGAGCTGTTTGTACATGAACCTACCTGCTTTGCAGGCAGGATATTTGATTTTTGCTTCCACAGTAGCCCTCACAGAGTACCCTCCTCTGCATGAAATATGTCCCATAATATTTTCTGTTTCCACGTATGGGGTTAAGGTTAATGTTCCATACACTGTGGACAAATAGTAGTTGCCATGGGTACCATAGCCTTGAATTTCCTGTCTCCTGAGTGATTAAATTCCCCACCTTAATTTTACTTTATTGGTTTGTTTCTGTAACTCCTTATTTCCTTCATTTGCTCTCCTTGGGAGAGCAAAGCAGAACATTTCACAGGCTACTTGGATCTGCTCAGGATTTTGTACACCAGTTTCAGGAAAAATTGAGTGTTTTTCACAAGGTGTATGAAGGAGCAGGAAGTAGTGCCACCCAGCACCCCAGGGCTGTGTGAGCCCTGGGCTCTGCTGGGGATATCCCAACTTCTAAAAGCCTCTGCTGCTGGTGATCACCCAGCCTTACTGGGCTCCGGCGCCTATAAAGCTTTAGCACTGGAATGTTTCTGTGTCTGTGCTGTGTGAGCCCAGCTCTTTGTGTCCTGTCTGCAGGAGATGTGGAGAACAACTTTGTTCTTCTTCCCAGGAGCCCAGTGGTGGTAACAGCCAGATTGAGCAGTCAGCCTGAGTGCTGGGATTCATATGGAGAGTATCAGGGGGAATCTGGTGGAGTTTGAGGGTTTCTGTCTCAGGTCCTACAATAACAAAAGGGCTGCATTTGGCTGATGGGATTCGGGGGCCTTTGCAACACTGCCAGCTGCTCTCCCAGTGCTTTACTAACTGTCCAGATGTTTAGGTTTATTCCATAATCCTAGCCTTCCAGAAAATGGCATAAAATAATATTGAAATGGGAACAATAAACTATAAAAACATACCCCTAGTTGGTAAGTAAAATGAATTAGTAGCTATTAAATGCAAAATGAAAAGGCATAAAAAAAAGTGTTGAGCTTTTGCTATTTAATCAGAGGTGTTCTATAAATAAAGGTAGATTGCTGCATATTGACAAAATTGGTCACCCCTAATTTAAGGCATGTCATAGGCAGTGGAAAAAGTGTCCCACAGACCTGACTAATGTGGATAGAAATGGAGAGCCATTCTGAAAACTAATGCTAGAATGCTAGCATTGTAACTGCAGACCCTGCAGGCTGGATGTCAGTGCCATCAGCTGAATAGCACTTTCCTTCAACAGCCTTCATGGTATTGAGGTTGATTAACTGACACTGTTTACTTTGAAGTCATGGTAATTAAGCTGGAGTGTCATTTGCATTGTAATTAATATGCTCCTCTGCACCTAATTCATTCTGACAGTATAGATTAATGATGGTAAATGACCAAGAAGGATTTATCATGGGATGATTCTTCGTTCTACAGGCTGCCTCAGACAATTACAGGAAGTGATTGTTAAGTTTAGGCTATTGTCCTGGTGTAATCGTGCATGTGCATTCTCAGCTTTGTTTTGCAGTAAAATCCATCCAAGGGCTTCATAAAGACTCGGTTATGGTCCCTAAGAGGCTGAGCTGCACTTGTAAATGGGGGAGAGGGAAGTACAGGTTGCTGATACCACTGACTTTTCGGTATCCCAGTGTATGTAGCCCCTGCTGATATCAGTCGGAGATGAGACTGAGCACTATTTCTGCAAATCAGATGCTTTTGCAAATGTAATTGTGTTGGAAGATCAGGCAATGGGTCAGCTGTGCAGTGAGGTGCCTATCTGGGGCCGGGTAGCCTTGTTTGTTACCAGTGCTGGTACCTCTTCTTTCAGTGCAATGGGGAGGAAGGACCTTTTCCTCAGAGCGTGGGCCACAGTAACTCAGCAGTCCTGTCTGCCAAGAACTGCTGTGCATCTGAGCAATAGCCTCAAGAGAAGTCATTATTTTGAATGACCAAAGCACATTATATAAAAGAGATGTCCCCTCAAAATGAAGGTACTGAGTTCTCTGCCAGCTTAGAGCCTCAGGAGGTTTCACGAGGCAGGCTTGCAAAATCTTGACTTTCAAGCCAAACCGGTCACAGCTGGGGGACAGCACCACATCATGCTAAGCAAAAGGTCATGAAAAATTATATAAATGAAGTAAGATTTTCCAAAGCATATAAGATGCTCAGTCTCTGCTTACTACTTGCAAAAAGTAGTTTCATTTTTGCATTTTCTTATGATAGGTTCCTTGTATACACAAGGACTTAACACGACTTATTTAAACTGTATCATGCATTGCTGCAAGAATTCCTGATTAACAAGATGATCGATGTGTGCTGTTCCACTTGTCAATCAATAAGAATTACTATGCAGGGGACTAGTCCAAAAATGAGAGATTATAATGGAGATTTGTTTTTCTTTGTACTGCAGCGTTGCTACATGAGCAAACAAGTGCTAATATGATGAGCTGAGTTCCACTGCCTCCCCTCCCTAAGGCTGGCATTTTCCTCACTCCTTAACTGTTCCCCCATTAGTACTAATCCCAACCTTCCTTCTAGGAGTGGTGACACTCCTTTGTGTTTGCGTCAGAGGTCTGAGATATTTTTTAACTCTGCTCTGAGATCTTCTTGGGGCTGCCCCTCCAACCTCCTTTTGCAGTGCTGGCCATGAGCATGTGGTCGGCTGAAGCTGTCATTGACCCCAAATGGACTCGAGTCAGTCTCTGGTGTGGTTGATCTACCAGTGTCATGTACTCCCATGCCAGACCAAGGACCAGGCTTAACTGCAAGTGGTTTTAGTGTTTATCGGAAAATATTGCTCTGTTTTGCCCGTACAGCCCTGGGGACACGAGCGTGATCCTGGCGGCTGCCGGTTGTGCAATTGTGCTCCCTGTGCTACTTTCTGACGACATAGTTTCTCTTCCACCAGTAACCACACAGGACGGGTAAATAGACCTAAGGGGACGAGAAAGGTGGGGAAAGAATGAAAAAGCAGAAAGACATTTTTTTTCCCCCTCCTTCTTCTTCACCCTAGTAACAAAATCCATTGGAAAGTGGGTGTAGCTGAACTGTCCCTCCTTCCCCAACCTCAGAGAGACAGTGATGAGGTGGCTTTGGAGGGGAGGAGCGTGTGGATGAAAGAGGAGGTCTCTGGGGCACCATGGCCATGGAAACATGCAAAGTTGGTGTTACTGTTTGTTATTGTTGGCTGCAGAGACGCCTGCTCTGCACCTTCAGCCCTGAAGAAACTGGGGTACATCTGAAAGGGTTGATCTGTGAATAAGAAAATAGGGGTTGGGAGCAGAGCTGGATGAATGGTGAGTTTTTTTGTTTGCTCTCTGACCCCTCCCCCTCAGCTATGAAATATAAACATAGGTCTAATGAAACTAAAAGCAGAGGTTCCTTTGGAGAAGATTGAAGTGGCTTAGGAGGAAAATTCTTAAATTTTGCAAAATGTTTTTATTCACTCCCAAATAGAATGCCTGCTGTCGCTTTAAAAGCTGTTTATGTTTGTCCCCTTTCATTTTGGAAAAGAAAAAAATCAACCCCAAACCATTTAATTTAGAAAATACCAAAGCAAAACATTTCACAGACTCATAGAATAGTTGAGGTTGGAAGGGACTTCTGGAGGTCATCTAGTTCAACCTCTGTGCTCAAAGCTTATTTGAATATGCTATACATTTCTGTTTTGAATTTTTGTCTGTATTCACAGTAATTTCTCAGATTTAGCTTGAATTTCCAAAGTTCCCCCCCTGTATTTTGGGATCAGCTTATTACTTACTGATTTTTTATTTTCTTAGGCTTCTATTTGGGAAATCTATGTCCTCTCTGCCAGGCTGGCAATGTCTGCTGTCTTCAGACTCCATGTAGAAAGTGTTTTCCAGATGTCATGGATTTCATATAGTTTCTCTTTTCTTCTTCCGTATAGCTTTATATAACCACAAGTGGTTGACTTTATATTTACTTATTGCAGCATACTTGTGACTTAAACAGATGTGGACACTCATGAAAGCAAAACATTAGTATTTGTTATAAAAAGTAGTAATATACTGTCTGGTTGGCTTCCTACCTGTGTCCATACATAGAATCATAGAATCATTTAGGCTGGAAAAGACCTTTAAGATCACTAAATCCAACTGTAAACCAAACAATGCCAAGTCCACCACTAAACTGTGTCCCAACATATAAAAATGCTGATCCATGTCTGCCAGTGATTTACTAAAGGGACAAAGTAGTGTCCATTATTTATCCACTATTTTTTTGTCAGATTAAGAAAAAAAACTGATAGCACATAAAGAGCAGCTGAGGACCCAGAAACATGAACGACTAGGATGCCTCAGACTTAGATGTACCCAGAAACTTAGACAAAACCTAAAAAAGGCTGCACTGTGAAAGTAATTTGTTGGTGCCCCTGACAGTATCACCCTTGTGCCCTGTGGGGTTTGGCACCTGAATTCCTACTAGTCAGGGGTGAGTGGAACTGTCCTTTGCCTCTGTATGTGTAGTGTGCTAATGGGAAGCTCACATAAAGGAAACCCTTGCTTGCTTCCAGTACAGTGTGAAACTTGTCCACTCTGTGAAATGGAAAGACAGTAATGGCTCTCTCAGAAATGGCAACTCAGCCCTTCCATAATTTTTTAATTTTATTTTATCAAGGATTTTAATTTACTTTCTTGCCTTTACTTATTGTAAATAATAATTTTTAAAAACTTGCTAAACCTCAGGGGTTCCTTAGCAGAACTATTCCCTCATGCTTTCAGCTGGAACAATTTTCCAACACTGACATGAGCTCACAAAATGTTAGTCTGACTCTAAATAAAATTTTCCAGAGTTGGCTGAAGGTTTTGGCTTAGTTCTAGAATCAACTGTTTCGGAAACCTTTCTGGAGTGGATTCTGGATAACCTTGCACCATCTAAAGGATTAAAAAGTCATGCATAATTTACCCTTTCAAAATACTTAAGGCTTTTAAATTTCTCACCCCAGAAAAATTCTTTCTTTTCATCAAATATCAGCTGTTTCCAATTGCTTCATTCTATTTTAGTCATTCATTCTCTCTTTTCCTTCCCATGCATGACTAAATATCTCCTTTAAATCAACTTCAGGCAATTCATTTTTCCATTAATCCATTCGGTTGTGCTGGTTTCCTTCGCCATTGGAATGCAACATGAATGTCATACATTGAAGGAGCAGTCTCATCTGTGCAGTCCTGAGTGCAGCAGTACTTGGCACCAGTTCTGCAGCTTAATATGTGAAAAACACGACAGCTGCATGTTTTAACTGGTTCATTTTCCACAGCTCTGAGCAGAAATGCTGAGGCCACGGCAGCCCCACACAACAGTGTCGTCCCATGGTGAGCATGCCAGCTCCTGGACCGGTGGGATTCATTCTGCCTCGGCTCAGCACTAAGCTCAAGCAAACTGGTTTATCTGAGGGTCAGGCACGTTGAGCCTGTGTTAGCCAGGCCATGCTGCTCCAGTCGTGTTGCTTGTGAATGATTCTTGAGCCATCAGTGTAGGTGCCAACCCTGATAAGATGGGCTATGTAAGCCATGCATCAAGCTTCAGTGACCAAAAACGTGTCCACAGCGCAGTCCTGCCAGCACTGTGGCACCTCAGTGCCATCCTGCATTTGCCTTGATCTGCACAGCTGACAAGCACACATGCTGCTCCTCAGTAACCTCATTCTGTTGCCCTCAAGTTAGAAGGAAACTTCTCCAGTTGTTGATTTCTTGTATGATACACAAACACCCACCCGATTTTTGACCTGTGAGTATGCAGCACATGCGTTTTCCTTTCAGTTGACAAGCAGAGAAGCTGAAATTAACCAGAAAAAGTAAATTTCAGGGCCAAGCATAGGAAAGGGTTTGTTTTGGTTTGGGTTTCTTTATTTTGGTGAAGTAAAGAATATGCTGGAGAGAGATTTGACAAAGTGAATGATCCAGATTTTCATGGCAGTTGCATCCCAGCTCTAGCTGTCACAGCCACAGCTGATCTAAGCTGATCTAAGCTGTGCTGTGTGCTGCTAGGGAAAGAGTCGGGTTCAGGCCTGCCAGAAGGCCCTGAGCACTAAAGCTTTCTGTCCAGAGTGGGATATGTAAAGCTACATTTCCCGAGGATTGCTGCCAAATGACTAATCTTGGACACTTTCAGGCATTCCAGCATGTCTGGTTAGTGGTTGCTCTAGCCATCCCATCGTGTTTTTGGGAACCAAATGTCTTGCACGCTAAAGCAAGGTGCATATTATACATGGGGTACCCATAATGGATGTAGGCAGAGTTAGTGGCCAGTGCACAGTGACTTTACATCAAAGATAACCTTGAGAACAGGGAGCACTGTGTATGTACTCAAAGTCAGAGACGCAGAGAAATCAGATCCCTTCTTTAAGGTTTACTTAGAAGTCATAGGCAAAGAGGGATTTTTAAACACAGAGTGAATGAATTAGTTCATTAACTTCTGTTTTCATTTCCATGCAGGTCATAGCTAGAGGTGAGCTAATGAGACAGTGCTCTGCAATCAGCCTCTGGTCAGACAAGCATCACACTATTTACAGTAAAAGAGAGCTCATGGTTTTTTGCAAAGAGATCCCAGGCTCATAGACTATTCTGTTACGTAACCTTGTTTGTTTCAATTTACTAATGGATTCCCTAAAACTGGGCGGGGGTGATTCTTTCATTGCATGGTTCACAAAGCTGTCTCAGGGCATACTCTGTAGGGTATGTGAGCTTCATCTCATAGGATTTTCCTCTTTGTGTAAAGTACAACATATGTTTCTAAAACCCATGATATGTCCAGACACTGACCATCTGTATGTATCTGAATGCCCTCCTGTAGGCAACACCTCTGCCAGAGGCTACTTCTGATTCATGTGAATGCTCTTTGGCATTTCACTGTACTTTTTGCTTCAATGATATATTATTGTGGTTTCCAAAGGTTAATCATTAGTGCTCTGGAGAAGAGATGTCCTGTCCAGATAGTGTTGTTTCCTTTTAATTGTCTTTTTGGACGCAGCTTTGTTCTTTTATTATGGGATAATGAGCCAAAGATGGCACTGCACAGGCTGTGTTGACAAGAGTTGAACCACACTACTAAATTTTTCTTTTGATCCTGTTTTTTCTTCTAAACTCTCCCAACTCCTTTTTTTTCCCTTATATGGAAGCCCTTTGCACTGTATCTCCTGTTTGGATCAGTGCTTGATGGGTTGGATCAGGTCACAGTACTTTCTTGTCTGACTGAGACAGCATGGATGTCTGAGAGGATGAGCTGACCTCCACCACAGGTGGTTGTGTGAGGAACCATGTGCTGGTGCAATTGGCTTCCCAGTCCTACCTAACACACTGTGTTGTCTTGTTGTTAGAGGTAACACTGAATCTTCTTATAAATATATTTAATTTTGTGGTTATGTGAATCTATTGTCTTTGTTGAGAATTACAGCCAGTAACCAGTTGTACCAGTGCAAGGAGCTATTGTCATGTCCTAACCTGTTCCTAAAATACCAGGTGTCTTCATAGAGGAGGCTTAAAAGCTCTTTGTCAGGGTCCATCCACCCTGGCTAGCTAAACCCAATTTTAAACTCACAGAACTCAATACTTGTGAAACACACTTCAGAGGAGGACTAAATAGCTGCTCTGAGTGGGAAGAACTAGGGGCTATAGATGCCACCCACCAGTTTCCTGACTGGCTGGTGGGGATGTGGAAGGGTTTGGGGTTGTCCCCCTGAACACCCTCTCCAGGGCAGTGCAGTGAGCCTTCCCAGGTCGCTGGACAGCCGTGCTCAGCCTTCCCGGCTCCACTCTGCACCAGGAAAGGGAGGGAGTGCTCCAGCTGCATCCGGCCCGTCCGTCTGGCCACAGGAGGCCCTTGAAGTACAGAACAAAATAAATTCCTTCAACCCTAGCAATTTTGTCCAGAGCAGATCAGCAGGCGGCAGGCCTATGTTCTGTGGCTTGCAGCGGGCATGTGTGAGTGTCCCAAGATGCCTGCGTTTTGATGACTGTATCCAAAAGCCATGTCTCTGGTGTTTTTCTGTGCCCACAAACAACATTTGAAAGACATCACACAGAGGACCAAAATCAGCTCCAATGGCTTCAATGGAGTTGCTTCTGATCCAAGAGCAACTTGCCTGGGTACCTGCACTCAGGCACTCCAGGTGTTTTGGCTGCAGAGAGCCATAAGCAGGCTGGGAGAGAGCACACCAGCACACCTCTGTGCCTGCTGTCCATCCCACCAGAACTGCTGCTCTTAAAGTCCCTCTTGAACAGGAATTGAACCATTGTGCAGAAAATGCCAGCAGTCCCATGCTCAGGCAAGATTTAGTAAGTCTTTTAAACCAGCAGCGTTAAGAAAATAGATGGAGATGAGAAGTGTTTCCTTGTACAGCTGTGGGAAGGTTGTCTGTGCATTTCTGAGCTTCTTTGGAAGTGTCAGGTTATTCCCCACATACAAGTCAGAAATTGAATAGCCCCACTGCACATGTGTCCCCAGACACCAGCTCCTTTTTCTGCAGGGGTTCCCATTCGTAACAAAGGTGGAAGACATTCCTGGAAGACATTTCTAGGGGAAAACCTGCTACACTAAATACCAAGTCGTTGACTATTACTATTATTGACTAGCATTTTCCTGATAAATTGACTTCCAGAGAAATGCACTCTTCAATAAGTATAAGAAATTTGTGTTTTAAAGCCTTTTAAATGATTATTAAACAGTTCAAGCCTGTGGACAACCCCAGGCAGTTTTCCACTGGTGCAGACCAAGACCTCTCTAGGAGAGGCAAAGCATTACTGCAGAATTGTAGGTTATATTGCACTTGAAAAATATGGACTTTTACTTGGCTATATTAACTGTCTAAAATGTATGATTTCCCAGAAACCACAGAAGCTTCAAAAGGTGGAGACTGTCATGAAGGGCATCAGCTTACAGCCTTACTTCTGGGCAATGACAAATACTTCCTAGGTGACTTAGAGCAAGTCACTCAATGAATATTTTCCCATCTATAAGGAATTAGAATCATAAATCAATGAGTACTTATGATGTCTTCCAGTATGCCTGTGATAGGGCCATATAACTTTAGATAAAAGATCGTTTACTTTTATTTGTCGTTCAAGATATAAAAGGAAGCAGGACAGTGTTTGTTGTAGAAGAAATCAATGGTTTCTATAATCTCTTCTGAAGTTCTTTTCTCACTGAAGCAGTTAACACAGCTTGGATGTAATGTATTCTAATAGAATGTGCCTAATGTAGCTGAACCCTTTGAATTCTTTCAGTTACATGGCTCCGGTCTGTCTGTTTTTGTTTTACCTTTTTTTCCACTGAGCTTCATAATTGTTCCTTTTAGCCACAGTCACCTAAGGTCAGGCTGTACCTTGCTAAGGAGCCGAATTGCAAACAAGGCTGACTAAATCACGTGTCTCCAGCCCATTCCTGTTATTAATCCTCCCAAGTTCTGGGCTTAGCACTTGGCAGAGCAATAAAAGTAAACTTTTTATCAGAAGTTCACATTCTCTTCAAGTGGAGGATGAGCTGGATAATTCCTGCCTTTATTTTTTTTGAAGAATATTGTAATGTGGGAGCTACCTCAGATTTATTTCAATAATTCAAGGGGCACAAATATATTGAAAGGCCAGTGTTTGTGCAATGTGAATTTAGTCTGATAAAATTCTGTTTCTCTTTCCAAAATGTCTTTCAGAGTGCTTTCATTAGTACATATGCTGTCATTGTAACAAATATGATGCTGGCTTTAAACTGATGAGAAAATGGCCAGAGTACGTGCAGTTTATACTCTGACAGGAAGCTGCTTTGGGTATTTAGGTTTTGTCTGAAATCCACAGCACTACAAAGAATTTTTATTTCTGCTTCAGTCTCTGTCTGGAATGGTCCTTGCTTAATATGCTTTCTTTTACTCCTATAATATTCAAAGTCTTCATCTCTGCTTCCATTCTTTGTCTCTTAAGTTCACTGCATGGGAGCAGCCAGAGCAGATTCAGAAAGTCCAATTGGAAAGGAGAGCAAGGTTGATGTACTTTGTCCCCTGAGCCTCTGAGGAGCCAGGGCTACCAGTGTCTTGTGAATACAGGCATGTAACACAGAATGCTATGCTGGAATAAAGGGGGGATCAACCTGCCCTAACTAGGGCAGCTCAAATAGAAGACTCAGATAAATGCCTCAGCTAGGAAAGTATAACTGTAATTCTTAATTTGTTGATATTATCAATATGTCACTATACTAAGATAATAAAAGTGTTGTCATGTGGCAAAATGATGAGAGAAGTTTTGTAAAAGAAGTTAGAGATTATTAGGGCTGCCAACAGAACTCAGTGAGCGTTTACATATTCCTCATATAGGCCAATATTTAGGTATATGTGGGAAAGTGCTTATGAATAAAAAAGCAAATCTGATTTAAAATTATCTGTTTGCCTACATGCCATGTCACAAACATGAAGCAGAACCTCTAAGAGGAAGTCTGTGTACTCACCTCAGTGCACTGGAGATACGAAATCAGCAGGTAGGAAAAAGTCTGAGTTTCCTTGGAAAACAATCTTGTGGAGAAAAAATGTCTCTTTCATTTGACCAGCACTAAAAGCCCGTGACTGAGGCTTGAATGAACAAGGTTTTAGGGGCTGAGGTGGTGCCATGGTGCCATTATGAGGACAAGCTCTGAGCTCCTCCTGGTGTGGCTCTCATCCTGCCCAGGATGCTCTGACAGCACTGGCTCTCCCCCAGGGTCCTTTGTATCCCGGAGTTACCTTTTGGTGACAAGTTCATTTCTCTTTCATATGTTAAGAAACAGCCAACACAGCTAACCAGCAAAGGAATAAGCAACAATGTGTTTTACAAAGTACTTGCAGTCAAAGGATCTGCTACCTTCTTACCTAAACCTGTGTCAGTGAGTTCTAAGTGCCTAATGCTGCAGGTAATTCACAGAGTGCTGCAAATCTCATAGCTGTCCCTATAGGTTAATGCCTTTTTCCATCAGGAAAGTTTGCATTTCTCTGGTTTGTTTTGTAAAAACAGCATCTGCATGAAAGTAGTTGAAGTATCTCTCTCCGAGCACAGCACTTCCAAACAGCACTTGTATACTAACTTTTTTCTGTTATTTAACTTATAATATCACTCAAAACTTGAACATAAATGCTACGAGGGATGCAATTTGCTATATTGTTCCTTTGTCTTTAATTTGTTTTTCTTTTTGATCATCTCTTACATAATCAGTGAAATACCTCACAGCTGGACGTAGAATTTCTGCTGTGAGATGAATTTAGACTGTTCTCTCTTGTAGTATTTCTCTTGAATACCTGTATTTCCCCAGTGAAAAACTGATTTTGCAAAAAAAAAAAAGCATGGTTGTGTGTGGAAAAAGGTTTTGTAGTGAGGTTATTTTAAGTGTTCAGATAAATGTCTTATGTAGCAGACATACTTTCTTTCTTTCTCCTCAATTTATCCCACCCTCCAAAATGCCACATAGCTTTTCCCACGTGAATCTGTGAAATGCACAGTTACTAACTTAGTTTCCTTTTAAAAGGATAATAAATTTGGATCAGATTTTTGAAGTCCTAAAGACTCAGCTGTTTTGTTTTTTTAAAGAGTGGTTATTTCTTTTGTTGCCAAAAGAAAGATGTGATTTTTAAGTGTTTTTACCAGCAGAGCAAGAGGGAAGTGGTCTTCAACAGGTTTGAAGAGATGTCTTATGCATGGTATGATCCTGACGTTTTCAAACAACTCTGACACTTGCCTAATCAACTTCCAAGAGTACAAGGAGATGAGCAGATCTTTAATTGCTTTGTCCAGATTGGTGTACTTGTTGTGGTAGTGAATTTAGAGTGATTGTTCTGACTTGGTTATCTTAATTCACTGTAAATGAAACTCCTCAGAAGCAGAAGTGTAAACCAGATTAAGTTCTGTAAACCAAATTAGGTTTTGTGGAGAAAGGTACGTTTGGTACTTGGGGTGTGTGAGAGAGAAGGGAAGGAGCAGCATTGCTCCTGGTGGCCACAAGTGAGAGTCCTTTATGTGAAGGGATAGGAAGCAGGGAGCTGTGCCCTGGAGGTATATTAGGGGGACAGGGAGATGGCATCACAGCTTACTTCAAGTGAGAGGGGACTAAAAAGCCTCCTCATGGAGCATTAGGAACCCACTCCCTTGGGCTCAGTGAGTGCCAACCCAGCAGGTTTTGCCAAGGCAGATATAGACTATGAGATCAGCTCCCTCAGTTCATCAGATCATGCTCCACCCCATCTGTTTGGAAGTCTCTCATGAATTTAAAGGACATATTTTAAAACTATTTTTCAGCTCTGTTCCCAAACAATTTTGGAGGTTTTGTTTTGTTTTTTTAGTTCTTGCTATTGTGCCTGTGTTACAGAGCCTGTCAACCCCTGCAGCACCCAGCTGTGCTGGCTGTAACCATAATTCACACAAACTGCCAAGTGCTGTTCTGCTTAATACGACAGATCCTTCCGTGATAGCTGTGCTTCAGCCAGCCTTGGTGAGCCTGTTGGGAAGGATGGTGCCCATGTGAGCAAGATTTATGTTTGCTAGGGCTGTGGTAAGTGAGCCTGCAAGAGCCGCCTTCCCCTTTTCAAAAACTCAGAAGATTTATCTCCCCAACACATCCTGAGTCTGTCTCTCTCTTTTTTAAATAGCTATCCTCAGAAAACTTACATGGTTTGGTGTCTCCACCTGTCCTCAGTGTGGCTTCTCTTTATCTCTCCCCCCAGGCTGTCATCTCCTCTTGCAATCCTTGTGGTGGTGTTCTTCCTGCTGCTCAGCTGGATGTGCAGACAGCTGTAAAATGGAGTTTACAAGAGTCTGAATGCTGTGCCATGGCACCGCAGATGCTGGATTCTTGTCCATTCCTCCTTACAACCGTTTGCACGCAGAGCTGCATGCAGGCAAGGGACAAGGAACACAACTTCCCTGATGGGAGCTTACAGGAACAAGAATACAGTTGGAAAAATAGTGTGAATTGTGAATAAACCATTCCTCACAGAGCCTGATTGCAATGCAAGAACTGGATGTGAAATATTCCTGGGGAAAAGGGGTATATTTGGAGAGAGTAATCAGCTGCACAGCCGTCTCTGGGTTACCTGTTGGTGGTGAGGTATGGTCCTCTTAGTTAATGAAAGGTTCAGCTTCTTACATATGTAAGGATACTGCCTCACTCCACAGAAAGACAACATCAGGGAAGGACTGTACATAGTCAGATATGACTGAGTGTATTTAAAGGTATTGGCTTGCCCCAAAGAAAGGAAACTTGAGAATACAGCTAGCAGTTTTTAAGAGTTCAGATGAGGTCCAGTTCCCTGTCTTATATTCAGACACATTTGTAGGATAAATTCTTTAGATGTTTGAATGATCTAGGAACGTAAATCTCACAGCCACTACATGGGATTTTTTGCTATTTTGAATATATAATAAATCACTGCTCAGTATGACCATGGATGATGGATCTGTTCCTTAAATAATAAATTCAGCAACCATAAAAGCTGTCTGTTTTGCAGGTGCACAGCCTGTCTAAAGAGTAATTTTAGAGAGGTTTTCAGCTTCTGCTGCTGCCATGCGGCAGGAATGAGTTGCTAGCTCTGTATTTTGTTGTTGTCTCTGCCACTCTTATTCCTTTGTTCTTTGGTTAAGGATGCTGGCCCAGGAAGGGAGGCTGCTGGCCACTAGCAGTGCTGGTTAACCAGGAGCAACTAAGAAAGTGGCTGCTGGGCAAGAAGCAGTGGGGTCCTGGGAGAGAGAAAATGGGGAGAGAATCAGGGGCAAAGAGTCTGTCGCTTTGAAAACCTGTCGCGAGTGAGTCTTCCCTCATTAGCCTGAACCTATCTTTTAGCTGCTGGGTTAGACTACAGAGACTAAGCTTACCCTTCTAGCTTTGATGACCAAAGAAAACTCACCTACTGATGGAAGAGACAAGTTTCTTGTTTCTTTTGCTGTTTTAATTTTGTTTTCTCTTGCTGGATCCCAGCAGGCCACAATGTAATATAAGGGATTATGGCATTGGGAACCAGTTTAGGAGTCTGCAGGGTCCAGAGGTTGGATTACTCTTGGGCTGGGCCAGAGGCTGGCTAGCTAAGAGCGGGGATCCAATACACTTGGTAAGCAGAGGGACAACAGGCAGCAAGGCCTGTAGGGTGTAAAAATTGGGTATACCACTTCATTGAAAAGGACCAGTTGTCATCCTTGGTTTAGGGTGAAAACAAACTGAAAGGGTTGCATACTAAATAAATGTAAGTTAGCTTAAAAATGCTTAGGAAGAGAGAAGAGAAAATTCTCTGAGAGGGGAACAGCTAATTCTTTATGGTCATAGCTGGTTGCATGGCACTGTGTATCCAGACAGATAATACTGCTTGTGAAGGATAATTATAGGGGAGTGGGTGGGGACAGCAGTGCTTTGTTCCTCCCTTCCCCACAAATTTGTGGGCAATCTGGGAATAGAAAAAAAAAAAAAAAGAAAAAAAAGAAGAGAAAATATAAAGCTGAAGGATACTTGAGAAGCATTAGACAGATGAACAACTGTGAAACCAGAAAAAAGGTGGGGAGGTGCTTTTGTGGGAGATTTAAGGGATCTGACTGAGCTTTTGGAAGATCATAGAGATGAGAATTACTTTGGGGTTGAGCGAAGAATTTTGGTTTGATGGGGGAGAAATGTGAAGAGAAAGCTTAGAAGAGGAAACAAAAGGATCTGAGGGAAAAACGGGAAGAAGTATGGACTAAGAAATACCAGAGAGGGAGACAAATTTTTAGGATAGGATGGGGTTAAGAAAAATACTTCCACAATGTAGGACAGCAAAGAAGGTAATCAAAGTGGAGAGAAGGCACAGTGGAGAACGAGAGTACATTTTTGTCCTAGAAATCCTGCTGACCACTGAGCAGCAGGAGTGTGATGGGTAAACTACAGCTGCAAAAGCTGTTCTGACACCAGTTACAATGATGAAGCTTCTACGTACATGAAGTATCTGAGCTTTAGAGTTGGATGTCTTTGGTGCTAGAGTTGAAAAAGTTGCTGACTTAGACTGCCTTGAAGGCTCCGATTTCCAAGTGGTACAGACAACTGTCTGTGTTCTGCAATTGCAATTACACAACAGCAGCAAACTGGACAGCCTGCCAGGCCATCAGAGCAGCCCTTCTGTCAGCTGCTTTAGGGTTTTTCACAACATCAGGAGAATGGTACAGAAAACAAACCCGTTGTACTTCTGTACATTCCAGTAGCTGGGGATGAGCTCTCTCAGGACAAATTTTACACTCGTCCCATGTTACCTGAAAATGATTGTTCCAGGATACCTGATGCTTATACACAAATGAGCAGATGTACCCTGTCCCGCTTGTTTGTGTAATGCTGATACTCGTGGCTAAGGCAGCATATGGTCCTTGTTTTGTCTTCTAGAATATCTTGGGCTGGAGAGATGTACTCTGTCACAGCTTGCACGTGTCAGTAGTTAGCAGTGTAGAGTCCATTCAGCTGTTGGTGTGCTGGCACTTTTTCCACAGTTTTTCCTCCTCCTCCTCCTTCCCACTGCCTCCTTTGCTGGCCTAGAGACCATTAGGATTGCCCAACTTTTCAGAAGGCCAAAAGACACAATTGGAACATATAGCTGACTTGGGGGGAGAAGCAATTAAAACAAAATAGAGTAATGTCATATCAAGATTGCTGCCTGTGCTTACAGGACTGCAGTCATGCTTGTTCTGGACAAACATTTTTTCAAAGCACACAGATATTTGTTGTTCATGCAGATGTTAGTCCATCCTTTCTTCTGCATAATTCTGAGTGTCAGTGTCTCGGGTACTGAAATACTATCAGAACTGGATTTTGGCAACAAACTTTTGCTCTGGGCCTTCATATGCATTTTTGTGTAATTTGACAGGAGTGAGCTTTCCCAGTGCTCATACATGAACTCTGATAATGTGCAATGGGAATTGGTCAAGGTCTGTGGGAAATGGATGGATACTGCTGATACATCAAGAGAAGTGCTTTTGCTTATGGAAGTTAGGGGGAAGATAGCAGACATAGGGAGTAGGTTGTGGGGGAGATCTGGAGTACAGTGTGTAGTTCAGCCTTTTGTCAAAAATCCAGGATCCAATGCAATTTCTTTGTGAGGTGGATGGGGATGTAGCCGAATAGTGCAATTTTCAATCCTTTCAAATTTTGAAGCTTATGTATTTGTCCTCTGAATACTTTGATCTTCCCCAGCACCCACTTGTCTGCAGATAACAATCGTTCCAAGATCTTCCCTAGCATTCTTTCTTATTCTGCAGTCCTGAATGAAATTAAGCCTTATTCTCCATAAATAACCTTTATCATTCCCCAGCTGTCTCCTAGAACTAGTTCTCTTCTGACCTCTCCCTTACTGAATCTGTACTGACCTTACACTTCCCCCACAGCCCTAATCTGCCAGTGTCTACACTCCTATTCTTCCTCTGCTCTTTTGCATGATTTCAATTTTTTTGAATAACAGAGCCCCCCATTTCCTGAGCTGCACTTCAGCAATAAGCTTGAACAAAGCCCTTTATCCACTGAGTTCATACAGTGTAGTGACAAATCACTACCACTGGCAATGATTTCAATGTTTTCACCCCTTCTCTCTGATTCTAGTCTTTGGGTAAATCTGTACTTTCAACTGTATTTTTCTGTCGGCAATAAAAATAGCACCAGTATTTTCAAATTGTAGAGAAGCAAGGCAATGCCTATGCCAGTGTCTTAATCAAATAGCAATTTTTGCATTTAGTTGAATTTTTTTTTCAGTGTAACGACAAGTCTAGTGATTTCTCAATGGATTTTATTAGACTACTATGGGATTATTCAGGCTCATCTTATCCTCCCGTTCAAGGCAGTGTGAGTTCTCATCTGGAAATCTTGCAAAGAGAGACTTTTTTTTCCTCCCTTAAAATTAGGCTGTAGAAATAATCAGTAATAACATGCCAAGGGATAGTTATGGAAAAACTTTTGAAAAAGGAGCAAAGGGGTCATGCACATCACATCTGCATAAACACTTTCTTGCTTTGTCATGCTGTTATTAAACATGGCATGCCCTGTGGCCCTTCCCACTCCTCCCTGTCAGTATTTGCCTGTCATTTGCATAAATTGAAGTATTAGTTGAGTGGGAATTTGTTTGCCTTCAAAATGGGAAGCAGAGATGCTCCATATAGTGGCATTTTTTGAAATTACACTATAAACTGTACATTTCTTCTTTGTGTACCTGCAAACCAAACCCATTTATTTTTCAAAGTAGAAGGCTTAACTCTAGGTGTCAGCACTGCAAACTGAATGTGGAGCTCTGAAAATGAAGTTTTGCTGTCTCTGATTCCTGCAGTGCCACCAGAAATAAAGTGCAATAGCAGTTTTGCTGACAGATCCATTAAGACTGAAGAAGAAAGCCCACACTTGCAGTTAATGGCACAAGTAGGAATTGCAGCGTTCTGTTCTTACACAGCCTTTTTCTAGCTGCAGTTAAGTGTGTTCTTATTAATGGGATCCAGTAAGTAATGTTTAACATAAAGGAAAGAATGAGGACAAGATCCCTCTCAAAACAGTGCCCAGTGTTTCAAATGGGCATGTTAAGCCTTTCCCTTCATTTATTGTTAAGTGCTTATATTAAGTGGGTGTCCAAAGCGATGAGAGAGCACAGGAAGCTGACGTCTTTTTCTGGTTCTAACAGGCTGTATAGATCAGCTAAATTAATGGGGTGGAGGAAGTTTGTGTGACTATTGCTTATACTTGAAACTGCACAGTAGCAGAAACATTGGGGAAGGAAAGACTTGATTTTCCAGACTTTAATGCTTGCAATTATGAGAAGTAAATAAAAGCACTTTGACAGTACAAGTACTGTGGTTATCCTGAAAAACCACATTTCTCAAAAGCACTGACTTTTGGCATTGCATCCCTCAACCTTATAAGGTGCTCTCATCTGCATCAAATGATGCTGTAACATATATGAATGAAGAGCTTCTTGCCATTCTTGCTGTCAGTTGTCATCACTTATCTGCATATTTTGCTTTTAATTATGACCTGATGGCAGTTGTCATGTAGATAAAGTACTGTTTAAAGTCTGGTTGTTCTGAATGTACAGAAGTACTCATGCTGAATGGGCTTCTGAAACAGTCTGATTCTGGGAGAGGAGTACAGAAGTGTTCATGGTACAAAACTGGAGTAATTTAAATAGTTTTCCTAATGTGATACATAATTTTCCCCTCCTCTGATGCTGGAGCTTATTGAAAAAAGTTATGTCTCTGATATTTGGGCTTCACCATCTTCCTAAATCTGAAGTTTGGTTGAGCCTTCCCAAAACTGCTGTCATCTCTGAGCTGTTCTGAGCTAGTGACAATAGGCAGGACCTTGGAGAAACATCTCTGTGAACCGCTGAGAATAAAGACAGCAGAAGCTATAGATGACATAGTGAGGAAAGTGAAAGGCATGTGTGGAACACAGAGCTTTTAAGAGCCCATTGGGTTGTGTGTGATTTGTGGTACAGTGTCATATGGCTGTTGTTGAACCTGGGCTGCACTTGAGCTAGTACTTCTGAACACATATTGTCTATAACAGTAACTTTTCTTGCCCTGGGCATTTAAAGGAGTTTAAATACTGTGTTTTCTTTCTTAAAGTACATACAGACATCTAGTCTCCCAGCACATCTATAGGATATGGAAATATGGTTACTTCCATATGATATAAAACAGAAAAGGTTTATTTTACATACATATTCCAGGAAAAAGTCTGCTTGCAGTTAATTTCCCAAGCCCCAGGGCCTGGCTCCACCCATAGCACCATCTTCCCTTCTCACAGGCTTTGCCTTCAAAAAAACATTTTGAAAGAAATTGGCACGGGCAGGCTTGAAAAGGAAAACGATGGGAAGCAACAACAGACTCCGGGCTCTGGCCGGGTGTCCGGCTCACGAAGGAGGGAGCCCGGCGTCTCAGGGGGCAGCGCAGCGGGGTCACCGTGCGCCCTGAGCAGTGGCGGGGGCCGGGGTGCGGCGCTGTGCGGGGCCGGTGCGGGGCTCTGCCCGGGTGTGCGCGGCGGTGCCGTGCGGTGTGCGGGGCTGTACGCGGGTGTGCGCTGACGCCAGCGCGGGCCGGAGGTCAGAGCGGCGGGCGCTGCGCTGGCTCCGGCGCGGCCGGGCCGGGCGGGNNCCGGCCCGCCCCTGCCCCGCGGCGCTGAGCCGGGATGCCGCTGCGGCGGCCGGAGAGCCCCGCTGCCGCCTGACGGGGGGCTCTTCCTTCCTTCCGACGACGGGATCCTGAATGTCACCCCCGCGGCCGCCCGCCCGCGACCCAGGCGGTGCGGGACGTGCCGAGTGCGGCGTGAGGAGCGCAGCCGGCTCCGCGGGGCGGCCGGGCGGCTTTCGGTCCTTCTTGTCGCTGTTGCTGTTTTTTAATAAACCATTGATTTTGGCCCCCAAAGCACACCCCAAAGCACGCCCCCGGCACAGCGCAGCGCCGAGCTGGACGGCGAGGAGTGAGCGCTGCTCGGCGGGAGCGCGGACGCGGAGGTGGGGAGCGGCCCCCGGCCCGGTCCCGGGTTAATCGGTAACGCGGAGCAAGCCCGGGTGGAAAATGCGCCGCGCTCCGGGCTCGGGGGAGGAGATGGTGCTGGACCCCCGGCCGTTCTGAGCGCCGAGCCGACGCCGGGGTGTGTGTGGTTTGGGGCTTGGGGTGTTTTTTTTTTGTTATTTTTGCTTTTGCCTTTTTCCCCCCTCTTTTTTTTTTTTTTTGGCTTTTCCCAGAAGGAAAGGAAACCTTACCAAGATTCTCAGATGGCTTAGACAAATTAATAATAATCTATGAAAATACGAAGTCGACCGGTTCTTGATTTGCCCCCTTCCCTCCCCTCCAGCTCCCCAGCCCACTGCTGAGCTTGAGATAAAAGGACCTGTTTCCTGGAGGACAAGGAGAACAGACACGTTTCTGGTGGTATAGAAGGGACCGATGGCAATGCTTCAGAGTGTATTTGAGACGCAGGAAAGAGATTCAACCTGTTAACAAAAAAATTAAGCAGGGGGAAAAGTATCAACGGGAAGGAAAGATATATATATACATATATATATATATACACACACGTATATATATACAATTAGAAGTATTCCCCAGGTGGCCACAAAGCATGGGCTGTGTTCCAAGCACCAACCTCTCTGACAGCAGAGTGATCTGTCACAGTAGCAATGAGTCTGAGGAGTGCAATTTCCCTCACCAGACCAACACAACCATGTCTCAACAGCAGCAAGGCAACCCCGTCCCGGGATTATTCATTAAATGCTACAACACATCCACTTATGAGGCGAGGACTAATTCCTCTAAGAAAGACAAGAGGGCGAACAGCCAGAGCATGGAGGCAGAGGCCCAGACCGGCAGATCCAGTGTTAAGGTAAAAAGGGTGCTAAACATGAGCACTGTTTCTCTCAGAACAGGAGTTGGCTGTAGCGGTTTAACCCAAGCAGTCTCCCTGCCGTTGTGGGGGAGCTTTTCCTGGATCGAGCTATTACTTTCGTTTATAAACTAATCAGTGTCTTGACGACCTTATGGAGGTCCCCAAGCCTCTTTCTTCATTCCGCAGAATGTGTTTTCCTAATTCCGGGAAGGAGAGCGGGGTAATTGTCCTCGTCGGTCGTAGGGCTGGGGACACTTCGGAGCCTGGAGGGGCCCATGGGCCCCGGTGGGACTCTGCCGAGCACGGGAGCTGCTCCAACCTCGGTGTGGCTGCAGGGTCGCCCCGCGTTGCTGTTTGTGCTTGTCTGGTTTGGAAGCAGGAGCAGATCATTTAGCGGGCCACTTTCATTGGGAAAGTTGAAGGGAGAGCGGCAGCGTGTTTTGTTCTGGGTACTGATTTACATTAACAACTTGTTGACCTTGTCTGTTGCTGCAAATAGAGTGTTTTTTTGCATATGTTAGCGCCCATACTTTTGAGTAGAGATACAACACAAGACTGTATGAAGTTGAGAGAAACATGCTGAAAAAAAATTGTAATTTTTGAGTATTTTCTTTAAAGTGAGACAGTGGTGCGGACTGTTTGCTTGTTTGCTTTCTGTGGAATGGGCTGTTTGCTTATGGGTCGTACTTTAGTTCCTAATACTATAGGTTTTGGAGGATGCCTGTGTTTTTTTTTTTTTTTTAGAAAACTATTTTTATTTTGTAAAAATAAGTAATTGCAAATGTAAGAAAAATCAAATTGTAGCAACTCAGGGAATATTGCATAACATGGCTGATCTGTTCTGTGATAACTGAGATACACATACTGTAAATACAAGATAGAGTCTTAAGATGAAGGCAAGATCTAGCTGAATGTCAAGCGTTTTGCAGACGAACAGAAACTCTATTGATTTGTAGTTTTCCTAGGATTTTTACTTGCACAGTTTCTGGAGTACTGACCTGGAATAATTTACTTTGGTTATGTGCGTGATTTTCTTCAATTGTTTTCCTTCAGATTGAGTAATCTTGGTTCATAAGAGTTTAAAAACAGTCTAGAAAATTACTAGACACTTTATAAGTAGTGAGTTGGAGGAGTAATTAACAATACTTAAGGCAGAACATGAAGCTGAATGGTGTTGTATAAAAGTAAATTTTTTGTTTTAATAACACTGTAGAGGAAATGAACTTTACGGCCCTGTTCACACGCGATAGACATGCTTACAGCTTATTTAACACAGTAACCACACTAAGGAAGCTTAAGTTGTCATCAGAATCCTGACAATTGTTTTGCTAGCTGAATTTTTAATAACGATTATAATTGCATGTTACAATATGTAAACCAAAAATAATCTTAAAATGTATCTTCCGTGACTTTGTCTCCTGTGTGCTTGCTTACAAGGAAAAGCCCCTCAAAAACCTGTTTCCAGAAGCATGCGTGGGAAAGCAGTCTTAATTGTGTTACATTTTGTTGTTCAATTTCAAGAAGTTTGTACAAATTCTTGTTATTACGTTTGGATAATTCAGCCAGGCGCTATAGGGTTGCTCTTGGTTTGTATGCATGCTGTCATCTCATTGGCAGTCACTCAGATTTTTATCACTTGATCACATTTTCTGCCCTTGTCATCGCTCTAAGCACAATGCTGTGAAAGATAGGTTTTGAGAAATGAGAATGGAGTTCTCTTTGTGATCAGCTGAATTCAAAATCTGTTGGACACATCACATCTGCATTATTTTCATGTGCAAAATCCTATAATACTCTTTAGAGCTGTAAAGCAGCATGGTATTTCATTCTCTGCTTTTATCATTAGTGTGTACAGTATGATCAGATTTACAGTTCTTAGTGTGCTAGATAACCATGTTATCTCAGAGGTTGTGCTGGAATGAGGGATCACTGGAGAGCAGTTTTCATAGTATGGTGAATTTGTTTGCAAAGAAATAAAGTGTGAGAACATTGAAAATAATGGACAGGAGCCTGAAATTCCTGAAGCTAGGGTTCAGGGTCAGGATGATTTGCTGTTTTGTAATTAAAAGGGTTTTTGATTTGAGGAAGAACTGTGAGAATGAGGGTGTTACAAAGAACCATTGCTATTGTTCAGAATGTGTAGTACACCCTTTATGGCCCCAGGGATCCCTTCACACAAACATAAGGCACTACAAACCTTTTGTGCTTTGGGCAGTGGTGGTGTCACCCAGAAATTGTGTGAATAATCCTGAATGACATTTTCACTTGGTTTCAGGGTACTTTAGTTTAAATTGTTGTGTATGTACAGATTAAAGCTAGGAGAATGCTGTGTTGGAGCTAAGAACAAAATTTGGCCTGTGGGTAAATCTCATATTTTCACTTTGGCTGGCATTAGTGTTAAGTTTATTAAAACATGTATAACAGAGTTTATTAAAATATGTACAATAGGTAGCACAATAATTTTAATTGAAACAGTTTGTTAGCTATAGTGCACATTTTTTAAGTCAGAAAGTGTAATAAAAAAACCATGCTATTTGTAAAATGGCATTATATATATATATATAATTAACCCCCTGACTTATTCTGGTTTTATGTTGGTCTTACTATATCTTTCTTCTTGTCAAATAGCAGAGTAACATTTTGTGGATATGCAGTGTGAGCATACTGTATTTTGTGATTTGCATCAGTTTATAAACTGTAGCTAAAAAAGTTACCTGTTCTTACCTAATATGGATAACCATAAGTTAATCCATCCAAATTTGCAGAACAATCCTGAAAGTGTATGTGTGTGCAGAGATAAATGCCATAATATCTATTTCTGATATATATGGGTATAATGCTAGTATGTGATAAATGGAGGAGGCCTTTTGGGTCATGGCACTTGTACCTCCTTTCTTAATTAGTGTTTTTGTATGTGGCTTTTATTTGAAAATTTGTGAGCATCTTGGACTAAGTGCCATATCTAAACAATGAAGCAGCCATGAAAACCCTTCCCTTATTTTTTGATGTATTGCCTCTGCACATTAAAACCTATACTAGTGAAAAGATGAGCAGGATTTGGATGAAGGGACTGGGGTTTGATTATTCGGTGCCACATAAAGAATATCAAATTACACTAACCCAATACTGTTGCAAAGGAGAGTTTTCCTGATTTTTATTTTAACTCTAAAAATCTAAAAAAGCAGACTCAAAATAATGATAGTCTGTCTTTATTTGTATATGTTAATTGTGATTTTCAGACATTTGTGTAGTTGAATTTGTGGTAGAGTTACTTGGCTTTATAGAAACTCGCTCAAACACCTTTAGAGTAATAACTGGAGTAAATGCATGGAGTTGAGTAAATGCTGAATGGCATAAGGACTTTATGAGCATTTATTTAAAATTGTCTTGAGTATTCATCATCATATACTATCCCAGCATCCTCTGTGTGTGTCACTCTTCTACAGTGCCTTTATATACACTGTAGCACATAGATTGCACCTTGATTTTGCTCTGTCATTCTTTTACGTAGGTTAAAGTTTCCTTCCTCTTTTTTTTTTTTTTGTGTAACTCTCCCTGTCATGTACATTTAATACAGAAATATGTGTGTTTGGGTGCAAGGGGATCAGAGAGTAAATCCAAACTTCCTTTACTTTAAATTAAAATTACTCCTAAGCCAGAAGAACTAAAATGTGAAATAGCCTTTTGATTTATCAGCTGATACGGGGCAGCCAGTTTAAATCCCTGGCCCTACAGCCAGTAAGTTTTCTGCATTCAAACCCTGTGAAATTGCCTGTGAATTTTGCAGTCACTGCAAGCCAATGGTTGCATAATTCTGCATATGAGAGGCTGTGTGCTATATGGTACCTGCAGTGCTGAGTGGATCTCATTTCAGCAGTTAACAGCACGTTATTTAGTCCATTAAGCTGTCTGCTCTTTTCCTCCCTGTCTGGTAATTCCTTTCCCTTGGAACACATGAGCGCTCCCTCCCTTTGATACTCCCACACTTTCTGTCCATGCTTCCACTGAGGCCATCCACCCTCTCTTGAATCCTCCCTGTTCCCACTGAAACTGCCCTCAATCATTTCCCCGACAAACCTCCCATCACCACTTCCCTCCCACTTCCACTGACGTCAGCTCTCCTGTACAGAAATCCTTGCTTCCACTCAGAGGATCCTTCCCACGCTGAGATCCATGAACTTTCGCAGTCCTTACGGCTCCAGACTTTCAGACTGATACTTTTTATGCTGTTGTTGCACGGCACGAACCCTTTCTTCAGGGTGTGGGAGTCTCATTTTTAAATACTGCGAAATGGTGTGGTAATATGTGAACTGTGTTCATATTTAACTCTAATTTTTAGCTTATTATTTCCTGTTGTTTGTTAGTGAGTTGGAAAAACCAAACTATAAATTGCTCGCAGTGTACGGATGGCTGCACTACTGAGACAGCATAAGCTGTGTTATGAATTTTTAAAGCATTAGTATTAGTACCTCTCCTGATCACGCAAACCAACTCATGCAAAATGTGTCACTGCATCTCAGGGCAATTCCTTGTGTGACTCAGGTGAGGAAGGTTAGCACCTGAATTTTTAGAGTACTTACTGTTGGTAAAAACTTCCCTGAAACTCTTTCCAGCTGTAAATTCATCTGCCACGCATGAAGGGCTGACTTCTTTCTGCCCCTTTTCATTGTTCTTCCCTTCTGCTGGTTTGAGCTTCCTTTGTGCCTCTTACCTGGCCATTTTAGGTAGTTAAGTTCTAAGCTTTTCCTTTTCTGCCACTGAATGGGTCAATAGAGGAAGTATTACAACCAAGCCTTTATTTCTGCAGTTCTAGGTATTTCTTTTATTGTGTTGTACCCTTTGTATTCTTTGTATGGCTCAGACTGAAGTGTAAGTACATCCACAGAGAGAAATTTTCTAGTTGTAGAATGTATTTATAAATGAGGCAGATTAATGGGATGTGATATACTAATTAGTTCTGCCTCTGTTTCTACCATTCCCAGTATTACATGTGGTGTGACATTCTAATGCAAGTTACAGGCTTTGCCTTGCTGTTTAAGGTGCCAACAATTCAGATTTTACATCCAAAATATAAAGTTTAGATATAAATTAAAGGTGTGAAATGGTTACACCTGCTTGCAAATACTTCTTGTTCAATGAATTGTAGATTAGAAGATGCTTACAATCTATATAAGAAGAATGTCTCATTGAGAAAAGTTCATAGTTCATTCGAAACTTAGAAAAAATACTGTTTGGAAACTGGTTTGCTTCCCATTTTGCATGTTTCAATATTTGTTCCTCACGTTGAAGTCAATGTCCATGTCAAGAAAGGGAAATGTACTTGAATGAGAATTATTTTTAACATCCCTTGAAATTGTTATATCCAGCAGTCGCCACTACCAACAGTGATAAATTGCTGTTTTGTTTTAGTGATTATATGAACGTTTGTTCACCTCTCTTGGCTGTCACATTGAGAAAGGACTCCAGAATTGGGTTACTTAAGCAATAGTAACAACACACTGAAAATATTCCACTTTCTGAGCAGTTGGAATGTCAACTGATTTCAAATGAGTCCTCAAAGAGGAAATAAATATTTTGAGATATGGACAGCTAAAGCTTTTATTAGCTCTCAGCAAAAAGTGAAAGAAACTTAAAGCAAATACGATAATGAGCAGACTGGCCCCAAGGTGAAATAGTTTCAATACAAGCTTTACGTAAGTTGTCATTTTATCAGGGGGCCACAGAAGCACCTGCACACATAGAAGAACAATTTAGCATTGTGTTCTATTTTGGTGGTGTGTATGGATATAATATGCCCACACCGTAAACTGCTTTACCAGCTATGGATGGAATTATAACATTGTTAGCAGTGTTCCCAGGATTGCACACAGAGCTTGATTTCATGTCCAAAGTTTGGTTTTCCATGTGAATTGCAGTGTTTTGTATGTCAGACCCATTCATTCAGTGGAGGTTCACTAGGAATTTACTTGGCCCTGTGACATTGTACACATTGTCTGTTCTTTGGGTAAAATAATTAGGTATCTTCATTTAACCATAATTTAAATTGGCACAGGATGACAAGATACAAATTGAATAGCTTTAATGTGCATGACATACTAGACAGTTTTATTGCCCAGAGTCAGATTTTTAAGTTTTCAAAGGCATCAAGGAAGTGGTGTTGTTAAAGCCCTCTGCAGAATATGCTGAGTTGGGAGATTTCGACATCCAGCCCCTTTTAGGTTCTTTCTTGATATCCCTGTTAAGGCCAAAATGTAATAAATGATGTTGTTACACATGCTGTGAAATTAAATAGTGGAGCCTCTGATCTGTGCATTCTTCCAGACCATCCTCTTTTACTATGGGTTGTATTCCTGGCCTCGGATCAAACTCCTAGGCTCTTCTCTCTTCTTTCTTGTAAAATCTGTAACTCTGTCGCTCTGCACAAAGTGAAAAGCTTAGCATTCTGTAAGCCAGCTCCCACATGGATGGCTTTGTTCCAGGAGAAAGACAGAGGGCTAGAACCTATTTTTTTCACATGGAAATGTGTTGACAAAAATTAGGCTGTATCTATATTGAATGTGCTTGACAAGGTAATTTGATATGGGTTTTGATAGTGTTTTAAATGTTCAAAGCTAGTCTGCATATATATGTAGAGAGTTAATGCCCTTTCACAGCAAAAGAACTTGGAATAAAAAAAGAATAGTCAAGATATAAAAGCAGTTTGGGGAATAAAATATTGTTGCTAATGAAAAAGACTCTGATTCTAGTATCAGAGGGACTCAAATTAGGATTCCCATCTTTGCTTGGAGTGGGAGGAAATGTGGCTTCTGGTTCTGCCACTGTATTACATGATAGACAATTTTTAAGCACTAGATCCCTAGAAATTAGGTTGATATATATATATATAACAATTAATTTTTTTATTATTTTTTTTCAAAAGCAGTTACTTTGCACATTAATTTGAAAATTGCATAGGAAACTTCAAACATTTTACATCCCTTTTCAAGTAGAAGGTATTTTTCTTTATAAATCAAACATTTTACATTGTGACATGAACAGACTTCTGATCTTGTTAAGGGGAAAATATTAACCTTGAAATCTTTTCATTGTTTTTTAGATTTCCCAGTTTCCTAAGTAAATCCATGCGAAGAAAACACAGAATCACTGGGCAAATATGAAAGAATGACATCCTCTACTTCCCATTGTTTTTCATTTTGAGTTTCAGTGACCTTTAGCTCCCTGCTGGGATGTGGTGGAAACTTTATGAGGCCCCATCTTGCCACTAAAAGACAACGTATCTTTAAAGTTACACATTTACTATCGTGTTCTGTCTTTGAGTTTGAGATTCTGTTATCTCTAATAAAATTTAATCAGACAAACAACCTCAGTAAGTGATCAGCAAAGTAAACCTTCTTTACAAGAATCTTGTTTGAAAAAAACATTCTAATGTGTAAATAAAACACAAAAAAAGAACCTTGATCTGCACTAAATACAATTTTTTTCTGTATTTAGGAATATCTACCCTTTTGCATCATCAGGCAGATGTTCCTCATTCACACTGAGTTATCAGGGGTGTGTCTTTTCTGACACTGAAGTGCAGAACTCAATTTTACCAGTTTTAATGCCAAGTTTAAATCACAAAGGTATATGTGTGATAGGTAGGTAGGTCGGTCCATGTCAGTGCTGAGCTGAGATGACTAGTTTGCCAATGTGTGTTCTTTTTGGAATACTGTCAGCTGTTCCTTTCAATTTTTAAGGTATTTTTTAGGTTTGGTGGTTTTCTTTTCCTTCCCCCCTTCATAATTTTCATAAGTTTGGTGAGAAATTCCACAAATGGTTGAGGACAACCACACCTATTACCTTGGTGACTTGAAGCAGAAGTGATGTGCCCTGCACAGTTTAACTGCCTGGTAAAAATTGCACTTTTCCGTGGGCTGTAACTTAGAGATAAATATTTTGACACAGGATGAGTACCAGTATGTAGGTGTACAAGCACTGGAGGCCAGAGCTTTGCCACACTGAAGCATGGATGGCACTGGGATTGCTGGGCGAGATACCTGCATTTATTTTTCAAACCAAAGTAAAGTATTATTTTCAAATACTGAAGAAATTTATTGGTGAGCCACATTCTTACTGAAATGAGCCTTTCAACTCCATTAAGATCTGTGGGCTCAAGGGTCATTACTGTGACTTCAGGTAGAATAATATTGAGAGTGGTGACTCAAAGTTAAAATTTTGGATTTCTAGGCATTCAAAAGGATTTTTTTCCCCCTACTTATTTGTACTTGTGTAGTTCTTGACTTGCATCTGAGGATCATTCTGTAAGAAATGATGCAGCAGTGTGGCCAAGGCCAGAGATAGTAAGCTGAAATCAGAACATCCAGACTTCCCCTGGTTAGTGTGTGGCTCTCTGGCCAACTTGCTGTCTGTTTCCTCTTGAATGCTTGATCTTAATTATGTGTCATGCAGGATGAGAGCCCTCATGTGCCCAGGGACATAAGAGCTGCACTCAGGCCAAACTGTCCATGTATGCAGTGCTCTGTCTCTAGCAGCCGTCAGCAGAGTGTGCTTTGGACAAAGATGCAAGGGATCTATTTAAAGGTACAAAAATGAGAAGAGTTCTTCATGTTCCTCTTCTGGCTTTACTCTGAACGTACTGATTTACTTCTCATTTTTCACCATTCTGGCATGTAATATGGTACCAATATTTTAGTTTTATATCCTTAAGGCTTGGTTGCTAAGTTGACAAATGTAATAAAAAAATTGTACTCGAGTGGAATCTGTGAATGGAGAATTACCTTCCAAACCAGTGTTAGCACATACTTACCCCTGAACCACCACCACTGTGAATGGCTGATGTATTTGTTTCTGCAGATACTGTTGCAGAGACCAAGAACAAGCTGTGAAAGTTTTTAAAAGAAAGCAGGGGACATTGTAACTAAATGTGGGTTTGTATTTTGAAGAGCACTGAATGACCAGAGAAACTAGTTTCTTTCATACATAAAGCAGAGTGTCCTGCAGATGAAAAAAAGCTGAGGGTACAACTGATGTTTTAGAGGAATGAAACATTTCAAAGCCAGTCAAAAGAGAGTTTGCAAACCCGAACAGCTTTTGTTTTGTTAACAAAAGGAAGAGTAAGTCCTGTGAGCTCAAACACTGCTTCATGCTTCCATTGATTCTGCTGGAACTTTTAATTTACTTAGTATTTGGGTTATTTTTTTTTCTTACTTTGGCTGGAAGTGATGTGCTTTCTGCAGAATTTCAGATTAAAGGGCTGTTCTGCTTACACTGCCAATTAGTTATGTTGTCATGTGTCCTCAGTTCTGGAAATGGTGGTCTTGTTCTTGCTATGTAATGCCACAAAGCTGAGATTTGTCAAGAGAGAGTGAGGTCAAATTCTGTGGTAGTGCTGTCAGTCACAGCCTGTAAGCCTACCAATGATACTTTTTCCTTCAGTGAACAATCTTGCATTTTACCTTTTCCAAACTCTGGAATATTTTACTTTGGGGCAGCTGCCTACTTTTTAGGGAGGGGTGTTACGTTTTCTGAAATTTATTGCAAGTTACAGCTCTTTAAAATGAGTGCATTAGAGCAGTAGCTGTTGGGAACCAAGTTTTCTTCAAAAGCAGCTGTCTCTGGCAGTGGTACCTAGCAGCAAGAACCAGCTTCTGTGCAATAAGAGAGATTTAGCTTTTATGATCCTTGTTCATAATAATAAAAACTCATTGAACTAATGAAGCTGCTCAGTGAGGAAGCTGACCCTCTCACCCTGGCTTTGGTGAGAAGGGCAGAGATAGCGTTTGTCCCTGAAGGACAGGCAGTAGTGTCAGCCTGCTCGTTTGGTTGCAAATAATTAAAAAAAAGAAATTTTTTTGAGCATTCTCTAGTGTTGGTTCTAAATATAGATGTATCAACTTATGATATTTTACTGAAAAAATAACTCTGCCATCACTGTTTTTATTTTATAACAGTTAGAAGATTTCTTTTTTTTTTTTTTTCCTCCTTTTGTATCAGTGCAAAGCCTCCGAGTTAGAGTGGGAGTGGGGCAGAGGGAGCAAACCCTGCCAGTGGCTGGCGGGACGTATGGGAAGTCTGGCGGCTTGTCTGATCCTCAGACTTAGCCCCTAGTCACAGTGTGACCATGGGAAAATTGCCAAGCACCAAATTTTCAGAGAAGTGTGACTGAAGTTCACATTTTCTAAAAAGCTAAGCTCTCTTATGAATTACTTACAGTGAGATTCATAGCTGGACTGTCAAAAAGTGAGCTGAAATTACCATCTCTTATTTGCCAGTTAAACTGAAAAGGACTTCTTTTCCGAGGTTACGTAGCTCTGAAGTTTCCTCCTAACTTTATCTTGGCTCTTCTGATTGCTAAGAGCTCTTACAAGGCTCTCTTGTGCTCTTTGGGCAGTATAAACTCTCTTCTGCTGTGCCCTGCTATGGTTGTGGGACACTGTTCATGAGATAGTTTTTGCTTTGTAGGATAATGTCACTTTGCTGATATACAAAGTCTAAGCAAACCAAACAATTTTAAGGAGTGTGGAAGTGAAATAGACCTGGTGCAGGTTCAGGGAATGGCAATGTTTTCCTCAATTTCTTCTGTGAGCCTTTGAGCTGTGCTGGGAAGTACAGGCTTTGGGTGTTAAGATAGCTGTGATTTTCAACCCTTTATTCTATGCACAGGAGTTAGGTGGGTTAGGAGGTGCCTCCCTGATACACTGCACTGTCTGTCATTGCCTCCTAAATTAAATCAAGACCGGAAGCCCATGTAGAGTGTAGATGATGGGGTCCAGTGCTTGACTCAGAGGTCACTGTGAGGTATACTTTAGTTGTGGAAGTCTTACATGTCTCCACAGGGATCTTCACCTAGTTATGGAAGAATGATTTGTCCTAAAAAGTTGAGAAACCTCATGAATTCTTCCACCATCAGTTGGAACAAGGACATTATCTCCCTCAGTCAGTTGTTTTCCAAAGTGTGTGTTTAGCAATGAGGCCATGTGGTCTCTTGCCCTTTCTGCACAGATGACCTGCAAAGAAGAACTACCATCCCCCATCAGGAAGCCTGATACTTTTGGTCAATGGTCCCTTACATTTTTTCCCCAGCTGACTTGCATTCCAGCTGACTGATCAGAGAAGTACCCAGTTGCATCCACTTGCTAGGATTTGTTGTGCCAGGGCTATTCCATTTCAGGACAAAGGTACCAGGGAAGTGTGTTGTGTTGAGCAAACCTGAAAGCAGAGCGGTGCTTCCCTGGCTGTGGCTGACCACTCTGACTACTTTGGGATCTAGTTTTCTCTCACACCTGTAACAATACACTCAGTAAACACTCATGTGAAATATTACCTGGAAGTCTTTAAATACTTGACTACTATTAGCTTCCTGCCACTTTGTAAGATGTAAAAGGACCTGTATGGTACCCAATAGTTCTTTTTTTCTCTCTTTTTTCCCCTTCATTTTGCAGAGAGATGGGTGTGGGTGAAAGGCTTGACTTTTTTTTGTCATCTTTCCCAACATCAGGAGGTTCCAAGCCAGCAGGTAGAATTTCTGGGACTTTCTTCTAAAGGATGGTCCTTTTAGGATAGGCCCATCCTAAAACAGTTTAAAGCTTTTAAAGACAAACCAATAAAACAATTCATGTAGAGAAAAATGCATGACAGAAGATTGCCAGGGTAAGGGGATTATGGCTAACAGCACTGCCTCTGCTTTTGCTGGGTGCTGCAAGAGGCCTTCATATCCTTAAGAGTCTGATCTAGGTTTGGGAAACCTTGACCTCTGTACTGAGGAATGATCTGAGGCCAGCTGTAGTGATTTGTTTAAACACAGATTCTTAAATGCAGATTAATTAATTGTTATAACTCAGTTTGGTTACTACAGATACTTTTGTTCTAGAACACATAGGCAGACTGTCCAGAGGCTATATATAAATATACAGGATGTTTGCCAAATAGCTTGTGGTTAATTTAAATAGAATGCAACCCCTTGACTTAGTAAACCTTCAACTATGGCAGCTCAGCCACAGCCACTTGCCTTCGCCCCAACACCACTGTCAGCCTGGCAGGCCATGTAAGACAGCATTGGCTTTGCAGAGTTACATCCACAGTGCTGTGTAGCCCTGTGCTACAGACCTAAGTGTTTTCAGTATCTGTTAAAGGAGGCCTGAACTGGTTTAAGAAGAAATAGGACTGCAGTAATAAATCTGATCCCTTGAAACATGAGTTGGAAGTTGTACCCTCCTGTCAGCAGGTTCACTGTATGATGTATTGTAGAGCTTTGGCTGCAAAGAAACTGTAGCCTGCAGTTAATGAGCTGTTCAAAGTAGCTGTGAAATTGTCAACTTAATTAAGCCAAGTTTAGTTAACAGACATCTTTCAAAGATTTTGTGTGAAGAAGCAGGCTCTGGAAATGCCCAGCCATGCACTGTAGGAAAGTGCTGTGCTTTTCTGAACCAAGAAATTAAGAGCTTATGTGGTAAGAGATAGTGCTGTTTTACAGAGTGTTTAAAGGAAGCCCCTGGCTGTCCCAGCATGTTGAGGAGCTTTGTAGTTTTCTTCTATTTTTAGAGAGTTAAGAAGCATAAGCACTTTAAAACAGTTGGTGGCTTGCAGCTTCTGTATGATACTGATTGAAGGTCTACAGTATTTTTCACCTTTATTTTTATGATTATATATATGCATCTCTTTTTGCTGCTATCTGTTTCTTTATAGAATAACCAATCTAGTTTATTCTTGTGCTTTGTTCTTCCTTTTTCTCCTGATAGTATAGAAAATTTAGTCTGAGGCTACTAAAATACCAGCTGAAGGCAGTGGAGACTGCAGTTTGGGCTAGCTGGGTTTCTTCAGCTTGTCCTTGGAGAAAGAGTGAATACTGTTACAAAAACATTTGCAAACCTCTGCTGTCCATGACCCTGAAAGGACACATCATATGTTACAGAAACAAGTGTCTGGGGTCCTAGGTGATGAGGAACCTCATCTCACCTCGAATGACAATATTGCAGCGGTCTGTTGGTGATTTCTTACTGACATAACTAGTGTAAAGCCCTGCTCGAATTGCAGCAATGCTGATAATACTATGCTTGTGGTGGTTTATGCCATTTGAGAGTACACATACAGTAGTATAGCTTTTTCCACAGTAGAAAGCTTTCCTGTATTTCTTGGCTTGTGGAACTATACTTATATTATTTCTAATTTAGACAAAGCCTTAATACTGTCAAGGTCAGGACTGTATAAGGAATGTTACCTAGTTTAGAAAAATCAGTGAGGAATTTTGATTTTTAATATTATTTTATATTGAAAAAATCTCTGGTATTGATATAGTGGTACTGGATAGGGGGAAGCATGCTTTTGATAGAATAGCTTGTTTTATTTGAGAACTGGTATAAAGTACACCAGCAAAACCAGTTTTGCTAATGTTAGCTCCATTTTCAATAAGAGGGTTTCCCAGGATAGTTGTGTTTTACCTATGCTGGAACTTCAGGACTGTACAAGTGAAATGGAAGCAAAGTGAGAGCCTGATACACTGAGCACATGGAGCCCTTTTCCTTCTTGTTGAGCCTTTGGACCGTGGTAGTTTCTGGCAGTTGATATCCATGAGCCACTGGCCTGCTTTTATGATGCCTTTGCAGCAAGAATTGGTAGCAGTAAGAGCTTCTTACTACTAGGAACTCTGCTAGCACTCTGAATGCTGCCATGATGCTGGTGCTTTTTGGGAATTTTTCCTCTTTTCGACAGGCAGATTTAACAGAAAATAGTTTGGCTGAGGTATGAAATCATAATGTGGGTATTTGAAAACCTTTGGGAAGAAACACGTTTTTTGTCAGCACAACCAGGCAGTAAAACAAGCAGAGGGGAACAGTCCTTGAATTAGGACAAATAAATGATTGCTAATGGCCTTTGTCCTCTATTTTTGTTTGTGTGCCTTTTGCTGTAGCACACTGCTCTTCAGAACCAGCTGTAAGTATGTGGTTCTGCATTCTGCAACTTCAGATTATTAATTAACAAATGTTAATTAATTGCATTGTTTAGAACTGATTTAATGTTAGTAATTATCTCATGAAACGATTCCAGATTTGTGTTTGAATATGGGACAAATAGGTACAATAATACAAACAATGCATACAGTAAGTAGGGGATTGAATACTGAATTGCCAGCTGTGATTTGGTGACAATTTGTTTGTCATGCCGAGTTGTGGCAATTTGTGATAGAAACGTCCCACCACAGCTGCTTCTGCAGCAGAACCCCCATTTTACTGCCTGTTTCTGCTTAATCTTTTTACTTTGTCATCCACAGTGGTCTGTAGTTTTTCTTTAACTTGTTCAGTCACACATAGCAGAGGTTTCTTCCTGCAGCCCCTTTTCTTCTTTTAGCCACTGTGTTCTGCTTTTGACTACCATTTTCATGTTTCTGATGCTCATAAATACATATACCTATAATTTTTTGGTGTCACAAATGGTACACGTCCTCTCACTGATAAAACTCCTATCCACTCCTCTCAGTCCTTTTTTTAATGTAAGATTTTTGTTGGGTGAAGGTCTTTGAGGAAGGTCGAGCTTCTTCCCACCCACTGGCATATGACACTATCCTAGAAACGACAGAATCTGCTTACAAATCGGCATAGCTAGTAAACAGATGTCTCCCTGAAAATCTTTATTTAGTACACACAGTGTACTCTTAATCATCTGTACCAAGGTCAATAGCCCTTAAAAGGCCATTATTATAAATCAATCTGATATTAGAGGAGTATTTTCATAGATGTGTACACAAACACAAATAAACAAACCAATGGTTTTTTCTCTCGCTTCAGCTAAAATGCAGTAAACTTGTTTCTAATCTGCTGTATTAGAAAAATGATTTTTCATCAATTTTCCAAACTGCAGTGCTGTTCTAGGCATAAAATGTTTTCCATACTGACATTTTAAATTGTTGGTACGTTCTTGTGAAGGTTAACAAAAGGAAGTAACATTGCGGGGAAAAATAGTTTTGTTTTTCATAGCACAAAACATAAATAATCAGTTGATGTGTAAATTGCTTGATTATAGTTTGTGGATATGAATTTTAGTTATTTAACTATGAGTAGAGACTGTCAAAAATTACATTAAGCATGGCCTCCTAGTTTTGTATGGTTCAGCTGGTGCTGACACAATTTTATAATAAAAATTAGACATTTTTCATCTATTTTTTGTACCTGTTTCAATTGAGATACTTGTTTTGTGAAGGGAATATCTGCACAAATAGTTGTGATCAAACTGGACTTTGGTCTGAAATGGAAATTGATTTTTCTCCTTACTAGGGATTTTAAAATGGCTTCCCGAAGTACTGCAGCTCAGGCTGGTTTTGTGACAGCTGTCCTTTTGATAAGGACTGACTGGGAGAAACTGTCACATTTCCTCCAGATGAGATCTCAACAACTGCCATAATTCCCATTTTTCTTAGGGTCATGTTCATTGTGTCTCCATTGGAATTAACTGTTCTACATGTTTCAATATCCTCCAGGGCTGCCCATTCTTTCTTGCACTTGCAGGGTTGGTGTCCATTATAGATATGACAGAAAAGTGGTCCATGAGTGCTCTGCCTTGCTTAGGGAGCTACGTCCAGGAGCTCCCTACCTGCAGCCTGGTTTTGGGCTGCAAGCTGTTCCTCTTTGGTTTCTTAATAGTGGGAGTAGACTGATAGTTGAATCTCACCTTAATTGCATTGAGGTTGGGGTGGTATTTTAAGTGGTATTAGGAAAGTAAAGCTGAGCAATGTGCAGGACTCTGAGTTGAAGCCTCTTGCTCCTGTCTCTGTACCCACACCCTGGTTGATGAGTGAAGCCCACAGCGTTAATGGAAAGGCTGGTTTTCTCAGAGCTGTTATATTTTTAGCTGCATTTGGCTGTTCTTTTCCTGTCTGATATATCATGATCAAAAGCCAGAGGGTATTCCATGCTGGCTTTAGCCTGCTGAGGTCTCTTGGTGCCACATCCAGCGTACGTGCATGGTAGGGCACAGTTGAGTGAGCTCTGCAGATGGGAAGAATTTGGTGCCAGACACAACTTTGTAGCCTGTTTGAAGTCACTTATATGTCAGTGACTGGAATGGTAACTTCATAGATATAACAAACAGCCAAGTGCAGATGTGGCAAAAAAGATATACTGAAATAAAGCAGTTTATATAAATTTGTAATTTTTCAAAAAAAAAGTCTGTAAAGTTAGGCTTAGCTCAAGAATGTGCTAGCCTATTCATGCAGTATCTTTATGTATGCTGGAAATAGGTTTGAGTGTTGTGGAGAAGCTCTAATGAACCTCAGCAGTCATTTCTTTTACACTTTATCATCATCAAGTTCAGTCCATGGAAAATAAACCTAAAATTTAATTACTGTGCTTATTTTATTTTCTTTATTCTTTAAATTTTCTATGCCTTTTTCCTAATTGCATCCTTCCAAAACATCTTTCCCTCTATAAGTATTAGGCTATTAAATTTATAGATCATGCCTTGTTGGCATTTGCAGGGTAAACACCCTCCAAGCAGAAACTAAGGGAGCTCAGTCTCTGTGGTACACACCGTCCTCACATGCCCTGGGATCAGGAGTCCCCAGCCTGGTTTCACGTCACTCACGTGGTGTTGTTTCACACTTGGGAGTACATCTTTGGGTCAGCACTTCCTCGCTTTTTGAAAATACTTCTCTTTTCAGAGAAAGCAGTTGCTTTATTCTAACTGCTCTTAGTAAAATAGCAGCTTTTCAGGGCTAATAAGTGGGTTTTTCTAAACTTTACAACTCCTTTCCAGGTAAAAGCATCATAGTGTTAGAAATTACCCAAAGGAAACTTAGACAGCAACAGCAAATCTAGCATAGATAAACAGAGTAGTCTGGGAAAGGCCTTCAGTATTTTCAGCCATTGTTTTACAAGCACCAGATTTCTCTTTTAAAAATCCTTGAGACTGATCGCATTGTACCTTGGCAAAGACTTTTGGGATCCAGAATGGTATTTTACTTAGTGACTTGTGGGTCTCCTTGCTCAGGCATGAAGATAAAGGAAGATAAGATGGTCAAATAGAAAAATGTTAACTTTGAATGATGTATAATGGTCAGTCAAGGCCATTGTGTAGCTTGTCTGCTTTATGACAGATAAGCAACTGTGGTGCAAGGACTACACACGGGTTTTAGGTTAAAAATGCATGTTTAGCTTTGTCTAAATTACAGGAGGTTTTTCTTTCCCCCCCTCCCCCTGTCACTGGAGCTGTGGTTATTTATTTTCCTATGTTTTGGGGTCCTTTTCCCCCTGGATACAAAGGATGCCAAATTTTGTTGAAGCAACGAGGTACTCAAAGATTTAATCAATGTTACACTTGAATAAAAAAATTGGGAAATACATAAAAAAATCAGAAAACTGTTTCTCATTCCAATAGCTTGAGGATTTCAGATGTCATTGTTAATGTTCAGGAATGACTGGCTGTGCTCAGTTGGGTAACTTGTGTTCCAGGTGTGTTGCTGAGGAGGGCAGAGAGGAGATGGTCATACTGCATTGTGGAACATGTATTTAGGAAGAAAAACAAGAAATGATACATCTTATTTGTGTTAGCAGGCGACAGCACACATAGTTTGTACAGGTCTTTGTAATTGTTTTTGGTAATCAGTCTGAGAAAGTGGAAAGAATTAGCAATAACGAGAAATCCCATCTTGGAATGTAAACTAACTGGGACAGTGACATATTTTCTGGTCTGTTTATAGGGGTGTTGTACACTTCAATGATTACACAGTACAAATGTAAAAATAAAATAAAAATAGTGGTGATGATGGTGATGTCAGGAAATTAACTCTCTGTCAATTCACTCTCTGTAATGACATGCACTTTTTAAAAAGACATAAACTCCTTTATGCATAAGAAGAGTGCAAGAGTTGCATGTGCAATTAGAAGTAATTTAGTTCAGAAATAGATTCCTTGTTTGTCTGCTGGCATAATTAATGATAGCACTGGCATCCAGTGTCCTAGATATTTACAGTAAAAAAGGAAAATTAACACTGAAGCTATCAAACTGAAGTTATCAACTGCAGGGAAAAAAAAATCAATCTTATTATATCAAAAGCGTGTATTGCACATTTCAATATATTTGCATGGAATATGCAGAAATAAAACCAGGGGACAAGTTAACCACAGCATTCGCAGTGCTCTTGTCTGATGTTGGCTGGAACAGTCCACGGTGCCTCCTTCCTCTCTGCCTCTGCCCTTCTCTTTGGGGGCTCTGCTGGCCTATGGATGTGGATTGGCAGCCCTGGCACAGCTGAGTCCCAGGGTCACCTCAATACTTGAGATGGTAGGTCTAGTAGTTAGGAAATAAACAATAGTTAAAAATTAAAAAACTTGTGGTTTCTTTGATAAAATCTGGAATCCTAAATTAAGTGCTGGAATGACCTGAAATAGGTCTTGATAGTAAAATACCCAAAAACATGGTCTCAAGCAATATGGTCTAAGCTGAGACTTCAGTTTCTGGGAACAATTTTTTCTTTCCTGTCTGAACAGGCAATGCCAGCATATATTCTGAAAAAGGAGTCACCAAAGGATGGGTAAGGGGGCTGGCAGCTCCTCCTATAACAGAAAACTGACCTTAGAATGGCCCAATGTCTTGGGAAAAAATGTTATTTATTTAGGTTTTAAATGATTAAATTGGGATTAAATCAGATATGTAAAAGATCATGGTGTAACTCGTGTTCTTGGTTCAATCTGATACTGCACAGAGATTAAATAACTGTTTCCTGGGATGCAGAAGGAAGTTGGCCAAGTGGCAGCATTCTTTTGTTTTCAGGGAGGCAGGACAGACTCCCACCTCACATCCAGGTGGAGAGGATGGTGTTCATGCGATTTGCTTTTGTCAATTTGATTCTTCCTCATCCGAACCAGTAGGGTAGTCCCTCCGTGTATCTCAAGGGCAGAAGCAGAGTAACAATACCTAGAAGAACACGAATTAGCTGTGAATGACCAGGCCAGTCCAGGCAGCAGCAGTGGGAGAGCTGTGTAAGCATCAGGACTGATGAGCAGAGTGGTGATACAGTGATAGTCCTTGAGCCAAGTGAGTCAGAGCTGGCTTTGATGCTCACCACTCTACATTGTGCTGTGTAGATCCCTTCACGAAAAGCTGAGGAGATCAAGCCTTTAACAAGATGAGGAAGGAGTCCAGAGCTGCACTTTTAGTTCAGGGCAGCCTGACCAAGGACACAGTGGCTGTGGCAGAGGATGGGACTCTAGACAAAGTGGGGTAGTGGATCCCCAGCAGTGCAGTAACAACTCCAGTTCCTGCCAAGAAAGGAATCCTAAGGGTTGGGGGGTTCAACATGCAGGAATCGTACGGGAGGTCAGCAAGTCCGTAAGGGGTTTTTCTAGGCTTGCGCTTTTGGTCTTGTGAACATGGGAAAATCCATCAGTGGGGCAGTGGTAGAGCCCAGAGTGTAGCAGGGCAGAGCTCCAGGAAGCTGCATACCCCTTCTTCTACATCTCCTAGCTCTTTGAGTATTCCCATATGATTTGGACATACCTCAGGGATATTTGGAGCATTGTAGCACTATCTCTAGCTTGCTCCTCTGGTTGCATGTGTGAGTGGCGTAACAGGCTGGCAGAAAGGGCAGGGGGAAGGGGTTTTTATCCTATAGAAGAATTATTTCCAGAAGTGACTAAAAACGACAGCAGGAGATTGTGCACTTGTTCTCTCCCAATCTCTGTCTGATAAAAGTTTGCTTAGTTTACAAGTCAAAAGGTGATTTTTCTAGCAGCCAATATTTCTAACTCACACATTTAGAGTTTGACAATCAAGCTGTTTTCTGTCTGAATCTTACTTCATTGCCAGTAATAAAAATTCCAGCTTGCTCAGCCATGGTTATATTGGTTTTGCAGAGCTAACAGTAGTAAAAGCTTGTTTTTGTCCACAAAGTTAGCAGATTAGGTTTCAGAGAAACATCACCTTGACAACGGATGTATAGAAAAGTGCTTTTTTTTAATTGGTGACTTAGCTTGAACCAAATGGTACTGAAAGAACTAAGTGCTTCTTCTACTGTCTTCAGCCTCTCTGCATTCCCTTCCCTGAGTAAAGAGATTTTACTTTGGAAATATTGATGAGGCTTATGCAACTTGCTATGTATTATTGACTATTCCAACAAGAATATTCCACGTTGTATGACACACTTCCTCTGCTTTCTTGCTTTTAATACCAATATTTGACTCTCTGAAGTGAAACCATGTATTATCTACCAGTACTTTTTTCTCATAGAATTTTTAAAGGTCCATTAAAATGCTTATGAGCTCCATTCCTCTTGTATGTCCTCTCACTACTATTATTTCCTTACTTCAATAACTGCATACAATTTCTGTTATGATTAATCCTTTATAGAGGTGAAAACAAAAAAAGGTGAATCTTTGGTTTAAAGAAACGTGAAAAATATATCTGCTTAATTGTTACTTGTTTACTCTGCGGTCTGTCACCAGAATTATCTGTCTTCCCAGCCTCTTGCTGTTTTCTTGCTGTTACAGAAGTTATCAACATACAAATGCTCTTTTGAAGTAGGAATGTAATTCCAAAATCTTTGGTGCATCAGTCTGTTCTCTCCTTTCACTCCCAACTTCTAGGAGTGAACAAGGCAAATATTTTATAGAACATACATTCATAATTTGAGAGTGTCTTTTGAAGGTATGGATGAAACATCAGTCATGAAAAAGGCTGCTGCTGAAATAAAGTGATATGGTCACTCTTTGATAGTTGGTCCTTTATTGGAGAGCAGCTGTGTGTGGTAGGTTTTTCCATCTAATGGCAGAGATCTTTCCTGCCTGTTTAACCATGGCATTTGTTCTTGGAAGTGCTGAAAGGATGGGAATTGGTCATGCCAACCTATGCACTTGCTTTTATGGATCTTGGACACTCACAGGCAGCAAGCCATGGACTCGTTAAAAAATTGTTCTAATATTGCATTGCTCTCTTTTCTGAAGGGGCTGAAGTCTGTTCATTGTTTCATATTGGGAAGTGTCCTGGTTCACGTGCAAGTACTGGGCAGTCATCTGTTAAATGGTGGTCTAACCTTGCTGCATAGGTACATCCTGCTGCTTCTTGAAATGCATGCATTGTGCATTTTTGATGGACATGCTGCCTGGTCACAGCTGCTGGATCTGGTTGTCTCTTCTGATTTGAAGCAGAAAGCATTAATCTGAGATTATTTTGCCTCTGCAGTTTGTACTGGGGAGGTTGCTGGTCTTTGCTGATGATTCTAAGCCCTATGCAGATCAATTGGGAACACAGGAACATAAACAAAACCAAATTAGATGCTGCCAGTTTGAGGTTTCCCCCTCTCTGGGGCCCTTGTGGTTCCTGGGCTCAAGCTGTGAAAGGAGACGACTGTGCTGTCACAGCGATCTCTTATCCCATGGCAAGGGCTGAGTTCCTGAGGCGCAGCGTGGCCATTGCTGAGAGTCTGGCAGGGAAATGGTGTTTGCTCTGATCTTTCTAGCATTGTTTGGTTTCCCTGTAAAGTTAGCAGCTCTAAATGCCCCAGTTTCCAAGCTCTAGGGGAGGTTTATGGGTTTTCTTTCTCCCCCTTGGACCAAACCTGTTCATGGGCCAGGTGTAAAGTTTTTGGATGGTTAGTGTGATTTTTTTTTTCCTTCAGAAGCCCACACAAAACAGATTTGGTACCAAACAGTCTTCCTTTTATAGTCTCTGTTACACACAGAGACCCTTTCAGTTTACGTTTGCCCCATTCCTCACAGTGAAGATTATGTTAATGACGCTTATTACTTTCTTCTGCCTTCTTTTCCTAATCTCTTTGTTTATTCCCACTTATTTCTGGCATAGTTTAACTAAAGCTGAGAGTTCAGTCAAACTTTCTGGCTCAGACTGCTTCAGTGCTTCTGTGCAAACTATTCCTTCATGACACTCAATTTACTGATACCCTTCCTTGGGAAAATTAACATTGTTTGAAAGCTTTTTTAGGTAGTTATAAGGGCAGGTACCTCTTACCTATGTCCTAAATTGTTATAAAATACTGGAGAGGCTGTCCCACAACTTACTGTATTGAAAAAATCTCTAACTTTTTAACATGCATGGTGATATGTATCTCTCCTTTTTACTCAAGATCAACTAATTTATTTTTTCACTTTCTGAATTAAAAAACATGAGTACACAATCCTTATTTCGGAGATAACATTTTCTGGATAAAACGGTAGCAAAGTGCTGCTTTTGACTATCCACCTCAGTGTAACAAATTCTCTTCCCTTTGAAGCAGCAGTAGCCTTTCAGCTTTCACCACTAATCAATTACAGAGAATTTTAGGAAATGAATGACAGATAATTTGCTGTACAGTCTTAGGTAATGCTGGGCATATATGCATTCCTAGTGAGATGCCACAGACCTTCTGCCTTTCTGTCAGAATTAGGGTCATCTGCTGGTGTCTTAGCTGGTCTGGAGAGCAAACCCTGCTTGATCAAATGGTGCTAGAGTATAGGTATTTAAAGAAGATGGGTTTGTTAAATTAAAGCTTCCATGGTGTTTCATGGCAGGGACATAAACGTGGCTCTTGAGACACTGAGAAAAAAAAATAAAAGAGAGAGAAGAAATAGTAGTCCTAAAAATCAACATTCTGGGTATGAAAAGCTATTTTCTGGGCCATGCAAATTGGATAAATTTGTGTGGGTTGAGTGCACTTATTTGTGTATGTGGCTGATTAGCATGAGCCCTCTACCCAAGATTGTTGGTCTGTGTCAATCACATGTGGATCTAACAAAAAATGGCATTCTGCAGCCAAGTCCAGTTTCTGATGAGTCAGCGGGTTGGGTGTACAGCCAAGCTATGTGCCCTTCAGTGACATGGAAACCACAGCCATTTGTGCAAAATAGGGCTCTTTTCCTTTCCATGAAGCAAGTGGAGCAAAAGAGTTTGCAAATATGGCACATTTTCTAGATTATATGATTGCTTTTTAAGAGCATGCCACGAAAAAATATCACTTTAAAGAAATGTCAGTAAGGAAGGGCAGCATTTTTTAAGTGTATCCAGTTTCACCAAGTTCTTATGTACACAAAGAAGAGATGCAAAATGTCGGTGTCTTGTTTAGTAAAAACTAGCTTGAGAAACCCATAGGGAAAAAGATTACACGAGGCTGTGAAATATGCCCCTTTTCTTGTCTTTTAAAGCAATTCAAGCCTCACTCTTAATGTAAACCTAATTTTGTCTTGAAATTATTGTGTCTAAAAGAAGAGATGGTCAGCTGATGCCTTTTGTAACCAAGCAGAATAGAAGTTTATTCTGTGCCAGGTCTGAAATTTAAAACAAAATAGTTTTATTAGGATGTAAATCTCTTATAAAAAAATCACAATCATTCAGCATTAGTAAGGTTTAAATGAAACTATATTTGATAAAATACTGGGTTTATGTCTAAAATAAGAATGATCATCACTTCCTTACATGAATATACATTTGTTTACTAATGCGTCTTATTGAAAAAGAGATTTTAAACAGCAGCACTCTCCATGTGTATAAGCTGCACTGCAGATAATCTGCAGCTTAAAAATACTGATTATTTGGGAAAAAAGTCTCTAGATGATGATCCACATGCTCAGATAAAATGCAGAAAGCCAAGAGCAGGAGCGGGTCAGGGGAGGAGGAGGAAGGGAAGGGGCTGCGGGGTGAGGGGGTGTCAGGGGCAGTGCCCAGGGAGCTGGAGCTGGGTGTGCACCCCTCTGTGTCACCCCCCGCTGCCACAGGTGACCAGAGTGCCTGTGAGGTGATGCTGGGAGCCCTCCTCCTGGGAGCACACTCCACATGTACCTGGCACAGGTTTTGGGAGCTGTTGGAGTGCACAGGCCAGGTCCCCTGCAGATGGAAGTGCTCTGGGGCACAAAGGGGGTGGTGGGCACTGGGTAATGCCAGGCTGGAATTGTAACAAAGCTGCTCCTGACGTGCTTCAGTAAAAGGGGAGCTGCTCCTGGGAAGCAGGGGCTGCCTCCAGCTGAGCAGGAGAAGCTGACAGGTAATTGTGTTGTGTGCTGTAATGTGTACAGCTAGAGATAAAAGGAGGTGAAGTCCTCAGGACAGTGCAAATTACTGAACTTTTTGCAATCTAGTGGAACCCTGGACAGCTAATTTCTTTCATTTTTCAGTGTTTGTGATATATTCTTAAACCCAGTGTTGTTTTTTTCTTTGAAAAAAAGGATGATTCTTTAGGGAGTATGAAATCAGAAAGAGAAGCTAATGCTACCTGGCTGCAAACACCATTTCTGAATTAATTTTCTGACTGTTTCTATAATCATCCCCACATTTTGTTGCATGTTTGCTGTTGATAATCATAAATATTTCTACACAAACCCAGGCAGTGGTTTAGCAAATATGGAATGTCTTGCTTTCTTAAAACAGCAGAAACTGACAAAAGCCTTCTCCTCTTTGACTTCTGAACTGTCAGCAACAAAGATTTAAGAACTTTCAGTAGAGATTTAAATGACTGGCTTTCTATAAACATTGCAGCTCTCCAGTTGTGTATATAATGTAAGACTCGCTGGTGCTTTGTAACTAAATCCCAGGCTATTTATTTCCCTCTTTTTAGCAGAGCATTTTTGAGAATTGCAATGTAACATCCTAATGTACAAAACTGTGAGATTTGTAGTAGTTTGTGATATTCTTTAACTACCTTAGAAGTCTTGTACAGATAGCTGAATTATAATATTTTAATGGAAGTGCTACTTACAGTGTCTATTTTTAAATGATTAAGTTTTCCCTTCTGAATGGTTTTGAACCATTAGAGACCTTAGAGCTATTCAGTAATACACCATTAAAATGAAATGGTTTGGATATCTGAATGAATTTTCAGACTCAACCAAAAATCCAGATTTTAAAAATAAAGGGTATTGCATAATCATTCCCACATGAATATTGTGAACAAAAATTTGTAAAATTTTAATTTTTCAAATACAGACAGTAATGAAGCAGCAAATTTGGAAACTGGGTGAAATGCAATTACAATTTTTGGAACAGTTTGCCATTAAATTAGCTAATGGTGACTGCATTGCTATCCATAACTTTGCTTTCTAAGTTTTAAATAAAACCAGTAATAAAGTAGTTATATAATGTCATGTTAGTAAAAAGAGAGATATTCAGAAAATACTGCCTTTAGGAAATGAGTTAATGAGTGAGCTTTATTTCTTAAACTATAATTTCTGAGATATTTTTGCAGTACCAGAAGCTTCTGCTGTGTTAGAGAACTGTGATGTGGCTAATGATTTTTGTCCTTTTAAGTTCCTTTATTCCTTTTATTCTTTTCAAATTAAAACCAGAGAAGGGTGACATCCTTGCTTTTCCTGATATAGTCTTTCTGCATGGTTCGTACTGCTTGGCTGAGGGTTTGCTGTGAGCTACGAGGATTTTGCTCATGCAATATGCACGTGGGAAGCACAGTGGGACAATGGGAGTGAGAAGGTGTTTTCCCTGGATTGCTCCTGTGCAGCTCATCCAAGTCAACCTGGTTTCCAGCCCTGGTAGAGCTGACAAAGCTGAGACCAGCAGGGCTCCACTGAAATCACATTCACTTAACAGAGGCCAAAGCAAATGTAACTTGGTGGAAATTTATTTTGTAGTGAGGTTTGTAGAGTCATTTGCTGGAAATGTTTCCTGACACAGTACACTAGTAAGTTCTGGGTTTTTTTGTTTTATTTTCATTTCATCAGACTTCAAGTCTGACTTTTAATTTGTCTGGGGTCTGCCTCAGGGGTAATATGTGTTTGTGTTTGGTTGTGTGCAAAATCGTTAGCCCAGAGTGTGTCATTGTTTCTAAGAGTGGTATTGTAAAAAGTATGTATTTGGGCCATGCAAAACTCCTGGAAATGTTCTCTTTTAAAATTTGTAATAGCTTGGGACCAGGAACTTGATAATTATCAGGAGGTTGGTGCATCTGTGCTGTCCTTAAGAATCCGATCTGATTTGAGACTTTGTGGAAGAAGAAATAAATACTTTCAGGAGGAACAAGTTCTTGATGGGTAACTTTCTTTATTAATTTTGGGTTTTGTTGGAATGATCTGACTAAATTTTTTTCTGTCATATAAATGATGTTTACGTTACATGGGAACAAGTGTTTATAATGGAATGAGAAAATTAAAATCAGATTATTTAATCAAGCAGAAATTGCTGCATACTGTACATTTCAGGAAATAAACTGTTGATGGAAAAGGGAGAAAATGCAAAAGAATTGGAAGAAATCACATATGTGTCAAGTTCCACTAATGCTTGAGAATGGCATGCACAGTATAATTATAAAAATGTGATGTTAATAGGAAACACAAAACTTCATCTTTATTATTTTTTATGAGTTAGTAAACAAATGACCACTACATACACAGTGATTCTGTGGCTGCAAGAACCGTATTTTTAAAGTAAACTGAAATGATGTTAGACAGAAAGTTATTTTTAAACATCACTAAGTTCTGTTTTTCCATTGTTTAGACATACCCAAAGGAAATGGCTGTATATAATGGATTAACAGTTTATACATTTTCCTGTCCACAGCTGAAAAAAAATTAATAATATATTGGCATGCAGAATCTTGATTACTCGGTGTAAAATTAAACATTTCACAAGCTTTCATCTGTAATGATGGTCCAAGAACTTTTCCAAGTACTTCTAACCTCTTTAACATGTTTTTTCTTTATGTAATTGTGGATGTTTTTAGCCGAAACTATCACTTACTGGCATAAATTGTGACTGGACTTATTAAGCTGATGATTTATTAAGACAAGTCATTAAAATATTGTAGTCAGATGCCAGATGTCAAACAGTTAAAAGGGTCTTAATATGTTCGTTGAAGCTGTGGGCTATTCTTCAGCCTGATAACTACAATTTTTGTACATTCACTATTTTGAAAACCTTCTTCCTTTCAGCCTTACTTGTTTTTATTCCATCCCTTTTCCCCAACCCAGTGTCTCACCAACCAAAAAACCCCAAAAGAGAGCCTATGCTTTGGCTGGATTGCTCTTTGTCAGGAACGAATGCAGGGAATTGGAATACTATTCAGTTCTTTAAACAATTTCAGAAGTTTTTCCAAGATCAAGCTCAGAGAGAGATGAGTTTTAATAACACTGTTGGACTTCATTTAGTTTAAACAATTTGTGCCTGTTGCCACTGACCTCATTAGAAGCTGCCCAGGGCTGTGGGTGTGAAGGGACTGATCTCACCTCTCTTCTAGCCCATATTTTGCTTTGCTTTTCACTGGGTGCTGCAGTTCTCTCCACAGGCACCCGGGTGGGACGTGGTGCTGAGTTGCACAGGGAAATCGCAGCTCACCCTGACAGAGAGAAGTCAGGAGTTTGTGGGAATGGATAGTGCTGTAAGGTTGCGACCATGTTAAAATTTTATAAGGCAAGAATTGTGGAGCAAATACGATTAATTCCCTTTTCATTCCTTGTTTTGAATGCTTCTCTTCAGAGTATTTGAGCATTTTATGGAAGACCTTTTGGTTGGCTGAAAAAGGCAGGACAACATCTCTTTCTATAAATGGAATAGTAATTGCACTGTGCGCTGGCCAGCAGAGACCAACATCTGGATTCTGGTTATTGGTTATCTTTTAATCATGAATATGTAAAATGTCTTTCTTCTCAGCTGCTCTTTGCCAGAGCCCAAGGCATAGTCAGGAGGATAGGATTATTGGCTGTATAGTCCTTGCCTGGAAAGTCCAGAGAGATCCAGTGGAACAAAGAGCAATAGCAGATTAGGATGGCATTTTAACTGCGCAAATATGCTCTTGAGAAACTAAAAATTCACCTCTTGCCTAATGGTAGCATTTTTACCCTTTGAGATTTTAGAGTAACTAGAGAATAAGGAAATCTGTGAGCATATTTTACATGTTAAGAAGAAATATACTTCACGTTAGTAAAAGGGGCAGCATAGATGCTGAACATAAGCCAGATTCTCCTGTTGGGTGCAGAGTGGGGAATGTACAGGGTCTGCTCCATCCCCAAGGCTGAGGATGGCTTTGCCTCAATCCTGTGACACTCCAAAGTGCTGTTGCTGCTGAAATGAAAAAGGGTCTTGGTGAGGACTTTTGTATCTCTTTAAAAGAGAGTATGACTGTGTATTGGAAAGGTGGAGAGTTGGCTGGATTGTAACACATTCTTTGTATTGATTTGAACAGAAAATGAGCCTTTGTCTTAAAGAATAAGAGGAATAAAACTGGTGGTTCTGTAACCTAGCCTTGAGGCACAGAGGATCTGAAGCCTTGTAAAAATCAATCTCTAATTAGTATAAGAATTTTGGTTGGAATATGATCTGAATGCATACCCATGTTGGAATTTGCAGTTCTGTATTTTGGAGCTTAGTTTTTCAGTAGCAGAGGTTTTCTTTTACCCTCTATGTAACAGTGTAACTGAATAGTTCTTAAGCCATTGTCAGTAACGTACCAGCTCTTTAAAGAATATGTTGATTTAGTGCAGCCTAATTTAAAAGGAAGAGATGGGATATTTTCACACAGAGCTTAGTTTCTAGCACTTAAAAAATAGTTTTAAAGACCTGTCTTTTTAAAATGTGACCTTTACATTCCTAATCTTAAGGGAGAAAGAGGTTGGAAAAGCAGAGCTGACTTCTGCAGCTATGATAAACAGACATTTATCAAGTGCAGTCTGCCTACATGCTGGGTTGTGGAAGTCCATGGCATCACATTTCTGGTGAATAGAGCCCTTAGTTAGAGCTGTATCCCACAGAAAATATTTGAGGTTTTTCAGTCTATGCAACCCTAAAAGATGCAGATTGCAGCTTTGCAGGAGGCCTCCCAGTGCAAAGGAAACTGGCCTGCTGGGGAAATGGGAAGCCAGTTCAAACATTGTCAGCTCATGTCTGGAGTCACACTCAGGCTTGATCAGATCAGTTGCTAAAACACTGTCATCTCTTCCCTTTGGAAGATGTTTGGATCTCTCAGGGATCCTGTGCAAGGTTGACCAGGTAAAACTGACAGTGTGGGCAGGGACCATGAACAAAAAACTCTGTGGTTATAAAAAGGAAAGAAACACAAGTAGGCAGAGTATTCTGAAGGATGAGAAGGAGTCTGTGGGAAAGGAAAACTGGAAAGTGAGGCTGGAGAAAATGAAGACAGAAAATGAGCACATGCTAAGGAAAGTGGATAGAGAGGAAGGAGAAAAGGGGAGTGTATCAAATGTGCAGTACACCCCCCAGGAGAAATAGCAAGGCAGGGATTTGGAAGTTGCTGAAAGAAAAAAAATCTGAACATTTCTGTCTCGTCTGTGGATGAATCTCTGTCTCCTTTTAATACTGCAGAGTGCACACTTTTTCTGAATATTGCCATAGATAGCCTTTTCTTTCTTCTTCATGGACTGGCAGCTCTGGAGATTCTTTTCAAAACATATCAAAACTTTAGGAAATGTGGCTGTTTTTTTTTCTTTTTTTTTTTAATTTGTATATTTGCTTCCATGGAAAACTGGTAGAATACACTCTTCAGTGTAGAGATAAAAAGGGTTCTGTTGTCAAGGGATGAAAACAGTTTCTCAAGCTGAAGTTGAGTTATCTGATGAGAAAAGTATTTTCAAAAATGTTTTAATAAATGTACTTAGTGCACAGGTCTATCAGGTGGGAGGATTGAAGTGCATTTAGTGCACTCACAAGTCTGTTACTAGAAATGCAGCAGCACTGCAAAAATGCAGTCCCTGAATGATTAAATGTGAACAGAGCCTTAGGAAGGATTATAGCAATCTGATGTATCATTAAGAATGTCACCAAGAATTAGAGGCCTGAGTAATGCTGACTGTCTCCTGTCCTTTATCATGCCAATTGCTCTAGTTTATCTACATTTTAAAAAGAGAGCAGCCCAAGGGCAGACAGAGAATAGAATTTTGCAAGGACTAGTTGAAGAAGAGCTTTTTGAGGTGCTTACAGTTATACATATATTTGTGTTTACGGGTGACTTGACAAGGCTTTAATTTTCTCTTCCCAAATCGCAATTCATGAGTCTCTTATTTTAGTTGTTACATTTAGTTGTTATATTTAATTGTTACACTCTTAAGAGTGAGATAAAAGGTGAGTTTATGGTCAAGGAAGATTATACAGCAGTGTCTCTGGCTGAGTGATTTTACTAGCTAACCATCAGATTGTGATGGTTATGCCTCAGCATAAAGGCTCTTGCTTATGTGTTTGTACAGCATCCAGCAGAATGAGCTCTGGCATATGATTGGAATCCTTGGGCTCTATTGGAGTACAAGTAATGAGTAATAGTAAGTAAGCAGCAGTTGTATTGGTTGGCTGCCCTGAGAGATCTTAACTCCTTTTTTGTGGACATATATTCTGGAATTTCTTTGGCATCAACCTGAAAACAAAATACTTCTGTTTACCTGAAGGAGTTGTTTTAGGTTCCTTACTGCACATAAGGCTGAGACCCTCCTGAGGCTACACACAAGCAAGCATTTCTAAGATCTGGCTTTGGAAGTTCATAGTGCTTCCATTCCCACTAAACTGATTAGAAATCTGATCTAGATGTTTAAATCAGTGCAAAATGTTTTCTGTTTGTTGTGTTTGCTTTTTATTTTTCTCTGAGACCTTTGGGATTGCCTGCTGTCACAGATGGAGTGATGCACTTCTCTTGCAAGAGAGGGGCAACAATATCTTTTATTGATACAGTGAGTCAATGAAGTTAAATGTGGCAATAGTTTAACAAGATTTCATGGCAAGGTTCACTTGATTATTTACTGTTCCAGAGAACAGGGTAAATCAAATGTGTCAGGAAGACCTTCCCACTAAATCAAGAGGTTCAGAGGGGACTCCCTTGGTTCCTTAACTCCCCCTATGCAGAGAGGTCCAGGTGTGGCTGCTTCCAGCCTTAGGCTCAGACTTGGTCAACAATTTATGTCTCAAGGATTATATGTGCACAACCCATCCAAGATATAATCTTAGTGAAGCTTAGCAAGCTGTTAGTCACTTACAGGGGATCTGTTGCAGCCAGGAATCTCTCAGCCTCCAGGAGTAACCTTGAGAGAGGTCTCTCCTCGAGGGGACAGCCTGGCGTGCAGCCACCACCATGCAGGAGAGCCCAATGGGCCCAAGCTGGCCACTATTTATAGAGTGAGATGATTGACGTATAGTCATATTTACATACTAGCAAGACATCTGCGTTGCTGCTCCAGACAGCCTATGGCTACTGAGTCACTATCCATCTCCCAAAAGTCCAACTTAAGCTGGATGCAGCCATGAGGACCCCCTCTGGTGGTTATTGCTTAAGTGGGGATCAGAGGGGAGCACACTGGCACATCTGCTACACATTATTGTGCTTAATTTCCTGCAATTATAAAAATACATGCTAAAATAAGTCCCAAAGCTATTTGCCTTTGTATTTTAGCATATGACTTTATTAATTTCAGCCTTAAAAAAAAATTAGGAAAAGTAATACAGCAGGTAGGAGTTTGAAATCCAGTTTCTACTGACTAAGACCCAACCATATGGCTGAGCCTAATTCACCTGCAGGTCAAGTTATGTCTTATTTAATACAAATCTCTCTGACTGCTGTTTTCCCAGTTTTCTATCAAATGGAAGGAGATTTAGGAGCTAAGAGCTAATGCAGCTGTGAGAAGCTACTGAAAATGCCTTGTCCTACATGGGAATGGCTGTACCTTGCAGGCCACTGCATCCGTCTTCCCATGGTGTGGTTGTTTGTGGACAGAGGAAGGGAGAGGAGGAAAAGGACAAAGGGCAGCTGGCTTGTGGTCTGAAAATTACCACAGATTGAGAAATTAAAACAATGAAGACAGGTGCTAGGACTTTTGCATTGACAATTTGTGGTATTAGATGTTGTTGAAGCATGGCAGCAGATACTACCTGGGAGCAGGCACTGGTACGGAAAGTCTTGGGCCAACACTTTGCTATACTGGAAGAATCCCAATAATTTCTCCTTGGCAGAGACACCTCTGCCCTGAGGCAATGCCCAGCTATTTGCAGGGATGACATTGCTTGTGTGTCAAGGAGCTGTTACAGTTTAATGGTGCTCCAGTCTTTTGATGGGGGTCTTTGGGTCTGATTTCTAAGCACATCTTTAGGATGACAGAAGCAAAATATTTGCTCCATATACTTAGTAAGCCTTGTACCAGTATAGAGTTCAAGGGACATTCACAAGACAGAAGAATTTATATATGGTGACTTCATTTGTTCTGGGTGTTTGAAAAAAAATCTTAAGGTCAAATCTATTTTGAGTTTGAGAAATCTCTTCTTGTCACGTGCCCTATTCCACACATGGCTGGTGTTTTCTGGTGGGTGCTGTGTAACTGCACCTCCAGCTGCTCTCAGAGAGGTGCCCAGCATCCTGTTGCAGTAACTTGATTTCCTCATTCCTTCCGCAGATGGTAATTTTTGATTGTTTTTGTCCTGTTTGTTGTACTGTCCTTCCAGATAGTAGCACCAGAACATCTGTGTTGATCAAAGCTAAAGAGAAGTGGCACTTCCTGGGTGTTGCTTTTCTCTTTCTTCTATATTTCTTCCTCCTCTATTCTATTTTGGATTAGCAGTAACAACTTGAAGGTGATGCTCAGCATTTGAATATTTTCAGCTGCTGGAAAGGGGCAAACAAAACACAAGTATCCACTGCTGTGCCTCAGCAGAGGAAGGCAGGATATTCTGCAGTGCTGGGGTTCAGTTTTTTTATTATTCAGTTTTAAATTACAGTTTCTGTGCTATTCCAAATATTTTCCCTACTCTGGGATTAAAAAAGCTCTAGAGTGCAGGTGGGGGAAGAATAAAAAAATTGCAAATGTGTGTTATTAGGGAGGGTCCCCTCTCAGCTGCTTGGAGTAGCTTTTGTTCTTTGAATGGCAATGTGTAAAGGCAGGGGTGTGCTTTTGTCATTCTGTAAGGCTCCCAGTAATTTTTGTCATTGCCCTTGTATGACCATTCTGGTCTTTACTGGAGAGTAAATCACAGAAGAAATGGTTTGGAACATGGGTATTTATATAAAATATTAATGAATGGTTTCTTTTCTAAAAAGAAAAACAAAGTTTGAGTGCAAGACTTCATATTTCAGCTGCAGGTCACATGGTTACGTGTGCACTGTGAGAGAGTTTGAGATGGTGGTCAGAGCTATACTTTTGGTTTCAGTCAGTAAATGTTCTCAGGGCTTTTGTCTTTGTGCATAATAGATGCCCTGCTTGTCAAAGCTGCATATATTGTGTGCTGAGTCAAAGTAAAATGTTTGATTTGGGGCCTATAGGAAAACAAAGAGCCAATAAAAATATATTATAGTGTCCTTTATCCTCCCCTTTAACAAGAGGCCACCCAGCCACAGGGGTACACTATTATTAAGTTTTCACTAGCATGATATAATAGCAAATTAAAGCTCATTGGTGTGTTGAGGCTACTTCAGCAGCTCCTACCCTCATCCTAAATGGCAGCAAATAGCAGTTGGTTGGGTGCTTCCTCCCTTGGTTGAATCTGAATTGCAGAGAATTTTCTGTAAACAGGCCCCCAGAGACAGCACAGGGATTCCAGTTAAAGGAGTAACTTTCTCCTATTAAGTCTGTCTCTGTACTGACCAAGGAAGGGAGTTAAACATCTCCATGATTTTATGCCAACCAGGAAGAATTTCACTTTTGCTGGCTTGAAGTACTGGATGTGTTTTTGTGCTTTGAAAACCTGAAAGCTTTGATATGGTGCATGCTATGAACTGATGCCAAGCTGTGACTAAACAATCTCATTAAAAACGCAAGGTAACTGAAGCAAATATTTCCTTTGAAGAGACAGTATCAGTTAAGTACTCATTTCCTCTTTTAAGTCTGACATTAAAGGGGCAAAGACAGGTGGGCTAATAAGAACAAGATAAAGCTTGTTGTATTAGTTTACCAGCTAATTTGGCAAAAAAAGCTGGGTCTTGTTTCATGCAGTTTTAAGACCTTGTATGAGTTGCATTTGTTGTATGAGAGATCAACTGTCTCAATATCTAGTGTAATTATGAAATGTTTATGTATGCACTTGTAACTAGATATATTTACATATTTTCCACAAGATGTAATATCACTAAGATAAGATCTCACCTACATAGTACTCATAATCTCTGATGCTAATTCTGAGGCTCTAAATAAGCTTCTTTAACCACATCAAACCCAAACCAAATGCAGTAATGTTTGCTGCTGCATTGCTAGAACTGCACTGGAACCTGGTCAGTGATAGCCCAATATTCAGCTCTTCTCCAGGCTATACCAGCTGAGATCCAAACCACCCAGCTTACATGAGTCATGTAGAAGTCAGGAAAACAAAGTCTAATAGCAGAATTTCTGTGGATATATCCTATATATCAGAGCATCTTACAATCATTTTGCCCACAGATGTTACAAGAATATAATTGCAGTAAGTGATAAAAATGTATACATTCATGTAAAGGCTAAAGCCTAGGCCTGGAGGGATTCCCATTAGTTTTAACAGGCACTGGATAAGGCCCTAAGAAAACACGTAAGACATTTCACAGAAGAGACTAAAATATGCTTAAGGTTTTTGGCACACTGCTTGCCTTCCAACTTCTACCATTTCCCTTTTCATCCCCTAAAATGTAGAGATAATTTGATTCCAAAATATGATTGTGTCCTGCGAGGGTCCATATCCTAGACTGAGCCCCCCATACCAAGATACTGTGTCAACAGAGCTAACCCACCCAAAGTATTTTGAATCACTTTACAAAACACAGAAAAAGCCCATTATTGCTCTAGAAACTTCATCAGCTGGATGTATACATTTATTGCAACTCTCAGGGGACTTTTCAGCACCCAGTTGTGAGTCATAACATTGAAGTCTGGCAGGAAAGAACATCTTGTCAATTGTTTCAGAATTGTCTTTCACCTCCTATTCTAACAAGCTCCCAAGCTTTTCTCTGGGTCAAGATACATTCAACTTTAGAAGATGGGAACATGAGGGATTACACGACATTCGTGACTTTTTCCATGAGAAAATAATAATAATAAACTTTCAGTAATTTAAGGATAAGTTCAAGCTTCCCTCTGGAGACTGGTACATGCATTTGCAAATGAGATAGTTCTGATGTCTGCTAAGAAAAAAATAAATATCTCACAACAGGAAAGAATTTGTTTGGAAGAGTCTCTCCTCCACAGCTGAGACTTTTAATCACTGTCTGCACTAGGGATGCTTTATGGAGTGTTCCCAGCCTTGCAAACACCCTCCCTTCTCCCCACAGTTCAGCAGGGAGGGAGCACTGAGGTGTACACATCTCCTCTGGCCCCTTCACACACCCGTCTGGAAGAGGCTGGTTCTGTCCCCACTAAAGCCTAAAGGGAGCTTTGCCATTTCTTCACTAAGGTTAGGCTTCCTTGTAAAGCAATGGAGAGGAAACATCAGGACTATAAAGCCACCTACTAGATCTCATGGCTTTTAATGAGGGGTGTGTTAGTGCCTCCCAGGATGAATGAAAGAAGACGCTTTGTGAGGTGCCTTCACTGTCTTTTTGGTAGTTACTTCCTGTGAGAAGGTTGTTTAGATGTCTAAGGTGATGACTGTATCCTTCCAGCAGTGCCTTTTTAAAAAACATTCCTGGACTATAAAATCTTTTAAGCTCTACTCCCTTCTCCCTCATTTTCTTCCCATTTCCTGGGCTGCACTGGGACAGAAAGGAGTGTTGTCCAGCTCCTGCCACCTGCCTCTGCTTCCTTGCAATGATTAGGTCTGTTCTGCCTCTCACCCACCCATGCATCTGCATCCTTGGCTCCGAGCAGGTGCCTCTCCTGATGCAAAGAGTCATTCCAGGGAGCAGTGGGACCATGTGAAGATGATTTGGGCAGCCTGCTCAAATGCCCACCAAACACTGAGAGCACAAAGGCCTCCGCACGCTCCGCCCGGAGCAGCAGAGATAGAGAGGCTTCTTTTTTGCCAGCTGGGAAGCCAGCACTGCATCTGGTTACCACTTGTGCCTGAGGATTGTGTTACCTGAAAACCCAGAAGGAGACAGCCTGGGTCTGAGAGAGACAGAAATACTTCAATTTGTGCAAAAGGTGAGAGCGCTTCCCAGGAAAGCTCTGTCCTGTCCCTGGTGGACAGGCAAGGGAGTATTTAAGGCCCTGACATGATTTGATCTCTTTTTTTTTCCCATCGCTTTCTGAATGTTCTTTCTGGGCATAAGTGGCCCTTTAATGGAATTGTTTTTTCCTGTATCTCATCACAAGTCCTGCACGCTTATCCTCATGTTTGGAAAAAATTCTAAATATTCACATGAGCTTCAGCATAATTTATTTTCTTTTTGTAGCTTAATAAAATCTTGGGTTTCATTCCATCTAGTTATCTTCAGGGATTTACAAAAGGCCATTGGGGCTGAACTGCAGGACTGAACTAAGAGACAAGGGAAAACAAACAACGGTAGGGATACCTAGAATTTGCTCAGATTGCAGTGATGCAGCTCCAGTGCTGCTTTTTTTTAAAAAAAAGATGGTAAATTATTAATACTTCTAGGAGGAAATAAATACTGCAGTGGTTCTGCAATGTCTGACTTGCTCTAAAATGTAATGTATTTATGCAGGCTTCTCCCCTATTCCTGTTGAGCCAAAGTTGTGGCACCAGATCTGTGCTCCTGAGTTACACGTGTGCCCCTGGAACATACCAGGACACTGGCACGTGGGTTGGCAATTCCCTTGTTTTGTGGGAGACTGGTGTTGCATGAAAAAAAATTCTGTAGGCAGCCATCCTTCCGTGCCAGGGAGGGTCTGGATCTCGTATAGCAGAATCTCTTACCTGGTGAAGACTTGCAGCAAAAGAAATGCATTTGCTCCCATCCCAGCCTGGGCACAGCTAAGTGGGGCTGGAGTGTGGGGTGTGAAGCACTGGGGCCTGGAAAGGCTGTGATTTCACACTGGCTGTGACAAGCTTTGGACTGGTGGAAAAGCCTTCCCTTTTTAAAACCATCAGCTTCTCTTCATGTGGAGCACAGACGTTTGGTAGAAAAAATGATGCAGAAGTAAGAGTTCCTAAAAGGTTTTTGTCATGATACAGTATTTTGGCTCCCATATCTCATGCCAAAAAAGAGCCTAAAACTTGAGGTTGATTTTCAACATTTACAGGAATAACAGATGTCTAAAAATACTCTACAAAGGTGTCTTTCTGTGTCAGTAATCCAGGAGAATTTACAGTCCCATAGAAATATGATGGCAGTGAAGATGTCAGACTGCTGTTGTTTTCTTTTTAATTTTTTCAGTTGCATGATGGTTGTGTCTTTACCACAACTTCTGTGCTTCTTTTGAAAGGTAATTTGCAGAATAACGCAGGAAAAGAGGATTTGCTATTTTGTTGTTTCTGGCCTGAGTGAATGATGATGGAATGAAAATTGACAAATTTAAATTCCTTAATGCTCCTGAAGAATCATATATTTGCTGAACAAAAAAAAAGTGATTTTAAAAGCAGGACAACACAAGGGGAGATACTGGTCTTTTAAAAACGTTAATGACTCTCTTTTATAAAGAAATGAGGCACCATGACTAGGAATACCTTAATATTCCATTTGCAAGTATTTCAGTATAGTTTTACACCGGAAACTTTGTTACTAAATCAGGTATTTAGCTAAATGCAAACAAACACTAGTAAAAAGTGGTGTGTTACAGAATGTTTGCTACTAATGTAATTCCATACCATCCAGTACATCAAGCTGCCTGAGCCCAGAGGGGGTGCATTTGTGTACACCCCCTTCCTTTGTGCTACAGGAGATTTTCCACTCTAGCAGAATCATTTCTGGTACTTGGGACAGAAGTATTTTGTTTAAAATATTCTTTTTATTAGGCAAAGATGATTGAACCCAAGTTTATTTAGTTTTAGAAATTATTGATCAGCTCTTTAGTAAACAAGAGTGGTACTGTGTTCTTCAAACTGGAGACATGCCCGGATTTCTCTTAAAGCAGACAAAATCAGACAACATAGAGTAGAAGTATTGGAGTAGTTAATCATGCATTTCATTTTAAAACAATCTTTACTGAGACATTTACTATAAACATGGCAAACAAGATGTATTTACTTTAAAAGGCCTTCCATTGTGTTTATCAAATAGCTGTTACAGTATTTACAATGCTGTATTAAGTTGGAAAAAATCTGAAGCTGTTTTGTGTATTTTCCCCCAAGGTTAAAGGTTTGAATCATGGGATAATGTGTGATATCTCTAGGGCTTCCTGAAACAGTTCAAGAACACGCACAAAGGGCTGTGGTTTGTGCTATATTTGCACAGAATTTAACATCATGTTCTTTTGACTTAAGAGCAAAGATGAAGATACTGGGAAAATATCCTTTCCTTTAACATCATGGTATACATTTTCACAAAAAAACCTATAACTGTTTTGTAAAATGCAAAAGGTAGTCACACACTATTTTTCTCTGTTGTGTTTTTTATTTTAAAACTACCCTATCAACCCAGGAGGAGTGAAAAGAAGTGCACTTCAAAGAACAAATGTTCCCCTTTCCAGTCAGAATTTACTTTTCAAACAAGTTATTTATGGTTTGCTTGTGCTATGGCAAGTTACAATATTTAAACTAAAAATCTCTCTCACATTTAAAAAATAACTGTCAAACAAATATTTTTGTCATTTAGAAGCAAAGCTGTGAAAACGTAAACCCCTTGGTATGTATTTGTAAAATACATTTGTCTTGCATTTTTAGTTGAAACGTTGCAAAGAAATGCTAGTGAGCTCTCGGGTGAGAGTTGTATTCTCTTTGATTAATGATGATTTCTTGTTAGCTGCTAGGCAGAGGTTAGACAAGCCAGCTCATATTTCCATTAAGAAGCAAGTTAAACTCATGCTCTGTAGTTTTACAGCAGCATTTGACTGTGTGCACAAAGCTGGCTGCAACTGCAGAGTGACCGTGATTTACACTGCGACTCCACAGCCGCTTCCAGTCGCCACAGGTCAGACAGGACGCAGCCCACTGACGTGTTTTATGGGCAGCTGCAAACCTTCACAGAAACCCAAAGTTAGGTTTGTGAGGAAAGACCTTCCCTTAAGTTCTAGGATCATGTAATTAGCTGAGGGAAATCATCACTGTTCTTGTGTCCCCTAATACTTTCCTGTTTGTGCTTATTTGAATGTTTGCTGTCAATGCATTTATTATTTTGTAACTTAATGCTTTCTGAGTTATTGTCTCTGAATGTTTTCTGTATGTATAAATATGCCAGTCCTAGAGCTCTTGAGTGTTCCTGTATCCAGATACCTCCTGGTTTTTAATGTATTTCTCCTCTGCACCACCCAGGGAGCTATCACTCAGGCGTGCAGGGAATAAACAACTCTACTGGGGTCACACAAAAACCCTGTGGTAGACCAAGAACTTGAACCTTGACTTCCTCAGCTCCCTGTCTACTCTTTTTCTTACTTTTTTATGCTTGCTTTTCTTACTGCAAGAATCAAATGTGCTCCACTTCATACTTGCTTAATTGTTGTCATGGGCTGTGTGTTACACACAGATAGGAGGGTCTGTTCTGTGCCCTGATGTGGGACATATTTGTATGACAGTAAAGCAGTTTGGAAGCTGAAGGTGCGGCATGGCCAGGCCAGACTGGTGCTGCCTGGGGCCCAGGCTGCCTTTGCCTACATGTGGTGCCTTTGAGCCTGTGATCTTAGAGGGTGTCCACACTACTGCGTGGGAGATGGGGTGTGTTTCAGCATGGGAGACTGATTGTGTCTGTATTTGCTGTCATTCTGAAGTTTGTGGAGAAGCCAGAGCTGACAGTCTGTTGAGTGGGCACTGGAGGGGTGGAGGTTCCTCTTTCATTTTTCAGCACTCAGCTTCTGGACATGTGTAAGGCTGTTTTCATCTGTTCTCTCCTGTGCAGAAGCAGCATGGTATTTTATGACTATAAAGAAAGGCAAGTTTGGACATCTGTGTTCCTAACATGTACAATTAAATATATATTTATCTTCCACTTGAGTAAAATGCAAAGGTCTGATTTGATCATTGTTATCTTTTTAGAAAGTTTGTGTGTGTGTTTTCAAACTCTTTATTGTGTGTGTGACACCTTTGTATCACTTACTGATTCTACACTTTGTAGGCTGAGTTGCTTTTCGGATAATATCAAAGGGGTTTTGAAAGCTTAATATTGCTGTAGTCTCTCTACGTGAATGATCGCATAGAACTAATTAGATTCATTCTCCTAGAGAGGTGTTTGAAGATGTCATATTACATTCTGTCCATGCATTGCAGTTTGTTCTTCAGACAGCTGTGCCATGCCCACTACCTTGCACATTTTACGTTGCTGTGCATCATCCTTGTTGGTTCTGTCTGGCAGGGAGTCATATGATCATATGGTTTAAGGCTGAGTATTGGTGGCTAATGAGTAAAGGGCAGAAAGGAAGAAAAAGTGGTCTTGCATAAACTGGCTGAAGAGAAGTGAGAAGCTGACTGGGGACAATGGCATGGGAGGAGCTGGAGAGGAGCAAAAATGTGTCTGAAAAACATGTAGAGGACTGACAGTACTGTAAGTGAGGAAGAGGCTTTTTTAGTTTGCAGGAGTAACAGGAAACCACTGGAGAAATTCAGAGGAGATTTTAGCTTCTCACTTTAGGGTGGAGTGGAGAAGAGTCTAGAGGCAGGGAAACTGGGCAAAGAAAAGCTGGAGCAGTCAAAATGGTGAACCAGTAACCAAAGAGTTTTAGCAATAAGGAAAGTGCAGAGCTTTGAGCTACTGGAGAGAAGAAAGGCAGGAGATATATAGAGACTGAATTTATTGTCCAGTTTTGCGAGTTGTTTGTAAAACTGATATGGTAAACAACAATAAATTTTGCTTTTAGTTTCAAGGCAGTTTTTAAGTGGGGTCCTCCTGCCTTAAATAATCAAAACAAGTTTTTCTACGCTTTAATCAACACTGCCTTTTTCAGATGAAATCCAGGCAATGTTCAGAAAGTAGAGTGATACACGTACCAAAGGAGAACTGTCTCTATTGTTTGCTTCTTCCTGGTAGGGGTTGTTATATTGGTCAGAAGTATGTGGCACATGCAGTACTAGATTGAGATGCACATGGGCAGCCTGGAAACTTGGCAGCATTGTTGATTGTTTCAGTAAAACCAAGCACAGAAACCAGCTCCTGTTCCTCATCCTATTGGCCAGAGGAGCTGGGACATTTCCTGAAGGTGAAACACTTGAGCTGGGAGGGAGGAAAGAGTGCAAACCACAACAGTGAGTGTCACAAGCTGAAAGCAATAGAGCATACGGGGGGAAAAAAGGTGCATGTTGCAGTAACAGCCAATTGCAGCTCCTCAGAAAATGCTTACACAGATGACTTTAGAGTGGAGGTAGGATGGGGAGATGTCATGGTTCAAAATGACAGTACCTTTGTTAGGTATTCCCAGAAAAAGGAGAGGGAACTATTTGAAAAAAAAATGTATCAGATAAATATGTTTTGAAGGGTATCTTGAGTTCAGTAACCTTCCATGGCCCAGACAAACAGTTTCTTCTGAATTCTGCATTGCTGAGAAAGACAGTCTCCTTGGAGTCCATAAGAAGGCAGTGTCAACAGGACCTACTGCAACATTTCCATGGTTGGCTGCAAACACACAACTTCCCAAGGTTATTTTTGGGAACCCAGCATATTCTGGGATGTGACATGCTCTTCTGAAGCACTGAGCACCTCAGAGCCCTCACTGGCTTCAGTTGCTTAAACAGTAGCTATGAAGCACAAAGAGCACCCAAATCTTTAAAGTGCAATAAACAGGGACCTGTGTTTTTTTCCAACTATGAGACTGTTTCCCAGAACTTGAGAGAGTATTTTTACTTAAGGCAAAACTCTTGCTTTTCATACTGATGCTACTTTTTTGGGCTATGACTGAGTGTAATGTAGTTTAGGAGAGGAAAAAAAAAGATTTTTTTTTCCTTTTCGTTTACGCCTCCATTTTATTTCTGTGCATGTTTCCACAAACTGATTTTTCCCCTTATTATTGATGTTCCTCTGGTAGAAAGTTACACAAGGATCCAAAGCTTTGGGAATGCACATGGATAAACTAGGGTAATATCTAAATTTGTAGATTTTGATATTTAGATATAATGCTTAAACCCAGAGGTCTCTGTCTCCATCTGTTGGAATGGGAAGGGCATAGCCCAAATTGCTTGGACTCATCACATGGAAATTGCAATTTTATTTTACTGTCTTCTTCCAGTATATTCAGTTTAACCAATATTAGCAACAGCAGCGACTTGATGTTCTGCTTTGCCATGGAGGCAGAAAGTTCACTGGAAAATATCAATTTTGTTAAGATCCCTTAAGGTGCTCAAACATAGATTCTATTTCCTTAAAGACAGGTTGAAGTGCTTAGAAATACTTAGAATATAAATTACTTAGGATCCAGTCCAAACCCCTTTGAAATCAGGGTGATCACTGTCCAACCTCAGTAAGAAACAGACCTGGGCCTTAGAAATAGAAGTTTCTGTCCTACTTTGCCCAAACTACATGCTGTACACTACTGCCGGGGGATGGAGTGTAGAGAGGGTGTGCAGCCTCCCCAGGAACTCTCTTCAGAAGCTGAGGGTTCAGAATTTTCCTCCTCAGAGACATTTCCCTCCCAGCCCCTGGAGCTCATTCACTGGAGAGTTCTCAACCTCCGACTGTCCTCTTCCACATGAGGAACTGTGTCGTGGACACCACAGGAGTTAGCAGGAGTTAGGCAACTCTGTGATTTGGAAAAAATATGCTTCTAAATGTTAAAAGAATATGTCATCATATTTTTGTGCTCCTGTGAGAAAGGGAGAATACTGTCTCTAAATATTGGGAGAGGTTCTTTTCTTTGAGTGCTACTGAGCCAGTTGCATCCATGTGAAAAGTCAAGAAAGTGAGAGTAGCTTGTTCAGTTTTCAGATATCCTTCTGTCACACTCCAATATTCAAAATGGCTCAGTGGTAAAAAGGATTTTAGTAAATGCCTGAAAGCAAACAATGGAACTACATGGTCTTTAAAGTACCTTCCAACCCAAACAATTCTATGATTGTTCTTTGAGAGATTAAAGGGCAGTTTTTGACAGGTTTCTGAAATGCATGTGAGCACCAAATAGGATTTTCAGCAATGCTCATTTTATGCAGGAGCAATTCTCTTGGATGCTTTGAGAAATTATGAGTCACCTTTCTCTCTTTATGTGCTTGAACACCTATAAAGATTGTCCCTGTACTTGTTCGCTAAGAAAATTTCAGTCTTGTAAAGATTTAATTAGCAAGGTACCTTGATATCAGGTGTGTTGGTCATCTAAGAGCCAGGAATTTCAGTTTAGTAGGCTAAACTGACCTTCTTCATTTGTTGTCTTTTACTCAAGTGTTTTGTGTAAGAGAACTTCCAGCTCTGTGGCAGCAGATGTGCTATGGCTCTAGACTGGTCAAGCAGCCATTCCAAAAGCTTAAGGAGCAAGTAATATTGCTCCAGTACCTTATCTTGGACTTGCTAACTGGTGGGGAAGAGTCTGGCCTTTGAAATGGTAAAAGTTTTCAGTACTTTGTTTAACATTTATAAGGCACTTTTCCATGTCTTTGTTGTATGATATGGTAAGTGCCTCACCCTATCTCAGCCTGAGTTTTAGAGTTCATCCTGCAGAATTTACCTGGGAACTGATTTATTTTGGCTTTTAATGAATTTAAGGGTACATTTGACTTTGGAAAAGACAGTGTTCCCTTTGATGCGTATTTGGAACTTCCTGGCTTAGTAGGGTTTTAATGTAGTGCTCATTAGGTTAATTAATGCCTACAGTGCATATAAGCTCATGTCACTTTTAAGGGAGGCTTTATTTCTGTTGGCAAATGCAGTCTAGGCTTTAAGACTTTCTTTCAGGTGCTAATCTTGAAAAAATAACACATCTAACTTAAATGCATAATTTTCAAATAGAATTGTCAGTAAAAACTTCAGTGAAGCCATCCCATTGAACAGCCAGTTGCAAGGTTGCCAATAGAAGCTCTGAGATGGCAGGTTTAAAACAGATGACACTTTTTCATGCACTGCAGGCAGCTGGACTAGTTGACACTGCCACAGCTCTTCTTCAGAGGAGAGAATATTTTTTCTGGGCTGACTCTGTGCTTGGTGGTATTTTTATTCCTCATATAGATTTCAAAACAAAGCAGTTGTTGCTTAGCTACCCCTCTGGAGTGATGGTCTCACCATTTTGCAACTCTCTAATCTCAATGTTGCATTTTTTGCTTGTTAGAATCTATTTTTACTGGCTGGTGTTTCACACAGACACTTCTAGAAGTTTTTCATCTGCCTGAGTGGGATGGCTTTGTACTGCTGGCTTAAAACTAGAAAAAGGAGCCTGGCTGTGGGGGTCTGGGACCCTACAGCTGTGCAAAAACAAGTTTGCTGTAGGTTCAGGGATACTGCCTCTGATGAAATCCCCTGCTTGAGGTGGAAGGGTCTGTATTTCTTTGCCATGACCACATGGCTCTGTGTTAAGAATAGATTCATTTTGGATGAGGTTAAGTGGCAGAAAGCAAAATATCTGATTCCCATCTTCTTCAAGACTTCCTGACTGAGAAGCTGTAAATTAGCATTTTGGAGTCATGATACTAATTACTGCGAGAGCACAGCAAAACAAAGCTAGCTCAACTGTTTTGCAGTCAGAAATGAATCTGAAAAAAAATCTCTCATTTCTGTTGAAGGAATCAGTGCATGCCTAATGACCACAGCTGTACCTTTACCCTTTTTGTCCAGCACTGGGGCATAAGGGAAGTAAAGAGGTTTGCTTAATGAAGAGTATCATTGCAGAGAAAAATGTGGTTAAAGACTGGATTCTATTTGCACCAAAATGAGGAAAATATTTTACCAAACAGCATTAGATTTTGGCTACTCTGATCTGAGGAAGAGTTCTTCAGGGCTCCTGAAAGCAGAATCAGTCTGAGACTACATGTGTGCTTTGGCCACTGAGCTGCATCTCTTTGCCGTCTGCTCTCTTCCCTCCATGGCATTCCAAGCAGCAGTCAGCCATACTTGCAGAACTAGCCTGGTTTTAAATACAGCCCATTTCCCCTGCTAGGTATGGCCAACAGATTTTGGCACATTTCTGCCAACTTTGACAATGCTTAATTTACAGCCTTTAGCCACAATGCCACTTTCTGGCATTGTTAGAGAAATCAGAGTCTGTTCCCATAAAGCTTGTTACTTGACAGCATTTATGTTGCATGACTAATACAGCAATGGCTGCAATTTGCAATTAGCTGTGTGTCTCTCTTTGCCTCCCTGCCACGTGCCCCAGAGCGTACGTGTCTGTCTAAGCCTGACCTCCTTCCCTTTACAATTTTTTTTCTCTATAACGTATTTTTTGAGCTCACAGAGGGAAATGTGTGACTTGGATAACTAAACAGTTGAATGAAAACTGCAGACATTAGATCATCAGTTTAGATCTGGCTGTGCTGCAAAGTCACTGCCCTCTCCAGGCTTGTTAATGTGTCATAATCAATGGGCTCAGAGTAGCTCTCAGAAGGCAGGTTACCCACCACTGCTGTGCTGGGTTTGTGCTGGGAACCTTGGTGGAGAGGGCCACGGCCAAATATGTGAACACAAAGGGTGAGGAAAAGACACTCATCCATGGAGCTGGCCCCTCCTGGGGAGGGTTGGGGCATTTTGGCAGGCTGTGCTGGGTACCTGGTGCTGCCAAACACTGTTTTGTACTTGACAGAAAAAGCCAAGTGCTAGGCTGGGAATGTGTGCAAGTGCCCTGCTCCCTGCCAGTGTATGGAAGGTATCTGTCTTGTGGCTGCAGGGCATCCTCAGCAGCACCCAGAGGAGTGTGACGTTATTTGAACCCATTTGAAGCCCATGTAATAATCTATATATAATTGTATTCATTCCCTTTGACTCTGCTTTCACACACATTGAAAAAGGCCTGGTGAGGCTAGATGATCTGGCGACTGGAAGAAAGATAGTTGAGTGGGTTCTAGGAACAAGAGGCCCCACACCACAGTGGAGGGAAGGGGAGAAAGGTTGGTCAGTGCCTCTGATTCCTGCCTGCCCCTTGCAGGAGAAGCACCAACTTGTCTCCCTTCCCCCAGCTACTGCTGAGGGTTTCAGTGAATCAAAGCTATAGAGTAGAGTTGAGTCAGAGCCAAGGAAAGGCTCTGGCTCAAATCCACCAGCTAAAAATGAGCAAAGCTTTTGAGCCTGACTGGAATCTCTCAAAAACAAACAAACAAACAAAAATTCTTCCCCAAATCCTTGTTATCTTTTTGTTTTCAGTAAAATAATTAATTGCATTTTCATCTGTTTTCCAGATTTTTCTCTTCTTTTCCCCCTTCCTGATTATATAAACGTATCCCTATACACATGTATATTTTAGATGTTCTCAGCCAGTTGTGGAGAGTGTTTCTTTCTGTGGTGTTTTCATTGAGACAATCAGGGGCAAAGTTCTTGTGGCAGTGCCAGGTCTAATACCACAGGAAGAGCTGTGTCCGCTGGAAACACCACAGAGAGTACAGAACCCGCAATATTTTCTAAAAACAAAAATGGTTTTGAAAGCAAGTCAAATACTGCAAAGTCAGCTCAGATTATTATTTTGTCTCAAATTGTTTATTTGGCTTTGTTTTGTTTTTTAAAGGGGTGCCAGTGAACATGCTTTATGTTAAATCTGATTTTGCCAGTGTCCTTCCAGTTGTAAGTGCTGCCATAAAGTAATGGAAATGCCACAATTGCATCATTTATAGTTGTTTAGAGATGCACAGTCCAGTCAACAGTCAGGGAGCTACTCTAACTTGAGGTTTTTTTGACACTGTATCTCTTTGTTTTTGTATTCTTTATACTCCAGCAGCATTCAGAAATTCAGCTATGGCCCTGATTTCTGCAGACTTGTGTCTCTGAATAAGTCCAACTGAGATAAAGTGTACTACTTGTGCACAAATGCTCACGTGATCAAGGGACCCAGTCTGTAAAAAAACATATAATGAATAAATAACATTATGGGGAGGGAGGTGAGGAGTAATCTCTGCCATTAAAATGAAGGCAGTTCTACCCAGTCATTGGCATAGAATGGGAATGCTTTTAATTTTCCTCTTCCACTTTGAGAAGTAGCTTGGGAAACACTAATTTGATCTTTTTATTAATCCAGGCTATTCAAGACCAGAAACTGTTGAATAAACTGTTTCTTCATAGAAGTCTGTATCGCAAAAAGGGCTTTTAAAAATGGAGAGTCTGGGACAGGCAGGGAATCAGTTGTTGAATGCTGAGGTTTGGAAATACATCCTTATGTTTATGGAACAGATTTCTTCTTCAGGAAGAGCAGCCAACTCAATGTATTAATAAGTAAACGATTTCCCAGTGACAATGAGTTAATAGTGGTTGTTGTGCAGAGGATAACAGATGGCCCCTGGAGTGAGTGTACTCCCGGGTCTCAGCTGATGCTGGAAGCTGTTCGAGTGCTGCTCAAGTGGGTTGTGAATGGTACAAAGCCAGGAGTCTGCATCTTCTCTTGGGACAGTTCTTGTTATTGCAGTACGAGCCCTGCGACTGCACACTTCCACTTTAGCTGAGGGAGGTAACTTCAGCTACTTAGTCTTAGATGTCAACCTGAAAGTTTCTACTGCTTTCACCAGTGCTACATTTTACTGTTGCAGAATTATCTTCCATGTTAGCTTTGTTGTTTTCACCCATGCTTCAGGTTTTGTTGAGTGCAGGAACAGGCTATTTTGTAGCATGGTACAATTTCTTTTTAGGGTCTAATACTGTGTTTTAAGGATCTGTTGCTGTCCTTGATTAGAAAATGGAAAAGAGGGACAATTTTACACAGTTTACTGTACACCACTTCAAAGACATTGTTGGCCTGAGGGAGAACTTGGTAACCTTGTGGGAAAAGCCACAGTCAGTGTTATAAACACCATGGAAGTCAGAAAGCTCACAGAGAAACCTGAGTGGAGCTCCCTGACTGGGATATTTGTACAGAGATATAATCCTTTTCCTCTTTGTTTTTCATGTCTCAGCATGGTCCAGTCAGGAACTCACAGTGGCTCCAGTGGCTCTCTGGATCTTTTGATGAATCCCTAACTCTCCCCAAGAATCACCCCATGTGAACGAGAAGCCACATCTGCTCAATGGGGCAGTGTCCTCTTGTGGGAACTGAAACTAAAATCACACAGATTTCTGAGGGCTCTTGCCACAATTCTGGCTGTTCCTGGGTTCTGAGGTGACTGAGGTCCATGCTCTCTCCTGGACTTCAGATGAGCTCAGCCATGCTTTGTGTGAAGGGCATCTGCAGCACAGCAGGACAGGGCAGTTCTTACTGACCATATCAGCCCCTTGTGTGAGGGAAGGGTCTTTCTGCCTCTTTAGTATTGTGTTAAAATCCTCTTTGGCTGCCATGTATTTTCTTCATCCTTTCTTTCCCATAATCACTGATGAGCAAGATGTGTGTGTACATGCAGATTCTTCCTTTCTAATTGGCTTATTCCTAATGCCCCACTGATTCACTGTCATAAACCCATTTTATGTGACCTTGCACTCCTTACATGACCTCACACTCCTCATGTGCCTCCTCTGTCCAGGCAACACAGCGCAGTCAGCTCCACACAAAAGCACTCAGACAATTCTGTTTCTAAAAGCGCCCTTATTACAGGTTTAAAGTTGACACGTCAGCAATAGGCAAAGCCCTCATCTTTTTTTCAGCCTGCAGTAAATGTGACAGTCCTCATTCAAGCCACCCCTCTGGGAGTCTGGGAAAACAGGCCTTGCAGGGAGCCCTCGAGGTCAGCAAAAAAGGCGCTGTCAGACAAATTAAGTATCAGAGCAGAAGTTTGCCGAATCTCTATGGTTTAACAACAAATCATATATAGTAGTCAGCAGAAATCTGAATATGTGGTGTAAATGAGGCATTCTGTGTGCAGTTATCTTCAGGTCCCTTAGCTATTTAGTTATTTATTGCTTTATAGTATTTTCTAAATAAATCCCCACAAGTGAGGTAAAGGTAGTAAATCAGAATTAAGCCTGGACACAGCCGTCTATGGGAGTCCCAGACAGCACACATTACTCCAGCAGCCCAGCTCTCATCTTTGTCTGCAAGTCGTTTATATGCTACATGCCATTTTCTGCCAAAGTAAAGATTCCTGTCATCCTGGTGGCTTTCTTTGATGTTCAGCGGGGCATGTGCCTTGTACACATGGAGGAAACCAAAAAAGTCTGTGTTCTGCCATATCCAAAGGTCGTATTTCTCAGAGGGAGACTTCTTCAGCGTTTTAGTGTTGCCTAAGAATAAGAAAAAAATAGTTTTCCACGTAAGATATTTTGGTCTTGATAAAGAGTTGTGGAGTATTCGTGGAGGAAAGTTTCAGTTTTGAGCTTAAAGAGGGCCCAAATATGGTGGTCTTTTATAGGTTAAAGGAATAACAGTCCACTGCTGCTGGTGATGTACAGACTGTAAATTTTACACTGGTCTGTGTGTGCAACTAAACCAGCACCAGGGCTGCTGCCAAGAATGGAGGCTCTGTGTGCTGTCGGGGACAGGGCTTAGGATCTGCAGGGCAGCTGCACTGGAGAGGGTGACAGGTCCCAGCACCAACTACAGGCTCCAGTGAAAAGGGAGGAAAATCCCAACTTGATCTATGTGTGGTAGCTCGTCCTGCCCAGGGTCTGCCCAGAATTACAAAAAATCCCTGTGAAGGAAAGGGGTTTGACCAAGGGCGTTCCCTGGCTGTAGTGATGGAACTGAGGAGCAAAGGCATTCAAAACGTTACAGCAGTGAAATGCAACAAATTTATGGGACAGCAGCTGCTTCCCTGCTTCCCTGCTGGCTGCATTGCCTGATGAGGACTCAGCTGGCACAGGCTGTGGGTGGCCATAGGACAGGAGCTCTCTGCCCCTGACTCCTGAGACTGTTACTGGTCTGGCTGGGACCTCCATCTGTCTCTGGTTAATGGCAACAAGGGGATGAGTGGATGTTTGAGAAATGGAGTAAATAAGTAGGACTCAATGGGGGAGATAAGACAGTGAGAGTGAGGGATGTAAAAAAAGAAAAGAGAAAAACCACTGAAATGTGAGGCAGCAAGGATAGAAAAGGCAATGAGGAGAAAGGGAAACAAAAATATGGCAAACGTGTAGGAGTGCTTGCTTCCTCTGCTACCCTGACCTTGCTGACCCAGCTCTCCTGAAGCATCTCCTCATCACCTCCCCATGAACTGTCCTACCCCAGGGCACAGTGCTCAATTGCTCCCAGTTCTTCTACAGCAGAGCCTGACCCTCATTACCTTGTGGAGGGCAAGGTCTGCAGGAGCAGGGAAAAGAGCCCTCCAGGTCTGCCTGAGTTCTGAAAGGACTGATCCTTCACAGTGTCGATGTCTTCTGTTTTGTTCTCTTGGGTCTCTCTCGGAAGACAAAAAGTCATCTCCTTGAAGGAAAGTTTAGGTTTGTGTCTTTGTTGTTTCCCAATGTGATTAATTCAAGCTGAGTTGAAAAAGTACCGGCAGAGGGAGGGGAAGAGGGACATCATGCTGGCAGATGCCTCCCAGATGCCCTGTTTCGCACTGAGGCACGGACATATGCCTGGGGTGGCAAGTCAGTCCTGGCACTGGTGCAGTAAGGCTCAACAAGGTGTGAAAGAATTCAACAGTGTTTCTCAATGTTTCTCAGGTAAATATGGTTTGCAGCACTAAAGGATTTTGAAAGTTGTTCCAAGGTCCATGGGTGTTTGAGCTCCTGACTTGCCTTGAAGTAGTGTCAGACTCCTCCCATTGTTGCTCTGGCCTGGCAACGTGGACTTTGCTTTGGTTATGAGTGGGTTAGAAAGGAACCTGTCCAAAACTCCCCCCTGCCCCCATCCATTTGTGATCCATTACTTATTGTTTTCCTGTTCTTGGCAGACCTCCCTAGGCTATGGATCTCAGAGCTGGGCCCTGTGTCTTGTGACTGTCTCCTTCCTGTTCTGCTTGTCTCATTTTTTTTTTGGAAATTTATGGCCATATGCACTGGGATAACTGCAGCTGCTGGTGGGAAAGGTGTACATTGCTGTGTGCATTCACACAGTGTGCTGCACGCCAATTAAATGTATCAATGTGTTAGGAAAAAATGTCTTTCAAATTAAACTTCAGTAGCAAAACTCCCCCTTACTTCCTACTCATTAAAAATAATCTAACAGTCAGTTAAAAGCTTTGCCAAACAATAACATAATAATCTTGTAAAACCCCATCATGGTGTTCAAGCAATACTTTGCCAGAGATCATTAATTGGGTGTGTGTTCCTGGCCAAAAAAGAAGAGTTGTGAACCCTGTGAAGCTTTCCTTGCACTCTACAAAGTGTGGTTTGTTCCGTATGCTGCAAAAAAAATAATTTTAATGTTCTTCCCTAAATTAGTTTTCAGCCTTTAACTAGAACCCCGTTTTATCTCCTGAAGGGCCATGGTATTTGGATGATGTGCTGCTTGAGGCTGGGAAGAGTCTTTAGTAAAATAGGGCAGGAGAGACTGAGGCTAACGAGGCAGACTGGTTTTCAGGGAAGTCACTAGACAGCAGCACTACCTATACCTGTGCCGGAAAGCCGCTTTGCTTTTCTGCCAGAAGGGAAGTTGTGACCCGGTTACAGGAGTTTGTAGGCAATCATCTTTCAGAGAACAACAAAAGAATGAGAAACGGGAAATGTTGAGGTGGATTAAAGGGCTAAAGGAAGGAGTTTCCACCAATGTAGTTGGAGCATGAGTGGGCCTGTCACTGGGACTCTCATCTGCCCAGAAGAAGGGGGGGAAGGTTCCAGGGAATGGGATCCAGCACTGCTGAACTGTGGGGCTGAAAGTGGCCCACAGAGACACTATGGCAGATGACAGACTCCCCACAGAGATGGGTGCTGCTTCTGGACCTCTCAGAGGCTTCAGTCTTGAATTGCCTGCAGGCAGAAAATGAAGATGAGGAACAGAAAGGCTCCTCTCTTAATTGGCCATGGTCCAAGTGATGCAAATGCCATGGGGATCCCCCTTTTATCTTAACTGACAAGTGAAGAATTTTTCTACTGCTTAGTAATACTGGCATCTTTCTTCCATAGTAAAATGAGAGGTAGGTAGTTTTGTGCTATGAGCAAATGTAAGCCTTTGATCTGGTAACACTGTTTGATAAGATGATATCAACGTATTTATAAAAAAGGAAAAGCATCGATGACAATTCTTGACAAATAATCTTATCTGCTTTATGGTCCAGATACAGAACCATCTAGAAAAAACCTCCACAAGAACGTAAAAGTGAACGGAGAGTTTTTGTAACTGTATCTTTTGAAGACCTTAAAGATCCACATCCCTGACTAGACTTTTATGGACAAAAGATTGCAGGTGTTTTCACACTGGCAGTCCTTTGAAAGTCAGTTTCTTTCCTGCTTCACTGCCAAAACCCAGCCCAAATTCTCCTTCAAAAGCTGGTAAAATTACAAATGCCTGAAATGGGAAGGAGAGTGGCACTACCTCGTGCAACTGATGTGTTCACAGTGGGGCACTCTGACAAAGAAGTAACAAGCAGATTACTATATACAATCTCCGTTGAAAGTAAATTACTACAATTTTCAAAACTAAGTGTTGATGGAAGATCTTCTAAACTTGCAGTTAGGAAGTTTGAATGAAATTTTAAGAGGGAATAAGAAAAGACTTTCATGTGGCATTAACTCCAGGGTGGATGAGGTGATTTTGAAGAGGGACTTAAAGATTAATGATTTTTTTTTAACCAAAAAATAGTTTTAAGCTTATATAGATGCTGAAATATCCCATTCTCACTGAGCATGCTGACTGCAACAAAGACTGTGTCTGTTTTAGTTTTGAAATGTCATTTGGGTGCCTTTACATGAATTTGGAAGCTGACTTTCAACCAGGCTTTATAGAGTTTGTAAACAGAAAAAAAAAAAAGGAAAAAAGAAGCTTCTCATTCTGAGGCTTGATGCTAAATTCTTTGCTTTCTGTGGAATCTTTTGTTAAGATCAATTTTGTCTGTAGTCATTGCAGTGTTAAGGAGAGTTAGCTGAGTTGGGCAGATGTAAAGCAAGGCAGCCTGCTGTGTGGAAAGGTAACTCAAGGTCTCAGAGTTTTGCTTCGCTTTGCCAGAGCAGACCTAACAGACTCACTGTGTGTAGTGCCCTGTGTAAGGAGCAGCAAAACTGAGAATCACCTGCCTGGCCAGGTAAGAAAATAAACAGTGAATTTGCAGCCCTTCTGAATATCAGCTGTAGGAGTGTCACCTGAGGTTCTCAAAATGGGGGGCACATGGAACTGAGGGTCATTTCTGAAGTTTTGTCTTAAAGTTTGACTCAGTCCCCTTCCCCCTCAGTACCTGTGGGAATTCTGTATGAAGCAGGAGCAGGCAGATGGCTTACAGCATGCTCAAATGTACTTCTTGAACAGAGTTCAGCTTTTCTTTACACTCTGTGTCTCTGGGACCATTTTTCCTCCTAACTGGCTGAAAAACCTAATTCCTTCCCTTTTTCTTCATAATTTAAGCAACTCTCTTGTAGTGTCCGGGATCAGCTAACAGTTGAGGTAATGATAGTAATGCAGGATTTTAGCCTGGGCCAGAGGGCTACACAAGCCTGTGTTGTGTGATGCACTGGCAACCATGCGGCTGTGTAGGCTGCCCTTTGCTCTCCTCTGGGATGAGTTTGTGTGATGTGCAGTTGTTTTTCTTCAAAACCCTAAATTCACATGCTGACTAGTGAGATTACTTTTCATTCAGGACATGCTTGTAGTTATGTTTAATGTATTAAAGGCGTAAAGAGCCAAAGACAGTAATTTTTATGACCCGTTTAATGGCAGCCATAAAACCAGAAGATCCGATTCCCAATCACTTTTGTGTTTTTGTGCTTTGGAGTTGGGGATGGAAGATTTAAAAGTTGAATTTCAAATGTAATACATTTGGAGTTTTGATATTGTGACTTACTCTGTTTTTGCATAATGCATTTTCTTGGACTTAAAATCTTTTTTCATGATGTTTTCAGTGTTTCACTGGCTATTATAGAAATGGATTAAGCACAAAATAAGCATATAGGCAGAGGGGCTTTGAACAAAGGGGTTTAACCTTTCCTGTGTTCTGGGGGCATATACAGTTACTGGAGTAGGAGGGATGACCTGGGTCATGAAGGTCAGTCCTCTGCTATTAGGGGCAGCCACAGCATTAAATGCCTTTCATAAATGCATCCCATACTGTCTCAAAGCTAATTTCTTTTTCGCCTTTCCCTGTTTCCATCAGAAGGTTTTTCCAGATTCTTCCTCTTCTGAGTGTTTCTAATCCTCCTTATTTCAAGCCTTAACTTACTTATGGTGAGCTGATACTTACTTGGGCTTATTTGCAGTTCTGAAAAACTTGCCAGTGTTGCTGGCAGAAGCAGCTGTTCTAGACCCAGTTAACTATTCCTGTGTCCCCAGTCTGTGGAAAGCACTGTCTTCCACCATGGCAGTGTTGTTTCCTTGTGTTACATCCATCTGTCCCCATTATTCTCTCTGTGTCACGTACTTGGTCTGTAACATATTGCCCATCATTGTGTTTGCTGATCCAGAACAGCATCCAAGGGCTGTTGGATATACTGGCAATACAAGTAAACATAAACAGTAGAGCTGAAAAGGCACTTGTGTCCTTCCTGTTGCAGTAACAGTGGTAAAGATTGTTATAAAGACTAAATACAGCAAAGCGGACCAGCAGGGAAGACCATGTGGGAGATAACAGGTCATCTCAAATGGCACGAAACACCTCTGTTTAGGTTAAAACATCTGTTGATCTTAAAAGTTCTCTTTCTGGGCATCTTTCTTAGTCTATCAACATTGTGATGTAGTTAATTAAAGGACAAAGACTAACAGTAAATATATTTTTAAAGGGAGAGCAGGTTAAAAACTAAACCAAACTGAACAGACCTTGCCTGGATGTCCTTTATAAAACAGCCCCTCTCCATGCTCTCCTTAAAGTGTTTTGCAGATCACCATTAATAGAATTTCTTTCAGAGTATGTGTTGTCTGTTGTTTCAATTGTGCAAGATTTCCAGCTCATGTGTTGACGCTGTTCATACAAAAAAGGATATCGGTAAAGAAGAATTGAGGGCTGTGTCTCATAGACTGCAGAGTCATTGGGCCAGAGGCCAAATATCTAGTTTTTTGCATGTAATATTAACACTTAATATATTGCAACAATGATGAATAATCATGACCATCTCTTTCAAATCTTCCTCATACTAGCCAGTTTTCTTCAGACACTATGTTTGCCAGTTACTAGCATGTGAGTGATACGAAACTGTCCAGTATTAATGTGTTGCAGATTTTGTCCCTCACCTTCTCCCCTCAGTATGAACCATTGTTTAGTGGAGCAGCTTTTAGGTCTGCAGACTCCATTGATTTATTTCATTCAAGCCCTTTGTAGCTGTCTGTGTTGTTACTATGGCAATAGAAAAACATAAACAGTGTAAATGACTAATGGTGATAAGGAATTGTTAGCTGGCAACAAAGATGATACAATTTTGACCCTTTGTGAGATTTCTTTGTTGTCTGAGGACAAACAACAAAAGAACAGGATGCATTTCATCTGTCATAGGGACAGTATCCAGGTGGAGAATATGCTAAATTGGGAAGGGGTACATTAACTCCACTGCATACTTAGACCTGTGACAAAACCCTGGGGCCCAAAAAGATGGCCAGAAATGTTGGGATGAATACCCAGATTTAGTTGTTATTATTCTGTCCTGGAATGTGAGCCCTTCTCTTGTGGATGAGTAGAATGTACCTCACAAGACAGAAACAGCAATATGTTTTATTAAGGTGAAATAATAGTTTGACGGAGTTCTATTAATTTGATGGCATTTAATAAATTTAACAGGGGTGTGCTACAGTTCAATAAGTTTGATGGCAAGGTTCACCTTATTAATTGCTGCGTGGAAAAACATACAAAGGAGAATTGGGTTAGAATCCAGTTAGTATGATTCATACAGAGACCACAGACCTTCCTGTTGAGTCACGAGGTTCAGAGTGGACCCCCTTGCCTTCTCAGCTCCTTATGGAGCCTAGGTACAGCTAGGGCCAATCTTAGTCTCAGACTTGGACAATGGTTTAGCTGTAAGGAATCTCCAACTTGGAGTCATGTCCCTGCTCAAGGGAAGAGTCACTGGTGTGCAGTTCAGCTGCAGCTCAGGGAGAGCTAAGACTGGGCTCATCCTGCTGGTAATATTCATAGGGTGAAGTAGTTGGCTGTTAGTCAGTGGTACAGATAAGATAGATGTCTTTGCTTCAGCTTTGATATCTTGTTCTGTACTTTGGTTATCTTGTATTTTTAGGCTTTGAGACCAACTTTCAAAATACGTTTCCAAGGCACCTTGTGTGTGAGCCAGGATTTCCAGCTCACAGGCTCCTACAGGGCTGATGCTCCTTAGTCAGCATGAACCAAAGTCCAACCTGCATTCAGGTGTGTCTGTCTCACTGGCCCACAACTCAGTTTCTGTAGAAATTAATTGTCAACTGTAAAATGTTGCTGGACTTAATTTCTCACAGTTTCACCTCCTGAGAGATTCCAGTTCTCAGAAGCGCCTCCCCACTCTCCCCTGAGCTGCTGTGTGACTCCCAGCAGGAAAGGCAATGATGACCCTGGACCCCTTGCCATCAGGTGGATGTTCAGGTGCCACCAGGGCCTCTTAAATCTCACACATCCCCAGGGACCCCTTGGAGCAAGGGCTTTGCACCATGGGTTTTGCCATAGATTTGCACAGGCCTAACCCAATGAACTGCAGACTGCTGGTCTGGGGTCACTCCAGAAAAACTAATTGCTAAGTCATGTGTAGAGTTTATAAGGGAAAAATAACAGTTCACTCACACAAGTGCTGGAATTTATATTCAAAGCACAGCCCCTTGCTGGTGTGAATCTGTGCAGCTCCCAAGTCTGCTGCAGTGATAGCTGATGATGCTTCCCTGAAGTTCTGTCCCTCAGACAGGTTATCTGCTGATTGCTCATTCATACCTGTTTGAAATGCTGTGGGGAGTGTAGTGCTATGTGTGAAGGATTTCTACTACAGTTGCACTCTTCCAGAATTAATCTTCCTAGAGCTGGTTTAAGTTTAAATCAGGTTGCCATTTTTATTTTGCCCAGACCTTTCAAGGAATAAGGTGGTGCATAGCAAGAGCTAAAGTACGAAAAATTACTCATCCATGTTAAAATTCATTTAGAATCATGGGATTAATAATTGCAAAAGCAGTGAAATAATGACTAGTGACTTTATAACTCTCCAGTGTAAACAGATGATGAGATTGATGCTGTGCCTGTGTGTTGCCATTGTTGCCTTTCTTCTTTTTAAGGACTATTAATATCATCTGTTGGGGAGTCTTGAACTCCAAGTTCTATAATACATCTAGAAAGGTGTTGGCCATGAAACATGCTTCAGTCAGTTGCAGCTGTGAAAAGTGCAACTTCCCAAATAATAGTCAAAAAGGTCAGATTCTAACCTGGGGCATCTTTGTTGCTACCAGTACTCATATTCATTAATGTAATATTCAGATGCCCCTCAATAAGGCCTGTTTGGGTGATGGTAACACCCAAACTGTGCTGAGAGGCAGTGCTTGTCTCACATCTGAGTGGGGCCAGTCCCAAAGGCAAAGTTCAGGACAGAAACCTCCTCAAGTGCCCTGACCCAGTTCATTTGGGACAAGATGCTGAAGTGACTGTAAAGAGAGCAGAGTGTTCTCCACTTAGATTCCACTTGGTGAAGCACAGACCTTGTTCACTGCTTTCATGGTGTGCTCCAATGCTAGTAGTTTTCAGAAGCTGAGTATATGAAAGTGGGAAGCTTTAGAAGTATACAGTAATAACAATTTCCTGGTAATTTGCAATAGGTGGTTAATGTATGAAGAGTCAGAGAACAAGGAAATGGAATAAGGATTTAACAGTATCAAATAGATTTATGATATAAATGTATATAGAGATTTATTTCCTAGTCTCATGAGAATATTTACTTCATTCTCCTTGGTTTAGTTGCAAAAAAGTCAATGTATTGCTTCTGTGCTGGAAAGTTAAACCCACAACTTCCTAGCAAATAGAAATTACTGTCTTTGCAACATGGTTCAAAGCTAACCTGGTACTGTACAATACATGCACACAGCTTTAAAAGGCTTTGGTTGATCATAGGCATGATTTCCTATTGAAGCGGTTTTGTACTCTCTGACCCATCCCCTTATAACAAGCCAAGATAAAAGAAACATTTTTTCCATTGTAAGCAGTCATTAGGCATTACACAACTATTTCCTTTATATTTTCTGATTTGCCATAACCTCATTGAAATTAAGTATAATACGTGTGGCTAGTCTGCTGCTTTTCTCTTTCCATTTATAAATCTGTGAAAATTTTGTTATGCATTTATATGTGCTGGGGGTGTCAGTAAACACTAACTGAGATTTGTATTTTGTTCTGAAATACCTGTGAGAAATGTAATCATACAGTTCCCTCTTGCTAGAATTTCTAGTGTGTTTGCTAGAATACATTGTTAATCCCAGCTCTTGTAACATACAGTGTAATTGTCTCTTTGGGGACTGACAAAATCAGTCCACCTGCAATCCTAAGAGCAAGATGTAATTCCTATAATGTCTAGGTTATCTCTTTGCAAATGAATTTGTATTATAAACTTCCTTGTGTACAACACCAAGCTGTGATTCAGCAAGCACTTAAGCACAAGCTTAACTTAAAATTTTCTTGATTTCAATAAGATGTGTTTGAGTTGTGGGCATGCAGGGCCTTGTTTTTTAACAAAATAGATTCCATGGAAGTTAGTGCCTGTGCTCTCTCTAGGCATTTCCTATAAACTGGGATGTGTGCCTTCATCCTTCTGCAATCCTTCCCAGAAGTTCTGCTATTCAGCAGTATTGCCCAGAAGTTGTAGCTTATACAACTACCATAACAGTGTTTACAACCTTTCTTTGTGGCTTTTTCAAATCGTTTTTAAATGCTTTGGCTTAAAGCAAAATAACAAGTCCTTTACTTCTTTAAACTAACCAGCCTTCAAATCTGAGGAGGGAATAATAATTTTTTCATTTCCATGGAGAATAGGGCAAGAAATACATTCAGCCTTAATTATAGAAAATATCAAAGTTTGATAGGTTGGAAAAACCTCCAAACAGAGAGGACAGTGAAGCAATTCAGTAGGTTGCTGAGAGCCGTGGAGGTTAAGTTTAGGAAAATCTGAGTTAAGGGTGATGTAACAATATTAGCCCTGCCTTGGGATAGACGATGATCTAGATAACCTCTGTAGATGCCTTTTAGCTCTGTGATTTGATGTTCTGCCCTGTGCAAGTATAAGCTTTTTTTGTAGTGTAAATTATTGACTGACTTCTTTGCCCTATGCAGGGCGATTTCTCATCTCTGGCTACATTTCGTTCTGGCTTACCTGTTTCTGTGTTTGCTGTTCTACTGCTCTACCAGGGCATGCAGTGGAACCAGCTTTTTCCACCTTTGGTCTTTATTTGTGATACACTGTAGCCCAGGTTATTTATGCGTGTCCGGGACTGTTGGACATGTGATAACCCAAATTCCTATTGCATGTCTCCTTTGAAAAGTGGAGGTGCTGTATTTGGGCATTGGGTGCTGGAGACAGCTGCCTGAGTATTGATCAAGGGTCTGACTTTAGGCACAAGACTTAATCAGGCTGATCCTGCCCTTTCACCCTGTTTTGCTCTGCACTTACTGCCTTTCTTGCTCAGATCAAAGTCCTGCAGCAGTTGTGACACATTTCTGCTGCACTAATGCAGTACTGCCACCTCCAGGGGATTAAAAATTACTATTCAGACCAAAAAAACTGCCTGAGTTTTGGTTTTTTTTGGAGTCATGGAACATTTTGATTCTTTCTGCTGATACTCTAGTGTTTGAACATCCAGGACTCAAGCTTTTTTCTGCAACAGCAAGAAGCAGAATCAACCTTTTTGTTAGGAAAAGCCATGATCTCATGCAGTCACATGATTTCAGGAACTGGAACTCATATCCATTCTAGACCTGGTAACATTGGGACTTGGAAGAAAAAACTCAACATTCTGGGGCCTACATAAAGCCAAAGTACTATGAGAAAGAAAACTCCGTCCTAAATTATTTGCTTTAGAGACCTTGAAAAATTAGCATTTGGCTCTCTCCCAGAACAGTATCTGCTGAATTACCTAAAAGAGTGATTTCCAGTATGTAAAAGACCCATATTCACCCTGAAGAAAAAAATAAAAAGAACATATTTGTGAGATATCTCTTCTGTAATATTCTGAGGAGTCACTGCTATTTTTAACTAGATCACACTCACAGTTTTAATTCATCAGCCCATTTTGAAGGCTTCCAGCTACTGTGTTCTGAGGCAATTTCTTGAGAGCTAATTATTTGGTTCTTAATGTCTCTTGACTCCAATATGCCCTAGATCTTGTCTCCTTCTTAAAATTGCATTTTTTATGTAGCATTTGATCAGTCTTTAATTTTCCCAAATAGAAACAGTTGCTTTTCAGTAGAAAGTAGTTTTCATTGTGTTCAAGGAGAAAAATGCTTCATTCAAAATTATATGTGGTGACATGATGAGCTTTTATAAATCAAAGACGTTAAAAAATGTCAGTTCTCTTTTTTTAAACATTATTTTTCACATGCACTAATTTCCCTTGATGTATTAGTGTGGGTATCCAATTGAAGCTCAAGGGGCAGATCCTCCCAAATCTCACTCCTCTATTCTGAGGTAACCATTTCTGTGAGCTCGTCTGTCTCCTCAGCTCCTGCATTTTCCCGTGAGTTGGGGAGGTGACAAGGATTTCCAGCTTTTTACTGCTAGCATTTTAGCTGCATGATTAAGACATCATAGAGGTTCATTATCCTCTTCTTCTCCCGTTTATGCACAAAGATCTGAACTCCGTAATAGCAGGAGGCAACCACAGTCCCACCAAGCTGAGCGCTCATGGCAAAAATGGTATTCCAGCTTTTTACCTTAAAAGGTACCATTGTCCTTAAAAACATCATTTTTTTTCTGCACATGTATGTTTTCTTTTTTTCTGCTCTCCTGCTGGGTAGGGGAGTGGGAATCCTTGAGCTGTTCGTGCAGCTTTGAACTGACTGCTGAGAACGTGCTCAGGACACTGCTTGTGCTGTGTTCAGGGGAAGAGAAGTTGCTGCTGAACGTAATTTTAGAACAAGAATTATGTTATCAAGGATTGCATCAGAAATGTCATGAGCCCGTAAATCAAATCTTCATGGCATTTTTTGTGTGATTCTTTGACTATATCAGCACGATTGTTTTGTGTATGGCCCTTTTTACACATGAAGGAAGCTTAGGTTCACTGTTCGTTCGTAATTTTCCCTTCTAAGTTCAATACTTGCCTTTTTCTTGCAGTCTGGAGTCTTTTTTGCCTGAGTAGACAGGTTTCTTTATCCCCACCTTTAAATGACATCATGTCATCTCCTTGCAAGTCATTCAGTATGTTCATGTAGCCAGAAACATAGATTTTTTTGTTCAAACTCTTCTGCGATGTTGAAGAATTTTTAAGTATACATTCCTAGTGTATGACCTCTTCAGCTATATGGTGATTATTAATATTACGGAAGCAGCTAAGAGGAAATTACATCAGTAGATAAGATGAACTGTGCAATAGCAGAAGCTTTATTCACACTGAATACACTATTCATTTGCACAGAAAGATCATTTCTCAATTCAAAGAGGAATATTCTAATTTAAGGTCTAACTTCAGCCGTATGTCAAAATCCCTACAGAAACAAAGCTTAGTACTGTGCAGTGGTCCTGTAAGAAACACATTCCCCTTTGTGGATGGGCACATGGTAGGTGCATCAAACCCTTGGAGCTCCCGCTTTTCCTGACAAGCACTCTTTATATCAGAACACATTTCGTTTAGTCCATTTGCTAATTTAATGTAAAGTGGCCCGAAACAGGTGTAAAATAGAGGAAATATCATAGTTATTTGTCTTCAGGTTAACTCCCCCTTAAACCTAGGCTGGGTTTTTATTACTCATTTAACCTTATTAGAAGGTGCTTTTCCATTACAGTGAAGAAGTAAAATTTCAAAATATGCTTCTATGAAACTAAATCATATGTAGAAATTTAATTGAACATGGGTGATAATGACAGATATCCTAGGCACAGAAAGTTAAAAGGAGTTCTCTGCTCAGATGCACAGTAAAAAGCAGGAAACAGTACCCTGGCTCACCCAGTCAATCTTCGCGGAATGGCATTGCAGAGATAACTGGGAAATGTTTTGTTTTGTGCAATACCTGCTAGTCTGGGGCCTCAGACCGTTGAACGGGGGGAGGGAAATCCTGTAGAAATTACTGTGCTTTTTGCCAGACCCTATCAAGAAGAGATAGTAACCCCTATCTGCAGATTGCTCAGCACAGCCACCCACCCTTCCTATGCTGTCCTCACTTCTGTGTTTGCACACAATAGGATTCCATGGTTTCATTTGTATTTAAAACCACATGCTTTCTGCCTTTGGTCACCATGTTCACCTCTACTGATATAAATCAGAACTTAAAAATGGAAGGCCCTAAATAAGTGTGCAGTGTGGATGACAGGTTTTTATAGTCATGTATCTCTGCTCGGGTCGTGTCACACCACCGTCATCGCCGTTCTTACAGGTCAGAGCAAGGTCTTTTTCTCTAGCCATGTGTTAACCATGGGTCTTAGTGGAATGAAACACTGCAAAGGGAGTTGTAGAAAAATAATGCTTTCATCCTGAAGCCATCCGGGGTTTGCAGAATACCTGTCTTCTGACACAACTGACTTCCTGATATTGGTGGTACACCCAGGTGAATATCTGGTATTTTTTATCTTAATTATGTGATAAAGATTTTGGAGTTCCTCCAGACTGAATTGCTTATTTTTGGAAGTTTTTGCTAGTGATGTATATACTTTTAATTTCATCATGTAAGAGAAGATAGAAGAGGATTGAGAATGATTAGCTTGAGTTTGTTGTCTAAGCCCTTAATTCTTATATTAAAGCAAGGAGTCAGGGAAGAATGACAGAACTGGTGCAAACTCACACTCTGCTGAAATGACAAATTAATTGAAACTAAGAAAGATTCTGATGTAGGTAGAGAGGAATGAGAAGTGGGTTTGTTTTGCCTGTACGCCTGCTGGGTTTTATTGGCATTTGTTGCTCTTTGGGTGCATGTTTTTATTTATTTATTTTTGCCTAGCCATTTTTTAGCCTGCAGCTACTTGCCAGTATTTCGGAAGAACAAAGTCTGCTCAAATCACTGGTTATATTGCAGATAGATTTGGCCCAGTATGTTTGCCTTGTCATTTGACTGCAGCATTGACATGGTTATTGGTGTGTCTTCCTCCCCAGGATTACACAGTGCATTTTTTGTGTCCAAGGAGAGGAGAATTTGGCAAGGAGACCAAGAAGCATCTGGCTCTTTCCTGTTATTCTCTCTCTCTCTGTTACTGAGAGTAGGGCAGTCTCATCGACAGCTCTAAATTTAGCTGCTAATTTTCATTTTAGGAGTCTTTTCTGCTTAGATTTTGGCTAGGAGGGAAAGCTGAGTGAGACCAGAGTCCTGAGTTTATATCTACTGAGCTGCACCCCCTGAGGAACATCCACTTGTGTTTTCTGTAAGGTCCCCAGATTTTCCCAGATCTTAAAGCCCCAGCAAGGTCCTGGTCTGACTCATTTGTCAATAGTTAAAGAACTAACTTGTTTAGTATAGACTTACTTCTCTACAGCCCTTTGAAAGGGGTAGTATGAAAGGCAACATACAGGACCTGAAAATACATACCTTGATGGTCTCTTTACACATAGATGAGTAGGGAAGAGAGTTTTTTTTTTCCCAGGGAATACAATTTTTCTTGACACATTTTATTGGGATGCAATAATGAAGCTTCATATTTTGTGTCACTGGTCAAATACTACTTCTTGCAGCTAAGAGACTTTTAAACGGAATGGAAATGGGCAGAATGGCATTCTGTTGGAGCAAAAATATCTTCCCTTACATTTCCTTTCTGTCTGCTATAACCTGGCTTTGAGTTATTGTATGCCTAGCTGAGAGGTTAATTTTTTTGCATCATATTTGACATTTGCCTGTAGCTGGAAAGTATGAGAGCAGATTCCACAAAGTAAACACTGAAATCCAGAAAGGAGATGTCATACCTACTGTGTGGTTCCACCAACAAAGTGCTGAGCTTCCTTCATATCAAAGTATTTAAACAAGAATATTATATGTTATATGTGTAGATACATTATATCTATGTAAGACTGATGGTAGTATGAACATAGTGAAGTGGCACCTGCATTACCGATAGAGCTTTCTATCCATTCGCTGAAGTCTATCCTTTCTACTTAAATCAATATTTGTGTGTTTTAAAATAATGAGAACATTTACAAAATATGTAGAATTTCTACAATATGAATTTTCAAAAACTATGTTTTCAGGATCACAAAGGTAAAGACTTGGAGTCAGATATTGAACAGACAAAATTGGTGTAGTTCCTAGATGTCCAAGGAGCAGCTCCAATTTGCATCAGCCAAAGATTTCTCCCTATTTCATTGAAACAGTAATTTTCATGCAAAACACACTAGACATCACAGGATTCCAGTAGTTCCGGCCCATTTGTCTGCTGCCGCTAGGAAGTTGTTTACTCTTTTGTATCACTCTCTGCTGACGTCTGCTCACTGAACAATGTCATCAAATTTCCTGTTTTTTGGCTTGTGGAAAGTAGCTCCCCCACCTTATGCTAAAGCTTTGCTGCATGGAGATCTGTGGAGCCGGATGCACCCAGCAGGCAGGATGTAAGGTTAAATGCAGCATAGCTAAATAAATAAAGTAGGTGTTCAGTTGTGAACTAGAGCTGCCTACTTGCCAGGGGGAATAAAGCTGACAGTTCAAACACTGAGCAGTGATAAAATATTTGTTTCAGGCTGTGGGTGTTGGGTTTTTTTAAATGGCTTTTGGAATTTTTTCCATGAGTGTGTTTTGTTGCAGAATTCTGTTAGTTGCTTCCTGAAGCAGCCTGAAATAGTTTGTAATGTGGTGCTGTGTGATGTATGTGTGAAAACACCTCCATCCAGGTATTGCACAACACTCTGCAAGCTGTTGACTGTGCAGCTGCTAGAGCAGTAATTCTGTGGGCAGAGGAACTGTCAGCAGTGTGTTCATCAATAGTTCCTCTGCGAGCCAGTGCAGCAGGCTGGTGCTGAGGTCAGAGGTGCTGACACTCTGCCAGGGGGGCTGATCCCCTTACATTTTTAGTTTGCTTGCTGTCTGGCCAGTGCCACAGGTTTGCTAACTTCCACTTGGACAAGAACCAATGATGAGCAGAACAGACCTTAGTTCAACAGTTCTTCCAGACAAAGCTTGGGGCAGCTTTTCTCAACAATACCAACAATATTGTCATATTAGCTCCTGTCATCCACAGCAAGAGGGAGCACCTATTGGAAAAAACCCCACCCAACCTTTGTAAAAATAGGGCACACTCTGTGCCTTGTGGTACCAGAATCCTGTGCTTCCCTCTCTTCTGTAGGTCTGTCATGGTCCAAATGGTTCCCCTCAGCTTAGTGTTACACTGGCTCTGAATCCTATTTTTCCCTTCTCCAAAGAGCTTGTATATTTGGCAAAGAGCATTTGATCGCTTCATGGAAGCGGTTCTTGTAAGGAATCTTCTAAGGTCCTCTATTCAAAAAACGAAAACACCAAACACCAGAAAAAGAAAAAAACCAAACAAAAACAACCTACAACTTGGAACATTTGGAGTTACCCTGAAGAGCACTGAAAAAATCCAGGAGCATTTGATGACAGAACTACAGGGTGTGCTGGAATGAGTATAGGAGCCATCCCACCACTGCAGGGGTTGAATTTGTCTTCATTTTTTAAAGGCTTTCATTAAGCTACAGCCAGAACATTTTGCCTAGTGCCTTTCTCTATTAAATTCAGTCTCATTGTACTGTCTCAGTGTTGCTTTCAGTAACTGGAAATAGTCTGTGTGAAGTACTGAGTGTGGGCTGTCACCTCATTGAAATGCTGAGTTCTTGTCTTTTCTGACAGCTTCATGCTTGGATCTCTGTGGAAATAAAAATGCTGTTTCCCTCTGAGTATCTTCCATTATGATCAAAAAGGAATACAGCAAGTTCCCTTGCAATACAGAGTTCCTGTTTTTGCAGCATCCTGCACCCCTAATGGGGCCCATAGTCAGTATATAGAGAAATTCACTGGGTACAGTTCATGGGTACCTGTATGAATCTGTTTTACATCTCCAGGTGTGTGGTTGCATTTCGAATGACTTAGTTTCAATAAAATCATATCAATAATGTAAACATGAACATTTTCCAAGGCAGGCTGCCAAGGTAGATAAGATGTGGTCAACTTGAACTTCAGTCATTTAAATCCTTGAAGTGAAAACATTGCACTCTGCACATATGAAAATAAAGAAGTTGATCTAGTCCCTGGTGTAGAGCTGCCCATAGCACAGGACCCACATCAGTCACCTTCCGATTTGGAACACGCACTGTCTGTGCTGAGGGAAGCTCAGGAAAGAAGCAGGAAAGGAGACGGCTGCAGACAATGAGTTCAGTGCCTAGGCAAAGGTAACACTTCATCCAAACAATTGGCAGGGGCTTCTATCTCTTTGTTTCTCCCTTGCCCTTCTTCCTTTCTGTATATTCCCTGTTCCCTCCTCTACATATTTCTTGAAGTTCATCCTGTATCTTTGTGCCTTCCCATCAGATAACAGTGGTGGTGGTAGATTCTTTTGACCTCTGCCCCCCCCCCCCATTACTATTCTGTTTGGAGAACTGTCCTCTGAAATTTCTCCTGTGCTCTTTTCCATTCCCCTTCACAGCTTCTGCTGGAGTTTGAACCACTAATGGTGTTACAGCCAAGAAAAATAACCTTCAGGGTTACATTTCCTCTATGGCAAAGCTGGATGAAACTCACAATGGCTTTTGTGGACTGTAAGGATGGATAGATCTCTGCTTCATCTGGGAGAAGGCAGCAAGGGAGCAGCTCTGCCACCCAACCTGCTCTGCAGAGCTGCCTGCACTGATAGCATCGTGGGCCCCAGGAGCCCTAATACAGTGTATTCTTTATCCTCCAGTGGAAGAGGAGAGATAAATAAATTGTGTCTCAAGGGCATCTTAGTACCAACCTTCTTCCTGGGGCCCTTGACAGGGGCTGAGCCAAAGGGCTCAAAATCTGAGCCTTCTGCCTCCTGCTTCTGGTTAATTTTATTCATAAGTTGCCTTTATGGAGATTTATAACTACAGGTGCAAGCTAAAACTCCTGAAAAGATGTCATTCATTTTATTTCTAACAAATAAATTCCAGATGTTTGCCTCTGAGTCCTGGAGTGCTGATATCATCAGCTCGAGGCTCCAGTTTTCAGCCTTGGGTTAGATGACAGAAGAGAGAGTGAAAAGAATGCTCACCATTGCCAGTGGCTTACAGTCAAAGGGACATAAGTTTTTCCAACCAGATGAAACTGAGAGTTCTAGATGAGATTGTGAGAGTTATATTAAGAAAACAACTGGTTGGGCACTGCAATTTGGAACAGCAATAACTAGATTTAAAAGAAAATAAAAATAATCTTGTATGACAGAAAACTGGAAATAATGGAACATTTCAGAAAGAAAATATGTGATAATGTACTGCAAAAAATAGGTCTGTACTTATCAGAAGGTGTTTCTTGCTGCAGACTCTGTGAAAAGCTTCTTATGTGGGAAACATTGATTTGCATAGTGCTGCTTGCAAAGGCTCTAACTAAATTCTCAAAGTCAAACTTGGGGGAAGAAGTGTTTTTTCTTGCCTGGCAGAGCCAAGAGATTATTCTTAGTCTAGAAAAAATAGCAAGGCAGTCCAGTGGTAGTCCTGGTAATTCTATATGCTATGCAAATTAAAAAAAAAAGGCTAAAAATACAGAGGAGAATTGCAAAGCAAAATCATCAGTTGAGCTATAAAGTTGTCATAAACACTGTCTTGAAACTTGATCTGAAGAAGAAATATAATACGTGCAATGTGAGTTGTGACATCCATAGTTTCACGTTTACAGTATCAGCAAAACATTTTTCCCAACATGGGCATGTTTCTCTTGTAAAAAATTTAGATCAGTCTTAAATGTTGTGAGTAGTATTATTTTATGGTACAAACAAGCAATGCTTTGCTTCCTTCCCAAAGAGTGCTTGGGTAGCAACAGCAGAGTTGTGTTATTTAAGAATAAAGAAGGGACATGAGGCTGGAACAGCACCCACACCTGGCTGGCAGTGTGTTTGTTAGGTTTGTCTGGCACAGTAACACCCAGGGATCAGTTACTCAGGATGCAGGGCCAGCTGCTCTGAGAGGGAAGGACACAGAGAGTCCTGATGGACCTTAGTTGGTACAAGTGTCCTCTTCAGCTTTCACTGTTCATGGGACTCGGAAAGGAGATGTTCAAGGACACAGAATCTGTGCAGCAAACACACTGGGTAATCTCTTCCACTAGCAGGAAACAGTCAGTTGTGTCACAAACCCACTACAAATCTTGCTTGCTTCATCTGGAAAGTATTTCTGGGTACAACCTCATACTGTGGCCTGCAAATTTTGTTACTCTGTTTTGTGGGGAACATACTGTGAGTAATTCATGTCTAATGCAGTGGTGGTTTGATGCCACCTCTAATGTGTTCCTGCTGTTTCACATAAGGGTTTTTTTGTTAGAATATATTTGAATGTTCTTAGCAAAATTAGATTACAGAATATAACTGGATTAAATTATGCATCTCATAGTATATTGTGAATTCATCCAGAGTACGACATATAGGTTCAAATTAAACATTCAAGGAAACAATTAGAACTTTGGAGTTCTGTTGTAGGTGCTTAGACTGTACATGTTAGTGGCTCACAGAGTTAGTCAAAATATGGGCCTGCTGCAATTTAGGACTAAAATTATGAAGTTCAACATTGTGCGGCGCACCATTTGTTTTGTCTTTGGAGGGTAAGGACAAAAGAGATGCAGAAAAAGCTGCTAACCACACAAATACAAGTGTGGTAAGAACATTTGTCCTGGCTTAAAGGAACGTGCAAAAACATAAAACAAGTCAAATGAAACTTCCCATGATCAAGGACGCTGTTCTCTCCTGCATCTGTAATAAGTAATTACAGCCTTATGTTCAAAGTTCATAGAGGAAGAAAAAGAAATCAAGTGATCTGAGTAATAAACTTTTCAGCAGTCTGATCTACATGATTTTTACTTTTATAGATTTACTTTGATTTTTTAATTATCACAGTAACCTACAGTTTTATTGTAGCTTTATTTGCATTGTTAATAAAGTGAGTCTGGTTTTTCCTTTCTGTCCCTTACATCAGTCATTAGATTCTATACTAGAAAACTATTTATCCATGATATCTAATTTATTTGTAAAGTATGTGTTATATTTGCTGCTTCACACAGGCTATATCTCTCATTAAACTGGTTTATAGAAATGCAGTATAATTTTTACACAAAGCAATAGTTTTGTTTTATTCTAGTCCTACAAATTTCCAGCTAGGTTTTGGTTTTGTGTCCTAGAAGTCTGGCTGAGCTCAGAGTCAGGCCATGAAACTAATTTCATTAATAGAATTTTTCTGTTTGCTTTGGACATTCTTCTAGTATTTCATTGCTTGGGGGAAAAGGCAAAAAAAATAAGTGAGTACAGTTGGGTTTTTTACTCAGCTTTGCTAGAGATACAGAGGAGTTTCTCTTTTGCGTGTTGCAGGCAGGTCTGAGGAGCTCTGAGTCCCCAGAGTTTGGTTATGCAGATACAGTGTCCATCCTCCCCAAGGGAGGACACTGAGGCTTGCAAATTAACATTTCCTGCTAAAATTTCTGGTAAAAGCTCCCTGCCAGAGCTATCAGTAGTCTGGATCACTGTCTGGGAAGAAACACTTGGTGCAGGGGAGGAAGAAGGAAATGGTGACTGTGAACTTATTAATGGTGTCGCCAGACAGGACTTTTATGTCTATTTTCTCCTGTTTGTTCTTTGGCATAAAGCTTTTGCGCTTGCAGCAGAAGGCCCATGCCCACTGCATCCTTTCTTAGAAAAACTGGCAGAATGAGAAACATACTTTGCATAGTTCAAAACAGATTAAATGACCTTCCACCTTGTTAGATGCCAGAATTTGTATCTTGAGGGAGATTGATTTTGGATGCCAGTATTCCTTGCAGCTAATTATGGGTGTTTTTGCATATATTGACACTATTTTGTTATATAATGACTAAGTGGAGCCTCTTGCTTTCATATTGCTTCTTCTTCTAGTCCACCATTGTTATCCAAGTGGAAAGACGATGTTGCTGCCTGACTGAATGGTGCTGCATGTGATAGAACAGTCACGTACCCGTGCGTGGCTCCTGCCATTCACAGCAATTGTGCCATTCAAAAGCTACAATACCAGACCTTTTTAGATGAGCCAGATAGATTTAGGTGTCAGTAAAATTGTGCAGGAAGTAGTAGGTACCCAGTGATCCTAACATTTGAGAAGTTGTTTTGCTGTGCTAGTCTCTGCTCATATAACTTCTAAAAGTATCTAATGGGAGTATCTCCAGACGATACCTCTCATGAAAATCTCAAGGTTGAATGGTTTATATGAGGCTATTCAACATCTATAGATTATTACCTGCATAATTATGGCCCTTGTACTTTATTTGAGAAATGCAAACATTATTCCTAAGAGAACATACTTATACAGTATCAATGTAAATGAACTTCACTGTGGGCAGGATTTCATCTTAAGGTGGATATTTGATACCCAGATGAATTTGTTTCCCATTTAAGGACTACAGTGTCAGAGTGCTTTGTGGGCTTCCTTGATGATGAGTTGCTTATTAAAGAGCTGCCTTGTGGGAGACTGCTCAGCTGAGACCTTGGTTGCCACAGCTTTAGTCCTGCGAAACTTTACTAGGAGTTGGTAACATATTGGTTGCTTGTGCTTTTCTAGGGAGAAAATCATGCTCATTTTATACCAGCAGTGTCTTCTTTGGCACATCCAGCAGCTCTTTTGTATAGAAAATGCTACTTGTAGACAGAATGTGCAGACATTGCTTTGTATCAAAGCTAATGGCATAATTACACAGTTTTATTTTCATTTAAATTAAATAAACTGGAGCAAGCCTACCACAAATCCAGATAGAGTGAAATTCTTTTTACATGAGAACTAGAATGAGAAATTGCTTTATTGCATGAAGTTCTACTTAATTGCAAATCTGATTATAATGAAAAGCCCACTTTATGAAAGACATGCAGAGTTTAGGGGTATTGGCATAAGTGTAAAAAGGTCCTACTCTACTCAAGGAAAAAAAAGAGTGATCCCATCTACCAAGTGTGTAATGTTTCACAGGCCCTGTGGGCTAGCAGGAGCACTGTGAGTTACTGAACCAGAGTTAAGCAGAAAACCAGTGTCATGTTTCAAACTACCCTGTAGGTCCTCAGAAATGAAGAGGCATCTGTATTAGAGGAAGCCACTCACTCATCCAGTGCAGTTCCTCGTGGTCAAAAGAAAGGGATCCCCAGGACTCTTAAATGTATTTACCTGTTTTCCTTCTTATCCTAAAACTTGTTGGATTGGCTATTGCTGTGAACAAGCAAAACTAATGCTAAACCTTAGGGTGAAAAAAGGATATACTACTGTGAATTTCCTCATGTTTTTTAAAAGGACACATTGAATATGCCTGCAGTATTTCTCTATTTAGAAAAGGTTTGGCTGCCAAGAACTTCTCTTTTGGTTTTGTCAAATATCAGTAGACAGTTACACTCAGCCTGAGAAACATGTATTCAATAGAAAAAAAACTTGATGAGTTTATTATCAATATAGAACATTTCTCTTTAACTGTACTGGCTGCTGTCCCACTGACTTCATATTTATTCTACCTGCAGAATTACATCTGAGGCAGCACCTTTGCTGTCATTCAGAGCAGTTCCCAGGCAGGGTACTGGATAGAGCACAAGTGAGTTTGTGCATCTGTAAGGTGGGCACAGCACACCTTTTGGACCATAGAGAAAACCACATGTCAGTGGTGTCCAGCAGGTTCACAGACACCTGAGTAATCTGTGTGAAGGTGCTGTGTGTGGGAGATGGCTGGGAGAATGGGGGAAGAAGGATGCACCTCCGTACTGTCACCATCCCGTCTTGGAGAACTAAACTGGCACATCTGGGATGCCAAGCTGTGCAAAGGCTGGAGATCTGTAAGATAAAGCAGCAATCACAGGAGCTCATGTACAGTTCTCAGCTGGTCAGCAGGGGTGATCTCAGCTTGCTGCCTGCCCAGCTGTGGTCTGCAGGCCCTTTGACACTGCTTGGGAAATGTCTCCTTTTATGATAATGGATGGCAGCAGGTAGAAAAAATTACTATGGTCACTAAAGCCTGAACGGTGTTTGCACAAACAATTGGTTATTAATGACAATAGAAAAAACAAGTTGTTGCTTTACAAATGGAAATTTAGGACAAAATAGAGATCTTCTAGGAAGCCTACTGGATCCGCTGACTGGTTTATGCTATTTTTGGTCTGTACTCTCTGACTTTGCTTGGTCTATTTGTGATGATTGCACTGTTGGTAGATCCAAGCCATGAAAAGTTCGTCTGACATAAAGAAAGTAATTGAAAAACTTCCTGATAGACTGTAACTTCCTTTTAGTCAGCTGAGTCTGTTCAAATCCAGATGGTCCAAAGAAAACTGTTGCTGAAATTCATATGCGTAAGGAAAAAACCAAAAACTGATAATGATAGGGTTCTGTTGTGTTCTGATGCATCTGTAATCATCTCTAAAATAAAACTAGCAAGTGGAATCCACCAGAAAGAAGAGAACAAGCTGATAGATATGAAACAGATTTGCACTTACTGCTACACTCCAAGATCTTGCAGAATCACAAGAGAGCAAGCAGTTTTAATAATATTAAACAATAGAACTACTGTGCCATATTTAAATCTCCCAGAGTGCCATGCAGCTCAACTGTTAAAATGCAGGCAGGAAGAATTTCCCTCAAGGCCAGAAGAATGTAGTATTTGTACTAAAGCGTCTGCTCAAGTAGGGGGATGGAAAGTCAGCCACAGCCTGCCTGCAAAATGAATACACCTGAGGCAGCAGCAGGCGAGGGACAAGTTCCTTTTCTGTTAGACAAAGATGTTGGTAAAGCCAAAGGCAGTATTTGTTTAGAATTATGCAAACCCCAACATATTTAATGGTCTGATTTCAAATCAGTCTTGGCCGACGACCTGCAAGACTTAAAGACCAATTTCTTCTCTGTCGACTTGGCCAGCCTTGGCATCTGGGTAAAAGTTATTTCTGCCAACAGATGAGAGGGCAGCACACTGAAACTTTGATATCAGTGCCAGTGTGTGAGGAGTGAGTTGGTCCCCAGAGCTCTCCTAGCCCGTGGAGAAACCAGACTTGTGTCAGCTGAGGGGAAAAGGGAAGAGGAAATAGGTCTCTCAGCCTTCTGGAAATTGCTGGGCACATTGTTTTTATGTGGCTGCCATTAAAGCATTTTGTGAAAGAGAGTAAGGCTGGTCCTGACTGCAGGGGGGGAAACAGAGCAGTCTCACAGCTGTTGGAGTACAAGGGAAGAGCTGCTTAAACTCAGAGTTGTAATATCCACACAGATATGCTGTTCCTCTGCCCATGAGGTACCGTGTCACAGAGGCAAGCCCTTATTTGCACATAACCCCAGAATACCAAGGATGCCTGGCTTTGGAGGACATGTGCTCTGAAGTGCAGGGTGTTCTATCTGACCCTTGAATTTTGTCAGAAACAATGTGAAATTAGGTGCTAGTGCCTTAAAAATGACCCCTTTATTTTATCTGAAGCAATTCAGTTTCTGAATGTTGCACATTCTATCCTGTTTGAACAGCTGAAAATGTTCATGCTACTTTTTTTTATGTTGATAAAGGCATCCATTTCTGCAATCTATGTATAGAAAACCATTATTATAGGGTTGAAAAAATTCTTCTAAAGTAAAGCCAGATCATTTAACTGCTGTTTTTCTCTTAGCACAGGATATAACTACAGATGCTCCACAGCATGCCTTCACTACACAAAAATATTTGACTATAGTTTAGTGAGCAGCCCAGGGATTCAACATGGGGAGACCTCTCAGCCTCCAAAGTTTTGTGCATGTTTGGCCTGAGTGGAGAAGTTCTTTTAAAAACTTTCAGTCAGCAAGTAGAGACCTTAATGAAGACCCCAGTGAACCATGTCATATCTTGAGATTGTGAAAACTTAGGGCATTTTAAATTCAGTGCTGGTTGGTCATAATAACATTTGGCAAAATGACGACCATGAAGAACAAATCACTGTTAGGGTTATTCACATTTGCAGGGTTGTTGTGGAGTGTATCATTCACATTTTTTCTCCTCCTATCAAAGAAATAGATGAAATTTCAAGCCCTATGTACTTGTTCATAGCAGGCAGGTCTAAAAGGGATCTCTGAATCACATAGATGCTGCAGCAAATACCACTTTCTGGATTTGAATGGCTTTTGATATGAGAACTGATTTCCATTCGACTTTGTTCTCTTTACTGGTTTCCATTCAACTTTGCTCTCTTTGGACAGAAAAAGTGAGTGTGAATTAAATGACTTTCTTTTTCTGACTTGTCTGTGATACATTCTGTCCTGTTTTCACTGACAGCGAGGACTCTTGTGAAGTACATAGTGTCAGACTTGCTGGAGTTGTGTCTGCTTACCTTAGAAATCTACAATAATGCCGTGGTTGCCACGATGTGATATAACTTGTGTTTGAATTATCAGCGACATAATTTTGAATTTCAGAAATAAGTGTGTGTTTTCCAAGTGCCATCCATTATCCAGTGGTCCTGATGTTGCTGGTGCTTGCTGCTGTAGTTTGGCCAGAAAGCAGGGGCACCAGACACCCTGCCAAGGGGCTCAGCACCAGGTATACTGGGGCTGTCTCTCTCCCTCAGTGCCTCAATTCTTCTGAATGTAAAAATGGAACCAGCAACCATTTCTTTCCTCTTCAAGTTTGCAGATCCGTGTAATAGTTCCATAAGCATGCTAAGAGATAGTGACATTTATTTTATCACTTCAATACCCTATCAGGAGCTGGAAAAGTGTCTCAAATTATCAGTATGTTCTGTGTAAAAGTTCTGACCTTTACCAGTGGCAGGGACTGCTGACTGGCTTTTTCTACTGTCATTGTACAATGTGACCACAGTGGGACTCTCATCTGGGCCAGAGGCCACCCAGGCCTTACTGCATTGCAGATAATAGTGCAAGTCACTTTGGGACAGCATCGTTAATTATTTCCAACCAAACAGAATGATTTACTTTTGCATGTGCCATACTTGCAGCTTGATAACCAAAGTTTCCTGTAAAGAATAAGGAGAGAATTTATAAACAGCACAAATCAGGAGCTCTTGGTTGTGTCTAAAGTGTGTGAGAAGGCAGCAAACACGATTTCCCAACAGCATTGCTGCAATTCTGTTCTGACTTGGCTTCACTTACTGCAGTGGAATGGCACTGAGGAAATGCAGTGGGGAACCAGGCCCAGAATACAAACAAACAAACATATATAATAGTGGTTGGCATGTGTGGCAAGCTGAACATGTAGCCAAAAATCAGTGGTGTCCTCCCTGTGTCTGGGACAGTCCTGGTGGCGCTGAGCTAGCCCTGGTGCTCAGTGCTGTGTGCTGGCACTCCAGTGAAGCCGCCCTGTGCATCTCTGTAGATCTCCTGTGTGGCTTCCTCAGGACCTGGGTTAACACAAAACTTGCCCCCAGGCTGAGCAGTGGAAAAGGAGCTGGAATTTGGGATCAGTAGAGGTGTTGTCAGGACACTGGGAGTGGGTCTCATGGCTGAAGGGCCAGCAGTCTGACCTGAAAGCTCTGACGACTCATTACAGTCGATAAAACTTTTCTTCTCACAAAAACTTCAAGGTGTCTGAATTGTGTGGTGTTAGTGAAATGGAGGCCACAGTTCCTTTCTCGAGCTCATTTATCTAAACCTGGTTCACAACGGGTACTAAAACTCAAGAGACAGATTAAGAAAACAGAGGGTAGTTACCCCATCGCTTACTGTCTGCTGTGTTTTTACACGGCAGCACTGTAGGTAATTCTTCCAGGAATCAATATGAAACAGAAAATAGATAAAAGGAAAATGATACCAGAACAAAACCTCATGTGTTCTGTATCTTGTAACGTAGATCTAAATCTGTGTTGTTTTGTTGAGAGAGATGCATCAGTGGGAACCTGATTTAGATTAATGTAAATGCTAGATTTTATCAAAGCACGGAGTCAGAATGCTACATTATGTGAACCCAGAGTCTGTGACATTTGTCTACATCTTATATGAAACAGAAATAGAAAAATATATCAAGGGCTGGAATTAACAGGTTTCATCTAGGTTGAACATAGGTTTTGGTAAATTTTAATTGCTTTTCAGAACTCATGTCTTTGTACTGCAGCAAAGAATAAACTGGCTCCATACAGCATAGGGTGTTTGAAAGCCAGGCTTACCTCCGTCCTTGAATCTGTTGAGCAAAGGCAGAAACCTTGGACTCTTTGTTCTCTCTTATTCTTTATTGGAACTGTCGTGGCCTCCAAACAACAAAAAAAAAGAGCTGCATTGGGCTAGACTCCCAGTTCATGTACACTGAAGTAAATCCAGCATATATGCTTTATATTTAGTGGAATTACTTTGAATTTCACTGTTAACCAAGTCAGAATTCAATCTGTGGATTATAAAATTCACGTTATGTTCTAAACAGCTCTGCCCATTAGGAAGATCTGCTCAGAGAGCATTTTATGTTACTTCTACCAATGTTGAGTTTGTAACAAAAAGTGCTGTCAAAGTTTGCAAGGAAGACATGAACAGGGACGTTCAGTGTCTAGCAGGAAGTGCATGGAAAATAGGAAGCTAAGTCTTATACGATCTACTTAGGTAGATTTCCACAGGGAAAGAAATAGGTAAATGACCATGGCATGGATTAGTGTTCATACATTTCAGTAAGAGATAAAGGTTATTATAATCAAGTTAAATTGTGAAAACCTGATCCTGAATATGAAGACTTTATTGCCCAGAAATGTGAGCCACACCAAATCACAAAGCCCCTCTCTGCTGAGACAGAGGCATCACTCTGATCTGACCTGGGTGGACAAGGTTCTGGACCTTTTCATGCCAGTTTATAGAGAGTGGATTATTTCCCAGCTTTCAGCATCCAGGAGGATTGGGTCCAGGTATAAATCTATGAGTTCATTTGGGCTTTCATTTTCTGGGGTGATAAATCTGTTCTTAAAATGGCAGGTTAAGAGAAAGCATACTTTTTCCTTTGTAAAATTACCCTTTGTTTCTCTTAGAAGTATCAAAATTCAGTCTATGCTAACAGTCCCATGGCTCCCAGCATATCTTATTGATGTCAAATCTTAATGTGATAGGTCAACTTATGCAGATTCATATCACATACCTAGTATATGTAGAAAATGTAAGTATATATGTTACAACTAGATAAGAATTTTTGGTGATGTCTTAAAATACTGATCTGAGTAAAATGATGAATTTTGCTGACTGTAGTCCATTAATACCAGCAATGAAGTCATATGTCTAATCACTGTAGTTATCTGTGTCATATATTATAGTGAGTCAGAGCCTTGAGGTTGATGTCTTTATTTGAAGAGGCAATTACTTAGTGTTACACTGCTGACAGAAATTCTCTGCTGAGGGCTGAATTCTCATATTAGCCCTACAGCAGCAGCTTCCATCTGCAAGCCATTCAGCAAAAGTTTATGTCACCTCTTTTTTCAAGTCAGTTGGAGGAAAAATAAGCTGTCCATTTCCTTCTGCAAATGTTAACCTGAGAAAGGCGAGAACAGCAGGAGCAGAAGTGTTCCCAGTTGCCCTTTAGGGAGGGATACTAGCAGGAGGCCAGAGTTGTGCTGGGTGATTACATGCCCAGAGGAAGAGTCACTCCTGCCAGCTCCATCTGTGGCAGAAGAGAAGTGATGGAGCAGTGGTGGATTTCAGACACAGACACAGATTCCCCAGGATGCCAACAGCAGCCTGCCAGCGCTTCTCAGGAGTGGGTGGTGCTGCAGCTGGGGGTTCCCTTGGGCTGTGCATGCCGTAAAACATCCCACAGAAACTTCATCAGTGTCTTAAGAAAATCAGCCTCCAGACAGAATGTGTTTGCCCCTCCACAGCAGGAGTATTGCGTGGAAGTTAATAGCTAAAGGATTTTGTGGGGGCTGAATCTGCACAGATTTTTAGGAGGTTTGCTCTTCTCTCCAACTGGTCATGGTGAGAGACATTTTGGAGAAAAGCAAGATATGAGACCTCTAGCAAATAGGAGACCTGTGGGCTGCTTTGATGTGTGCCACATGCCAGCCAGGCAGTTTATTACCATAGAGAGCATGTGAATCAAACTGGTTTTATATTCACTCTTTATTCCTGTCTCCATTTATTCATTGAGCAAGTTCATTTAAAGTTTTTCTAATTGTGGGAAGGAAAAAAAACTCAATCCAGCAATGATGAACAGACCATTCCTCTAGATTCTGTTCTGGTAAAATATGAAGAATGACTCATAGCAAAAAGTACTTTACCAAGTTATATCAGGTCAACATTGAGTTTGTTATACTTTAATCACATCAGTCACAGTTGTTTGGATCTGTGTTTTTAAAGCTTGTTTTTATTTACTAAACATTCACTTTTCTCAGGACATTGGAAACATGAGCTATTTCTATCAGCAGGTTCAGTGTTTGCAGCTTGGCTGCTGCAACACAGAGCTCATTTCTGGGCAGTGCTGAGCTGCTCCCAGCAGTCAGTCAGCCCTCCCTGCTGACACCTGTCAAGCACATGGGGCTGGTGCCATTGCCTTGCGATGGATCTCACTTTGTGCCAGGGCCAGGCCTGATTCCATGGGACAGAAACTACAGTGTTCAAGTAAGACAGGCAAATTTGAGGGAAAATTAGCGCTACCAGCAGTAGTTCAGTGGGTCAGAGAACGTAGAATGGCTGCAATTGCTGTGTGGGAGCATTTGAAGTAGCCACAGTCACATACACTGTACTGAGGTTTGCGTCAGCAGCTCTTTGGCAACGGGCCCAACTCTGTCACAGTCGATTCCAGGAACCTCTAACTAGTTCTACCTCTGTCTTCTCCTACATGTTGTTACCAATCTGTGCCTGCCTGAATGCTGTCACTTGTGTAAGTTGGGTCTGCCAATCCAAAAATGTACTCAGGCTTTTGTTTTTCAACTAGGAAAGCAATTGCAAGGAAGAAGTATAAAAAGGTATGAGGGACTAAAGATGTGTTTGTGCAGTTACTGTACATGTGAGCTTTGGCTGGTTTGGGTTTGATATAAGCTTGCAGCCTTAGAGGTATTTTTAAAGCTTATTTAGTCCACCGATAGTTGAGAGTTTCTGTTAATCCTTGCTGAAGCCTTGATTTTTGACACAATACTTAATTACCATGTTACTTCTCAGTGCTACCAGCAGCACACAAAAAATTGAAATGATTAATCAAGTCATTTGAACAGATTTCAATGGGATTAAGAATTAACTGGAGTTCACCAAAATTTTCCAGCTGAGATGCAGACTGGGGTTTTTCTTCTACTCAGGACATCAAATCAATGTGTAACAAGACAGTTTATCTTATTTGGGAAGTTCTTATGATTTAAGCTTAAATGGTGCATAGACAGGTGTTTTCAGAGCTGCAACAGCCACAAATTTCTGTCAGAAAAGTGGTTTTCAGATTCAGTCCCTAAAATTCTTTGATGACCATTCACAAACATTTTAAAAGAAAGAAGCATCTGAGAAAAAGTAACTGACAGTACTGGGTTTTGTTAAAATTTGTTAAAATTCCCCTTAGGCTGGGACTAAGGTAGGCCTGGTAGCTGGGGTTTTGCACCGTCCCAGATGCCAGTGAAGTTTATCTCTGGATCTGAACCTCACAGCTCAGGCCCATCATTCAGTGGCACTGGAAACACTTGCTGCTTTATGCTGGCAGCCGAAGTGTACAGAGAAATGTGCCAAGATTTGATTTGAAGTCCAATTCTGGTCAGAGAAGTGCCTGTAAAAAAGCATCTCTTAGTCTATAGACATTCTCCCTCTATGTCCTTCAGGCATTTCTGCTGATCTTACGAATTCAGGATGAGGAGTTACTACTGTCAGTCCTACAAAACCACTAACACTAGTGCAAAGAGCCTGATTCCCTCCTGCTATGTGCATTATCAGCAAAAGCATTTGATGTTTTCTAGTGCAGATTTTGAATAATTGGATGATGGGCCACAAGGGAGAGTAAAGCAGCTTGAGTTTTCCAACTGAAGAGAGGGTTTTTTGTCTCAAAATTTGAAAAAGAAAAGATTAGAGAGTATTTAAACTAATCCGATCTGACCAGAATGACTGAGTAAAGCTGAAACCACTCCATGTCATTTTAACATCAGCTCTTAAAGGCTCTCTTAAACAAGACAGGCAAACACTGGTTCCTGGCTTTTTTTGCAGGCTCTAGGTTGCCATTTTTCCTTGACTCATGTGTCTTGCTTATTTAATGTTGCAGTGATGACTTCCAAGTTGATAAATAAATAAAATCATTCATGAGAAACTCTGAGGGCTGAGCAATGGAGCAGTAAGGTCATAGAAAGAACGAAGCGTGCAATTCTAAAAGATTTTTCTGTGGGATGTGCTGATGATTCTTTAAAATTACTTAATGAAAAAATTCCAGGTTGCAAAGCAATAAGATTGCTCTTCAAGTGTAGTTTTAATTTTGGTAAAGAACAGTGGAAAAAGTGCCACCTTTGTGCTCAACAGCTTTTTTCTTTGCCCCTTTGAATCCAAAGCTGTCTTCCAATTACTGCATTGCCCCAAATTCTTGCCTTCTGCTTTTTCACTCCAGTTACTTTTGAAGAGTCTATGTGGCTCCAAGGACCATTGATTGGACTGTTTCTTGTTTTGAATCCAGAACATTGTTGTTCCTGCCTTTTCGTTTTCATTTCTGGGACAGGAGGTGAAAATATTTAAGCACATTGAAAGTGCTGATATTTGCCTTGTGGGAATTCCCAAGGAACTGAACCTGTGTAATCCTATTAGAGTCTCCCTCTGTATTTATGTGTTTAACTACTTCAGAAAGCCTGTCCCATAGCACTTGAAGAGTCTTCCATGTTCAATCTTGAATTAATGATTATTGATATAAAAGAGAAGCAGTTGCAATAAACAGCACTTCTGGTTGTTGCCCTCCTTTCCATGAAGTGACATGTAAGGTGGAAGGATCCCAGCTTACTTTATACGTCCTAAGCTACACTCTTTGCCTGTGTTACTAGATCAGAATGTGATGAGGGAATGGCTGACATGTAGAAAGCATGACAGAAGACAACGTTTTTGCAGGGTTTTTCAAAGTAAAGCTGCATTGCATCGTCGAGTACAAATATCTGAGTTCTGGAAGCTTCCCTGGAGGGGCTGGATGGGAAGGAGAGAATGCAGAAAAATGGTCTTGGAGGAATGAAATTTGTGTGTTTTTGTAGCACCCTTGGGCACCTGTTACATGTGAAAGTCTAAGAGAATAATTATATATTTTTGCCTTTCTCTCAGAGATTTAATGCTTTTTTGGACTTTAAAAGAGGTGATTCTTAAACAGTTCCATGCTTTGCAGAACAGCTGGACTGATACAGAAAAATAACAATGTCTATCAGACTTTCATGACTAATTTGTCACTTTCTGTTTAAAATAATTAAAAAAAAGAATTAAAGACTAGCTTCTTAGGTGGCTTGTTTAACTAATATCTGTTAATGTAGCTTAGAATATAAATTTACAAAAGCAGAATAAGACTCTTATGAAGAGACAGCATCATAATGATAATAAGATATCCCTGATACAGTAGTAGATAAGAAGTGTCTTCTCTAATAGAGATAATTTTTCTTCCTCCTTATGTGTAATGTATTAATAAGATCCCTTCTTATTTCTTCCAGGCACCAGTAACAGATGTGCAGTTTGGCCCCATGAGGCTTCATCAAGATCAACTTCAGGTAACACAGCAGTTCAAACTGAAGTCTAGATTTCTAAAATATCACAGATGTTGGCTTAAAATTTAAGGCTGGAATTTTTCAGGGTATAGAGATCTTCACAGATCATTTTTATCAAGTGATAATGTAGTGATAAAGTAATAAAAGATTATTATTTTGATATTCTATGTGATATCCTAAAACCCTACCTAACTTTTCTCCAACCATCTCTCAGCTCATAAAAATAGAGCTATCTCTTCTTTGCTATCAGTTAGCTTGTAACAAATTTAGTGAGTGCCTCATTTTGTATTTTACTGGTAGTCAATACTTAATCAAAATCTCTTCAAATTGATACAAAGTCAGATATCTTGTGAGGGCCTATTATATCATCATTATTGTCAGCATCAACCAAATATTATTACAAAAGATATGAAGTGAGCTTGGCAAAATAAGTTTTTATGCTATTCATTGCAGACTGTCATTAATTAGTCTTCCTTTGTCTCTTTATTAATAAAGGTTTTATGTCAGTTGTCCCCTTATTTTGTCTGGGATGGGTGAGAGGTTTGCAGATACATGACTCCTTTGGACTTCCATTGAAAATTCTCCCATATACCAAGGCATACTGAACCATTAATCATACAAGATATTCCTCAGTCAGTAATTAGAAAACTCCTCAGTGAAAGCAATCTGAACTAATACTGTGAAAATATCTGTCTTCAAGGACTGCAGTTCAACATCTTCCTGAGCTATTTTCATAATAGACAGTAATGTTATCAAACATCAGATTTTAGGACATCAGCATCCAAGTATAAATCAGAAGCATTCCTTGAATGTTTCTGCTCCCCGTATTGTTATTAATGATTTTACCACTTTTGTCCAATCATAGGCCACTCTGAAAAGCTGCTAATTTATCCTGGTAATATAGCTGGCAGGTATGAGGGAAGGAGAAGTTGGGCAACATCACATTTGTGTCAGAGTCAACCATACAACTCAGATCTGCTGACTTTCCATGCTACTGCTGAAAACCATTCTTCCCTTCTTAAAGTGTTATAAATTAATGGATCACGAAATATAGCCCAAACTATAACATGTTTTTGCAAACAATTTTGCAGGTTGCTATAAAAGGAACCTGAACTGAATGAGTACAAAGTCCTTTAGTCTTACAAAAATATGCAGTACATGGAATTGTCAAGATTTACTGGTAGACATTTCACCAACCTGGTTCAAAGTATGACTGAGACTGGAGTTCCTAAAATCATCCAGAAGATAAACAGCAGTGGGATGTGATGCGAGTTACACCTGTTCCATGTTATTGTCTGACCAAAGCATATATCTAAGTGTGGTTTGATTAAATTACTGAAACATTGGTGTCTTGGGAAAATAGACCAAATGCTGGTTTGGTTATCCATCTTTCCTGAAAGGCTGCATATGCTGAGTGATCCCCCAAAATAGCACACCACAGATCTATAGTCTATCACGCTGTATTTTCATCTGCAAAACATTATCCTGATGCAAAGCACAGTCACATCAGTAACAGTCCTCCTTAGCAGACTTTGTGTTTATCTTCTGTACTGTTTTAACTCCTAAAATTGGAAATATATTTTAAAGGAATTGGGCCTTATCGTACTTTTAGTATAGAGATATCATATTGATTTTAAAAAGGCTCAGAGAGATTAGTTACTGGCAATTACACAGCAAGTTAGGGCAGAGCAAATACTGGCTCATAGATCTGACCTCAGGTTCTGGATTTCAACTTCAGTAATCTCCTTCTGTGATATAAATCCCATGGCAAGCTTTGTGTAGGAGTCACATGGGGACATACTCCCTATATAGAGATACTTATGATTTCAGTGTGGCTTGAGTTCATTTTGACCAACCTGTCTGTAATTTCCAGAAACCCCACAGAGTGGGCAGTATGCAGTACTTTGGGGAAGTAGGATGAGATAAAAAGGAAAGCACATTTTTCATCGTGCCACTGAAACACTATTGAGTACTGATTCACACAAGAGGAACCATGGCCTTCTTTTTCCTTTTCTAGAATATGATCCAAGCAAAATAAAACCCAAGAGAATGGTTGTGTGTGAGACCGTTTCAGTGAAGTAAAGTAGACTTGCTGTTAGTTCATGTACACTGTGTGAAATGCAGGAGCCTAGTCTCAGCTGGTTACCTAGCCCTCTTTGTAGATAATGACAAGAGAGACACTTTCCAAACTTGCTCTTCCCATGTGGCTCTGGCAGACTGTTTTATCCACTTGAAACACCTCTGTATACAGACAATTATAAAAAAGCAGTGCTCTGTAGAAAGAAATTCTATTAAAAACAATGGATTAAGCCTTGGGAGTGGCTTTAAAAAACATGTTAAGAATAGGCAAAAGTCACGGAATCTACTCTATATGAGAGATTTGTTTGTAATTATTCTCTGTTTGTCTTTAACCCAGGTACTTCTAGTGTTTGCTGAGGAAGATGACCAGAGTAATGGGTTCCGCTGGGCGTGTGAGAAAGCTGGATTTCGATGTAACATTGCCAGGACACCTCAGTCTGCCCTAGAATGTTTTCTAGATAAACACCATGACATTATCATTATTGACCATAGACATTCCAGATACTTTGATGCAGAAGCATTGTGCAGGTAAGCACCATTTCAGTGTAATTAATGCTTGATTAATATAGTTAACACATCATCAAAGTTTTTTTAGTTTTATGTAACCTTTTTATAAACTATTGATCACTGATATACTTTTTTTGGACAGACGTGCACTGATATCATCAAATAATGTTGTCTCAGAGCTTTACATCCAATAGCAGCAGCATTTTTGGTTGTCTGCTAGGGTGTCTCAATCTGGCTTGGAGCCACAGCATACAAATTTCTTGCCATACTGAACTGTTGGGATTTTTTGTTTGTTTTTCTTTTGGTCTGGTTATTTATTTTTTGTTTGTTTGTTTTCAAATACCTGGTTCCTCGTTTGCACACTAAATCAACTGCAAATACAGTGTGTGTCTCCACGCAATTCAATTGATACATTCACTTTATTAATGTTCTAATTTTTTTGCAATGTTCCTTGCTGTTGAGTAACCCCAGATGCGAACAGGCAATGTTTGGTTTGTGTGTTTCCACACCTACAACATTTGAAAAAGTGTTATGAAAAGCAAAGTTGCAAGCTGCTTCCAAAAATACTTTTAGAAACTGCTGTGAAGCATGAAAAAAGGAGGAAAGGATTTGCCTTTCTGATTCCCTCCAGAGGGACTTGACAGGCAGCAGTGCCTTTGCAGTGTAATCCCCCTTGGGAATGTGTCCAGACTGACCAACAGCCTGTGGGGTGGGGGTGGCAGGGTCAGGGTGTGCACCCTGGGCAGTGGGGGGGTCAGGGCACTGGGACAAAGGCTCTTCTTGCTAAACTGAAGCAACTAGATAAGAGCTTTGTCAGGCAAAGACCGGGGGTCAGCGCTGTTCCCCTTCTACCATGATTGCCGTTCTGCCTCAGGGTAAAGTAAAATGCACCTTAAATGTGTGAGGCCAAGTCCTTCAAACAGGTCCATTTTAGGCCATTTCGAAGAGAACTTTTTCTATTCCCCTGCTGAGAGTAGTTGAGTTTCAGAACAATCTATGTTCATGGAGTCTCAGATATTGCTGAATTTATTATCCTGTCTTAGCAGCAGGTTTGGGGTTTGATTTTCGTTTTGTTCTTAAATGATTGAAAAGAGACATTTTATGAAAGGTACTGTGTGAATATTCTGTAAAGTCTTGTTTTCTGAAATGCAAACTTAAAAAAGATTTAAATCTTTTGCTTTTATTTAAAGGTCTATCAGAACAACAAAAGCCTCAGAAAATACAGTCATTATTTGTGTAGTACAAAGGTAAATACTCATATCTTTACTTTCACATGTGATCAGAAATGTAAATCTTATCATGTTAAAAGTAAATACTACATTAAAAAACTAGAATTAGAACTTCTTACTGTGCTGCTAATAACTAGATATACCACAGAGAGTTTTCGCCATCCTTGACCACAGGATTGGGACAGGAATTTTTTTTTTAATTTCTGTTTTTTACTAAAGAGCCTCACTTTGGGTTTTGATTTGTTGTGGTTTTTTTCCCCACTCTCCTGATCACTGCAGGCTTTCAGAATATGTTTCAAACATCTTCTGCAACATCCGGTAAAGAATTGTCTCACAGGTTAAAAAAAAAAAAGCATATTTAATCTGAAATGAAATAACTGGAAGGTAATTTCAACAAAGTGCAATTTTGGGAATGGCCATTTCTCAGAAAACATCAATTCTGAAAACTAGTTATGAGGTGTTGAAATTCCCCATTAAAAATATACCACCATTTCCAGCAAACAAAAGACCATAACTAAACATTTCAAGATCCAAAACTTCATGCATAAATGAAAGCTATTGTGCCATCTGCTAAACCTGACCACCTTGAATTTGCTCATTTACAGAAACTTAACATAATGGCTTTTCTTCCAGATTCCAGCCATAAACTCGTTAGTATATAGTTTTTCAGATACTTCATTTAGCAATGTCATCCCCAGGTGACCCACTAGAAGGCACTAGGTAGGCAACACTAGCCAATCTCTCCTCATTCAGGCATCTTGAGTTGCCCATCTAAGATTTGGTACACTCAGACAAGTAATTTCTTAAAAGTTTGGTTGTATAGACTTTCAAGTGCATCTCTGACTATGACAGCATAAACAACAAAGAATCCAGTACCAAAAAAGTAGGACTAGTCCAACAATCTAGTTCATTACTTGGTTTCCTTGAAGCATTAGGGTTTTTTGTGGTGTAAGCAGCTCCTTACATGCATAAAGGAAAATAACGTTTTGGCTTATCCATGCCAAAGATGAAAGCTTATTAAATATATTTTATTCCTAGGTCCTGTAAGAATCTAGCAGTACTAACCTTAGTGTGACATCTGGGGTACAAGTATGTCAATGGATTGTGAAATTTGGCCTCATTTGATTACAAAAATAATCTCTGATTTATCATTTTTTCAAAGGCATACTGATCGTGAAGAGTCATCAATATTGCCCCTGATCTCTGCTGGCTTCACAAGGGTATGTATGTGCAATACTCTGCTGGGTTGCTCTGAGATTTCAGATTTTCATGCAAGAAACTCTCCAGAAGTTTGGCTCAGTCTCTGTTTGTGTCAGGGATCCAACCTGTAGGTCTTGTTCGTGCTGCTCAATCCTATATGTCCCAATTCTGAACACCACACACCAGGAGAATTAGAATAATGCTAAGTAGGGGGACATTCTCAGGCATCTAAGTGGTGCTGAGACTTTTCTGCTTTATACAATTATTTCAGATTAAATATATGATGCTTTACTTGAAAAGTTGACATCGACAAAATTGACTAGTGACTGTGGCAGAGCCAGAAAGCAGCTTGCAATGAACAACAGAATGTGTTGTGGGAAATCTCTTCTTTCAAATGCCAATTCACATCTGTAAACAGGCTTCAGACACTGTCAAATGCTATTATCTATTGTTTGGAGGCACCTGAAAAGTATTACATTGAATATGTTCTTGGCAACTATTCCAACTAGGCAGAAAAGATGCTTATTATTGCATCAGTTAAGTAGATTCCTTATTGCATTCAGCTGACAATGGAACAAAAATGGGCCTGATTTACAGTGTGTTTCAGAATATTTAGTTGCATGCTCACCAGATTTTTTGTTATCCCATCACATTCCATTTGCACCCCTCTGCTTATTTCTAGCAAGGCCCCAGTCCAGGAAATGCTAGAGCCTGAAAGTAATTGTATTTATATGAACAGGGGGCACATAAGTAATTCATCACAGGTTCTGAATTATTTATGGACCAGAGCCTTGGAGATGGGGCTTAATGGCAAAGCACAGAAACTTTAGTTCAGCACCATGATGTGGTGGCTTACCTTTGACAGTCAATCCTCCCTCCCAAACCATCCCTGTCTGTGGCAGCTGAGCATGAACAAAGATTTAACATGCAGGCTCATACCTGGTAAATACGAGAAGTTCTAAAACAACATGAAAGGTACTGAAGTCATTGCTTTACAAGCCCCAAAATTAATGATTGTATCCAGTGGCAGGTATATCTGACAGGAAATTTTGCTTTCTTCTAGATAGAAAATTTAAGGTATTAGCAATTAGAAACTCAATCTCAAATTCTGATGACTTGAGACACAACAATTTTTCACTCTTATTTTAAATAAGTAGCATGAAAGCTAAAAGTAGATTTTTAAAAAATATATTGATCCTGCTGACAATCACAGAGAATAAACAGACTGGTTGAACCCCATTGCCATGAGGATCTGTCACCTTTTCAAAATGCAGTAACCTGAAAAATTTTGTTAGTCCCAGAAAATAATCTTCTCATGTTGCTTGTGTCACAGCATGTTCATTTTTGGCCTGTCTACTCCTGTTTTGGTTCTTTATCAAGCAAAATAAAACAGTTTCATACCCTCAAATACAGAAATGTGTATTAATTAAATATTTCTAACCTTTTATTTGCAGAGATATATAGAAAATTCTAGTAGAATGGCCTGTTACAATGAGTTGATTCAGCTGGAATTTGGACAGGTGCAGGCACAATTCAAACTAAGGTAATTTTACCAAAAACATTATCAACAAAAACGTTGCACTTGAGCCACATCCTTAACAGACTATTTTATTTTACAGGAATTAATTATAGAATAGCAGCTGAAGAAAATATATTAATTGTTAAAGTACAATAATATTCAGTATGGAGTTGAAATACTTTATTGTCATATATAAGAAGACTTAAGAGGAAAAATTTTATCAGACGCCTTTTTTTTTTGTCTCCAGGGCATGTAATTCATTATTTACAGCATTAGAAAAAAGTCAAGAAGCCATTGAGATCACAAGTGAAGACCATGTAATACAGGTTTGTTCCAGTTATAAGTATAGAAAATTACTCTGTATTTTATTTTACCAATGATTATATTTACTCTTTCTTACAGCACAAGAATCTGATCTAACTTAACGATTCTAAAAAATTGAAGTGAGTTTAGCTGTAGAGTAGAACTTCTCCATTTGCAGTATCTTGCAAAAATCAAGAAAATTTTAAGGGAGATTGTTGTTTCTGAATGAATAAGGATTTACTGTCTTGTTTTTATTTTTTTAAATATCGTATGTTAATTTGATGCTCTTGAAAATCTAATGGATATTCTATTTAAATAATTGTACACCTTTTCTTTTTCTTCTAAAATCTGACACTGTCTGATGATTCAGAGTTCTTGGGCCAACTGGTTTTGAATGTAATCCTTTCTTAGAAATTTCTTTAAAATAGGGAAAAGAAATTGTGCTTAGGTTTGCAGTTCTGAAAACCATTGTGTTTATGAAGGAGTTGGTTCCATCCCTAGCTGTGAAGCAGCGAGGAGTGATTTTACTATCAGTAGAGAGCTCCAGCCTAAGCCTCTGGGAATTATAACATGCATATTAATTGTACCTTCTTGACCCAAATCTTGACACTGGCAATTTCAGTGGAGGATGTGCCTTCTTCATTCCTTTTAGAAAAAGAACACATCCTGAAGTTGTTTTAAATATGTTTTTGCAGACCCAGTTTTGTTCCTCTGCTGACAGTCCCAGAGGATGAGAGGACTGACACGTGCAGGAGTCCTGGAGCTCCAGCAGGCAGGGCTTTCACACGTGGAAGGGAACCCCTAACGGAGGGAACCTTTAGAGACACAGGGCATTTCTCTCATATTAAAACACTGTACGTTATGGGACATTTAGGTGCTGTTTTGACAGGACCTGTGCCTGTAACTCAGCAAGAGAGCGGGTCACAAAGGTGTGGGCTCTTGGTACCAGCCTTCAGTTTTATTGGGCAAGGGCACAAAACTGCAGTAAAATGCAACATTCACTTCAGATAGAAAGTGCTTTATTAAATTCCACTTCCAGTCTGCTTGGCTGGACTTTGCCAGGACAGGAGAATAGTGATGATTGGCCATTAAACAGAATAGAGTGATGAATTTGCCAGTAGATAAGATTAATATCTCTATGGTATCGACCATCAAATTTATGATTTTTAGGAACACTGAGGTAGGTTTGAGGTTTAAAGGTTTGAGAAGAGCCCGTTTTTCAGGAATTTATGCTGTCTGTCTAAAGTCTGTGGATATGTAATACTCAGGTGTTTCCATAATTTCCCTCTCTTTGCTCACATGCACACACCCTGCACAACTATTCTAGCATGGACATTCCTGTTTTGCTTCACAAATTAAAAAACTTAGGCATCTCTCTTAGGAGCAGTACATGCAGACATTTATTTCAGGCTGAAAAAGAGATCCCACAGTTTAGCAAACAGAAAGAGGGATTCTGTTCTGCTTTAAGTATACTGTTGAATGGGTATTTGTTTGTTTTTGTTTCACAGTACGTCAATCCTGCTTTTGAAACAATGATGGGCTATCAAATAGGTGAACTAATAGAAAAGGAATTAACAGAAGTGCCTATAAATGAAAAAAAAGCTGATTTCCTAGATACTATTAATTCCTGCATAAAGATAGGAAAGGTGAGTAATGGCATTGTATCACTTATTACTTGCTGCCTGTAGAAGTTATTGTAGTCCAGGGATGACACATGCTGTGACTTGCAGCTTCACTGACAAGGAGCATTTGCAACTCTTTCACTCAAAACAAGAAAAGGAGGTAAAAAAGTGTTCATTTTTTAAGGCCTTCTTTCTCATTTCTTGCTTGGAAGAGGTACTTGCTTTGTGAAAACAAATGACTTGCTGAGTTTCTTTATCATTTATGCTGTTTGTAGGAAACAGTGTGGGAGTACCAAAGAGAAATGAGTTGGATGCACATGCTATCCAGTGCTATGTAAATGAGAAAAGTACCATGTTGAAGTGTTTCAGCATGAAATGTGGAAGCTGATTTGCAACATAAGAATGTAAAAATATCGAAGAGACATTTGCAATATCACTTGAGAGTGATGGGCAGTGTCAGCTACCAGCTGCCAGTGTGTTTTATTCTCTGATGACATGGGAGCTGTCTAATAGATTTCCATTAGAAATGTTCATTGCACCAAGACAGTGCGTGATCTGGCTTCAAGGGAGGTCATTACAGACAGATGTTACTGTTTGCCTGGTAGCTCCATGATGTTCCTTTGGGACTGCTGTGGCTGTAGCTGAGGATCTATGTAGGAGCTTCCATCTGCATATTGACAAGGAGGTGTAAATGCTTCTGATGTCATTGAACATGTCATAGTACCACAGAGGAAGGAAATCATGGAGGTTACAAAATAGATTTGGGAGTTGGTGTGTTTGATGGTGCATCACAGCCCACACTCAGATCTGAGTCAGGACAGCTGGTTGGGTCATCCTGAGGGGAAAGCAGCACATCATTGGCACAGAGCAGGGAGATGCTGAAGTGAATGATGGCCCTCTGTGCATCGAGACAGGGGTGCAAAGTTGTGGTGAGTCCTACCCTGTCAGTTGGGGTGCTGACACAAGCCCTCATCAACCAAAGCTGTGCTCTGGCTGGGTGCAGATCTCGTGTGCATTTCAGTGACGATGTGGCACTCATTTCTACATGTATTGGCCTGTTGGAAGAGATGCCAGTGACAGACAATAGCTTGCATTATGGTGCTTCACAACTCTGTTGCCTGACCAAAATTATCTCCGTAAAGGAGTGTAATACAAAAGTGATATTAGAAGGGAGTATTTATTAAGTTATAGTTCAAATACATTGGATATGTCAGGCTTTAAATCCACAACATCAGTTCTCAAGATATGAAGTGATAAAATTTTGAATATTTTAGTGGGCTGATAAAAATGTCATTAATAAGTTTCACTCTATGAATTATAGAAATCTAGCCCTAATCCACCCCTTTTCTTGCACTTGCTTTACTCATGACTCTACAACCTCAGTGGTGAGGGCTAATGAAATACTACCTATTTAAACCTGTATGTCTGGAACAATTTAAACTGTTTTAGGTGGATATATTCTGTTTACAGGGGTTTTTTGTGTTTTCCTTTGGTACACTTTATAGTATGTAATCTGTGTAACCTTACATTTGTATATTAATATAAAATTAAATGCAAATTAAGTTATTACAGGAAGTATTTGCATGTAGAGGTTAACTGTGAGGAACAACCTTTGAAATACTTGAAGTTTTGAAATCATTTGTGTCAAGATATTATAGCATTTGCAGAGATGCCTGACTTATCTGAATCATTCTGACATGATTTGTGCATTGTTTTCAGGCTTGTGATTTCTTTATTTTCTAAATTTAAAAGACCACTTCCTACTACAATAGGCCATATCTTAGCTAGTGCACATTGCAGCGTATCAAAAAAGCCAAGTGTCTACTACTGTGATATTCTCCTGTCAACAGTTTTGGCTTTTCTGGTTTGAACAGACATGGTAATATAATAACAAAAGCAATAGAAAGCAAGGTTTTCTGATCCTTAGAAAAATGTGAGCAGCATAACATCTACCTCTCATCTTTAGATGGAATTTAGGAAGGTGGAATCTTGCAGCATTTCCCCTCTTGTGCTGACATAGTGCTGTGAGCAAGTTCAATATATCCAACACAAGTTCATAGGCAGTATACTAAAAAATTGCTAATTGCATGGTACATAGGGATTCTTGGGTCAGGATGTTGTTTCTCTTAGCAAAAACAGTATCTCTGGAACTCCACTGTTTGTCACTACAGCTTGCTGTAATTCGCAAGAAGTCAGTGTTATTGAAAGACGTGTTCATCCATCCATACTTCAGCAATTTAAAAAAAAAGCTGAGCTTTTTTCATTGTTTTGTTTCACGATTCAAATTGCAACCATTAAGATGAAATGTGCAATTCTGACTAGAATTCTTGCTGCCTCTAATCTCTGCAGTTTGACACAGAGCTCTTTATCTTAGTTTTGCTTTTTCTGAAGTGAGATGCATAGCTCTTGATAAAGCAGACAAGACATGTGATGCCTCTCACTCCCTGGGAACTGTTTGCAAGATACCAATCTTAACAGAGTGGTTGGGAGAGCGATCACAGTTTGTGATAAAAGTCTGTGGCAATTGCTTCCTAACTCAGCCTCACTTTCTGGGAGACTGTTTGCATGACACCTGGTGTTTATTTTGGTTTGCTCTGTTTTCTGCAAGCAGTTTGGTGAACTTTGCTGTCTAGTGCAAGAAGCCCCAGTCTAAAAGGAAGGCTGAATTGGGGGATTCCTTGTTGTGCATGTGTGAGTGCTCAGTGGATAGATGCATTCCTTGGCTGTCTTAATGGAGCTTGAAACCTCAGCATCGATTCACTCTGTGAAGGGTGAAACTGTGGGGTTTTTTTACTGTGTATGGTTTTTACTCTGTGTTTGATCCCAGCCCACCACACCTTACAGCAGGGACTGATCACAGTCCCTGTGTGGCTCTAATGCAGACAGAATGATGAGCTTGACTGACAGCACGTCTTAGGAAGTAGCTCTTCTCTGCTGGATTGCTGGCAGAGGCTCTGTGAAGAGCATATGGTGTTCTTAAAATACATTTAAGTTACATCCCTGGGAGAACTTTACCTACCAGTAGGAGTTTGGCTTGGACCTCTTATTTCTCAGAAGTGTGCTGACCTTTTCCCCTCACACATTTCCTGCCACAGTTTCACAGGTTTTAGAAATTCAGAAGTTGAAAAAAATCGATCTGTTGACTAAGAAGAACACATTAGTGAATAACCTGTCTTGAAAAGGATGCACTTTCACTGAGGGAATTATCCAATCTGTACCTTATGACTTCATCCCTTTGTGTACATCCCACTTTATTACCTGGGTTAGAGATCAATTACTCATCTCTACCTCATCCTGGTTGTCAGGAGACTATTGATATGCATATTTTAATTATGAGAGCACTGAATTTTGTGATGCTTTATCTTCATTTGTATTCCTCAAGCAGCTCACAGAAGATTTTACGCTTGCTTCACAGTTTGTTATGCACAGTTCTTTTCTCTGACAGATCCTCAGAAAAGCCTTTCATATTTCTTTCTATTCGGCCTGTCACCATGCATTTCTCTGTGGGCTGGAGTCTGTTTGCTGGCTCCATCAACAAAATGCAAAACTCTTCTCTCCATACCTGTGCTCTGCCGGCCTGACTGTTAAATCAGCCTCACTTGACTGTATGTCAGTCTCACAGAAATAAATATGTATCATCTGCCTCATATGTTTGTAAGATCTGATCTACAGATCTGGTCTACAGTCTCTTGAATTCAGCTGAAATACAGCAACTGCAGTGAGCAGTTTGTATTAAATGAACGTGCAATATGGAATCAGTTATTTATTAATCACTTGGTATTTATTAGATGCCCATCTCAAAATACAGATCTACTAAAAATGACCACCAACAGCTTTTCTGGGGTTGGAAGTGTGTAGACAATCCTAAAACCAGAATGCTTTTATGGGAGAGGCAAAATCCAGGAGCTATTCTACTGCTTTAGAAAAAACAGGATAAATCTCTGCCACATTTTGATAGTAAGCTGCTAGTACAGAAAGTAAACGTGCTAGGATATCGAAGCACTTCCAGTCACAGATATATTTAGTGTTAAGCAGTGATAATACTCCCCAGCTCTGCAGGAGAGATGGTGCAGTCCAAAGTGAAGGCAACGAGATCAGTGTAACCATTTCACACTGACCTTCCTGTCCTGGGACCAGTCAACACAGCCAGGGAGAAAGTCAGGCAAGTGTGTAGCAGTCCCAGCCATGTGGTGTGTGGTCCTGGGCAGGGCAGGCGAGTGCCCCACATGGTTAGAGCCTCAGGGTGCTCCTGGAGCCTCAGGGGGACTCCTGCTCCAGCTAGGGGCTGGTCTGAGCTCTTGCTCTCACATGGCTCTTTGCCAGGTCTCTCCCCAGTGACCCACAACACCACTGAGGTAGGATGGTGAGGAGAATATGTGGTTCTGATTCCCACAGCACCTGAGGTCCAGCTGTTACCATCAGGGCACTCACAGAAGTTCTCTGTGCATTGGCAGCAACACACTGACCTACAGGTTTGTTACAGGGAAGAAATTTGAGGGTAACCAGTCCTGCCTGGTTTTGTACTGTAAGACAGCTTTCCATAAAAGAAGGTATGAACCTACAGCTTCTCTTCTTGTTTTATCTGAACTTTTTTCTACTTGAATTATTTATTCAGGAATGGCAAGGAATGTACTATGCGAAAAAGAAAAATGGAGATAGCATACAACAAAATGTGAAGATACTACCTGTCATCGGACAGGGAGGGTAAGTATGAAAGTTAAACCATGATTTATGTCTGAAGCAAGGCTCAGTTTCAAGATCAGTTGTTTTCAGTAGACACTAGATTATCCTGTTACTGAGTATAATGGAAGCTTACACAAGGAAGGGAGCCTCACACCTCTGTGTTAAATTCCTTGGGGCAAAATCAGCTTTAAATGGTGTGTCAGAGAAAGTGAAATTCTCCTAATTCTCCCCCCAAAGGAGCCAAAGATCCAGATATGCTCACTTGTGACTGACTCTTCTAATACTCCCCGAAGTGCAAGTGCACCCTCCTGCCTTTCTGTGCTTTGTGTTGGGACTATGAGGACCTATGTCCTGTTCCACTGTGCACCTGTACCATGGCCCTCCATGCTCCCTACTCGTGGCTGCTGCCAAGGGTCTTTATGTGATGAGGTCACTGAGTGCTTTGATCATGGGCAAAATTGAAGCATGTCTTGACTTTTATGCAACTTCCACTTGGTCCCCAAATTGAAGCTTTTGAAGAAGTGGTACCAGTTATACCAGTTAGTACTGGTGCACTTATGATAAGTTCTTTCATAGTGTAGTGGGAAGGAAGGTGGATCAGATTGCAGTAGTAGGTCCAAATCCTTTTAAGGCTTAATTAAGAGCATGGCACTTCATCTTCCAGACTTGGCTGAGGCAATTGTTTAGAAAAGTGTCTTCAAGAAGGAAAGGCCAAATGCAGCTTCTTCAAGCAGTTACTTCCTTAAGGCAAAAAAATTCAGATGTTTTGGGTTGATTTCATCTCTGCAAGTAATTCATGTTTTTTACTCTCCATCAATAGAGTGAAAACATATTTTCAGATTAAGATGCCAAACTTGTTAGACCAATATATACTACACGCATTGCTACTTATGGAACAACCTAGGCCCATTTGAAGCTGGCTTAGTAAGTTTTCTGCTAATCAAGGGTTTAGTTTTCAGTTTGCTCTGGCCCTAAGTCCTATGGAAGATTTTGAGTTTTGGACAGCACTGTTGCATTTTTCACATTTATATCATACAAGAAACATCCTACAGTAGCCCAGAAGAAGCTGGAAGATAAGAAGGGGGAGAGAAGAATGAGAAAGAGACAGTCTTTGCAAAAGATACTTCCATTTTCTCCTTGACATGCAGAACCGTGGGGTTTTTCTCTTCCAAGTTGGGCCTTCCTGCCAGAACAGGAATTGTGCTATATTAATTTGTTGCTCTTACCCATTTTGAGTATCAGCACTGAATTAGAACTGAGGTTTGGATGGGAATTAACACACTGTTTTTTGCCTACAGAAAGATTAGACACTATGTGTCAATTAGTAGACTGTGCAATGACAACAATAAGGTAAGTGAAAATAGTGCTATGCTTACTTTAGTTTGAGCCCTAAACATTACAAAATAATGACAAAGTTCTGACTAACTGGATTTCTCATACTGAATTGTAGGTGGAGAAGACATGTGAATGTATTCAGGCTGAATCTCAGACAGGTAAGACACATCTCTCTTATCCTAAGCAGGGGAGAACATACCAGGGGAAAGACTAAAGGCCACTGTTAGTGATTTGACTGAAAACACAGTTGCACAGAACAGTACTGTTTATCTACTGATAAGTGGGAATCCAGCTCAAGAGGCGGGAAAATAAATACAAGCCCTCTCTACCTGCCTCATTTGTTTTAGAAGTGACATAAAGCAACCCACCTTTGAAAACAGTAATAGGGCCCCCAGTTGGTGTTGTGGTATTGCTGGATTCAGTGTCACATTTCAGCTGTAGGTGGTGGGTCCCTGTGACAGAATTAGAAATAAGAAGGATGCTGTCTAGTCACGTTGCTGTGGCTGCTCTGTAGCTACTGGCATGTGTGTTTGCATTGCTTTCAGCTGGACTGGGGGGAGTTTGTGTGTGGGTGGAAACGACTCTACTGTTCACCCTTATCCCCATATCAACACTTCAGTTAGGACATCCTTGGCATCCATGCCAAGGTACTTGTTAACTGGAGCCCTGGTAGCACAGGTTGTATCTGTCAGGGTCTGTAAGGGACCCGGGATACACTGCCTGGTGTGGTAGTGTGTACTCTGCTTGGGCCGGCAGTTCTTGGTGGCACTGGTCACTTGAGTGAACTCAGGGGTGCTGCACAAGTTGTATCCACAACTACAATTGTGTCACTGTGGCAAGAGTGGCACTTTTCCTTCCACAGTGTTAGTTTCCTTCTGCACAAACACTGAGGTGTGTTCTGCCAGTGAGTGTGACTGGGTCCATGGCAGTGTAATTGGGCAAGAGTTTGAGAAGGAGCTTTCATTGCTGAAGCATTGTGGTGAATGTCACTCAGCTGCTGTCAGGCTTTCTCTGAGCTTCACTTCTTTGACATACATCTCAGGGACAGCTTCATGTCATTGTATGATATTTTCTTCACAGATACTCAGACTTGCAGACACAAAGACACGAGGAAAGGATCCCTAGATGTCAGATCCACCACATCACGAGGGAGTGATGGTATGTTAAACAAGTCATTGTATTGGGTCTGGCTGAGTTGGAGTTGCCATGCAAACCCAATGCACAAGTTATTACATTTCTTACCTCTTCTCTTGATAAAGATGTGAAGATTTTTTTTATTAATTTTATTTTCTTTCACTGTTATGTATTTTGCTCTGTTAGATCACCCAAAGTTGTTGATACTTACGTGATGTTGTTAAATCACACTTCACCACAGTCTAGGCAGCACAGACTAGTGAAGCATGGAGGTAGGTCTGTGGCAGTGAGAATACAATCATGCTCCAGTATAGCAAAAATAGCATTGATTCTTCTTCTTAAGAACTTCTCAGCATAAAGAGTAACAGAGATGTGTCTGCATTTTATAGGTAGCACAACATTCAGAAAAATCTCATCTTGACATTTTCTCTATAGAACCAAAACTGCTAACGGATATAAAACATTTGGTTTTAAATTTCCAGTGAATAATAGACCAGAACCTCTGCTGTTTTAATTGGCATAGCTACCCACTTCAAAGGAGCTTCACTGAATTTACATCAGCTTGGAAGCTGACTCATCAGGCAGCAAGAGTAGATACATCATGTAATAACCTAAATGCAATAGTTGTCTACCCATCCTTGCCAGTTTATACACACACATCTATATAGTCTTTTAACTGAGTTTTAATCGAATATTTTAATTAGTTAAAATAAAAAAACCCCAAAGTCATGATTTTGGCAGGCTGTTATACCTTCCTGTCTCTAATCAGGGACAGCAGTGGTTCAGCCAGCATCTCTTTGCACTTGTGTGTCCCCAGCATCACAAGCATGTGTATGTATTCTGCAATAGATTGCCTCTGAAAGGCACAGCAGGGTAAGCAGTTCGGAAAATAAATCAAGATTTCTTGGCTGAATCCTCCTGTCACGCCTTGTCACTGAAATGGGGATACAAATTCTGCTTTGTTTTGTGCACAGGCAGCTCACAAAGGCGTCGCTCGTCCATGGCCAGGGTACATTCCATGACTATCGAAGCCCCCATCACCAAGGTAATGTGCACTGGCAGCTGTTCTGCACTGAATCACGAGGCTCCAGGACAGCATCCAGGCTGAGGAGCAAGGCAGTCCTGGCCTCTGGGGCAACTTCTTCCCCTGTTCCACCTGCCCACTGGTGTAGCTCCAAAAAACCAGATACTCTGAACAAAACTCTCCCAAGCCTGCTTAGTAGAGTGCCATCCATGTGGTCAGCCGTCACATGACCCTTTTTAAGAACTTTGGCTTATGAGGAGGAGGGACTAGAGTTCCTTCTTACTTGTGCATTGTAAACTGCCTTCTGAAACCATACAAATATTTGTCAAAAATGAGCTCTTTAATAAACTGATAGAGGCAAAAGGGAGAAAGTTACATTAAATCCATTCAGAGACATTTTGAGGCTGTGCCTTGGAGGGGAAAGTCATTAATAAGATTGCTGTCTTTAAGGCCACCAGAGTTCCCAGTCAGTAGCAAACATCCATGTTTTAGTAACATTCCTTTCATTTTGATTCTCCCACATGTTGATTACAGTTTTAGATCTTGTTTATTTGCTGAATTTTCTGTTATAATTGAGTGTCCCTGTTCTTTCTTCAATCACTGATAAGTTCACAATTTGTCTAATGCTGCACTAGGTGATAAACATCATCAATGCTGCACAAGAAAGCAGTCCCATGCCCGTTGCAGAAGCTTTAGACCGGGCTTTGGAGATTTTAAGAACCACTGAACTGTACTCTCCACAACTGGGGACAAAAGATGAAGATCCACATACAAGTGACCTTGTTGGAGGGTTAATGACAGTAAGTACATACTGCCACAAGCAGTTGTTGATTACTGTTCCACTGCCTGTTTTTCCCAGTTACTCCATCTTTATAATCTGGCAAGTGTTCTCCCTTCACAAGGCCAAATTTTCAGGAAAAACTGCACACCTCTTTTTGTGATTTTTTTTTCCACCCCTACTTGAATAATGTGGCTCTGAGAATAGGAAGAAAATTGACCAGCCCCTTTGAAACATTAGTTTTGTTGCAAATGGATAGTAAACACAATTTCTTTTTTTCAATGGGATTAATTTAAGAAAGGTCTGGATGGGAGAGGAAGAAAAAAAAATAGACACTTCTATTTATTAATGAGGATTAAAATGACATTTTCTGGGGGCTTTTTGGTCTACAGAAAGAATGTATTTTCCAAAGAATGCAAAATACATCTTTTTGTTGCTCTTTCTTGGATTATATTTGTACCTATAGTGTGTACCTGAAGTTGAACAAAATGAAGCAAGAACTGAACCCAAACCTTCAGAGCCTGGAGTCTTGACCCTCCTGGTGATAATGAGATGAGTTTAGATGAATGTTACCTGTGCCTTAAGGATATGTGTTCCCATTAGTCTGTAGGTTATGTATAAAAGGCCACACTGGGAAAAATATTTACAGATGCAAAAAGGTTCACAGGATAGGAACTTTTCAGAGATGTCCCTGGGCTATTATCATTTCATGTTGTAACTGTCATGACACCTTTGCAGTATCTGTCAGAATCTTCATATAGTTTGCATGTATTTTTGCCTTTCAAAATACCACAGTAAATATCTAATCAGGAGAAAGATATGGGGAACTTCAAAAACTCCAGAAGACCTAATGGTTCATCTGAGGTTGAATTTACTAACTGAGTACTCAGAATATACTGTTACCTTAAGTATAAAAATATAGGAAGAATATTGAGACACATAACCATTGGTCTCAAAGTGAAGCTTTTCTCCTGCTGAATACACAGAGTCCATAAGCTCAGCTGTTTTCTCCTTTTTATGGGTTGTTGATTCTTACACACGTTTTTATTCTGACTGTATTCAGTCCATGAACACATAAGTCCCAGAACATGTAGGTAACAATATTGCAAAGTACAATAGAAAATTGCTAAAAATAAAGCAAAGTTTATTTTATGGAACAACTGGAAAGCTGAGAAATCCATTTCAGACCATGAGGGTATATGGCATAGTATGAGTTTTAAAATTATCTGAGGGAAACATTTCCCATCAAAGGGTCTCTTGAAAACAGAGTCATATTATTTCATTTCATGTTCAGAAGTTATGTCTAAGAAGGGGAACAAGTAATATGTTATTGGATTTGAACTCTCAGGCGGGAAGGGCATTTGAAGTTCAAAGATGGATTTGCCAGACACAATTACACTTGCTATTGCAATTCTTAAAAACTAATCTTTGATTCTAAATGATAGGCAGCATCTGGTGTCTTAAATATTTGTGTCATAGCAGTGCTACTGGAGAGTCACTGAGCACTGTAGTTCTCTTTCCTGTTAAATCACAAAACTCCAGACTCATTTATTTACAAATGTGAAAGTAAAAAGTAAAAAACAGTTCTTTTAACTGCAGATATTGCACGTTCAGATTCAGCATCCACACATACTTCTGCCATACTTTGTTGCATCACATTTTTATTAAGGTGCATTGAGAAATATTTTTTTAAACACTGTTTTTTGACACCATGGGCTAAACATTAACATGATGTAACTAACAGCTGTAACCTCAAAAGAGCAACCAGGATTTAGGCCACATCATTTAGAACTATAAGCTGAAAAGTAAATACTAAATACATAATTCTGTTAGTTTTAATCCATCATCTCAGTTTGCACATCTAGGCATCATGCCAGAGTTAAGCCTTGGAGGCACTGAACTGAAGAATAAACAAACAGACATTCTGCTGTGATAGAAAGGAAGCCTCAGAAAAATTTGTTGCTCAGCAATCCCAGCAACAGATCATGAGATTCTTATGCTGCTGAAGTGACCTGATCTGCCAGTGCTGGGGGAGGAGAGCAGAAACTTCTCCCCATGCATTCCTTCCCACAACCCACCTTTGCTTGTTGATGGGAGGTATGTGGACATACAGTGCCTAGTTTGTGTCACACATCCACAGCTGGTGTGCCTGTCCAGACAAAGACAGATGTGAGGCTGTAGTTCCAGACCTCCATCTGCACCTGAGACATGTGAGTTTTTACCTGTCTAGGTTCATGTTGTGTCCTATATCCTGCAGTCTCTCATCTGTTATGTAAAACAGGCAAATCTTGCCAGTACACACAAAGAAGGGAGAGGCAGCTCTGATGCAGTCAGGCTTCTCTGAAGTTATTGTGCTACTATTTGGTGTCATCGTCTTCTAGACCTTTTGTGCCACAACCTGCATTTAACTCTCAACTTCTATTTAACAGGATGGTTTACGAAGATTATCAGGGAATGAATACATATTGTCAGCAAAACGTAAGTTTTAATTTGGTGGTTACTGAGATATTAAAACATGTTCAGAACTTCAATAAATGGGGGAAATGTGATCAGATTTTCTCTTTTACAAGCATTGTTTTGGTTTGATTTATTTTTAAGCCTTTTTCTGCAGCGTTACTGAGCTTTATAGAAACAAGAGTTGCCAGGCATTGCTACAGAAAGAAAACATGTATACTCAGTAGAAGTGTATATCACTATTAAATATAGTATTTCATATGCTATTAATAAATATATAAGAGAGTAATAAATGTATTCCTCAACAGAAACTCATCAGGTCGCTGGCAGTTTGAGCTCTCCCATCTCCCTCAATGACATACCCCCACGGATAACACAGGCAATGGAAAATGAAGAACAGTGGGATTTTGATATTTTTGAACTTGAGGCTGCCACCCATAAAAGGTCAGTAAATGCAAGAGCTCATAAACTGAAGTTGCTGAGAAGTGACTTAAATGTCATTGTGTAATCAGCTCTTTAATTTCTCTACCTGTGCTTTTAAAATGGAATAATTTTTATTTTCAAAGTCAGATGTTTGAAATTTTCACATTATCGTTTCTAGTTGTGTCTGGGCACTAAATATCTTCCGTTTCATCATACACTATTTCCTGCAAATTCCCAGTGGATATAAGTGAAGATTATGTATCTTTGACATGGTATAATGACAAAACAACATAACTTTAAAGCCTTCCTTTTCTCAATAAAAGTTCTACAAATCATTTTGTTTTCTTGTGGGGATTCAAATTCCTATTATGGCCAACTACACACAGAGTCAACATGCTGGTCTTAATTTGATTAGTTGATACAGATTAGGTTTTATTTTCTTTCCATATAATTGTGTAGGTTTTATTCCTGAACAGTTCCAATACAGCTTTTCAACAGAATTCCCATTGCCTTTCTCTGGGATTAGAGGAAGGTCTTTATTCTAAAATCTTGGCACGCTACATTTTATTTATAAGATTAACTGAGAAATATTTGCTGATAAAAAGTAGGGCATACCAATTTCCATCACAGAAGTTTTTAAAAGCAAAACAGCAGCTTTGATAGACTGTACTTCATTAGTAGCAAAGGCTCCCACTAAGAGTGAATTGTTTTTTCTGTTTAAATCCTTGGTTTTATTTTCTGATGCTTATCAAAAGTTCCCCTTCTGGGTCTAGTGTCACGTATCACACTTGATCTTAATTTAAAGCTTCTATGACACACTAATTTGGAGGGTGGAATCTGCAATGGCTTGATATCTTAAACCCTCATCAAAATCCCAAATCTGTAAGAGCTTAGAAAGGTATTCAAAACCAGAATCTAAAAAAGATATCAGGCATTTAGTTAACATACATGCACTTCTTTTTTATACCATGGTTTTATGAGCCAAAAAGCTGGAAAAAACCCCAGGTTTTTATTCTTCTTTAAAGTGATTTTATTGCAAGTGAGGAAATTTACGTCCATTGCTTTATGCTTTTTTTTCCTTTGCTGCATTTTGATTTCTAATGAAGTGCTATAGATACAGTAATTAAAAAGAAAAATCTAAAAATAGTCAGATTTACAACATTTAATGTGTACATTGCAGTAATTTAATTAATTATCTCAGCCAACATGCATGAGATCACCAGATAGGCTTCTCTATTCTTGCTGGTTTGGAGAGACCACAGAGGGACAAGGGAGGTACTTTGTTGCCTGTCCTCTTATTTAAGGTATTATAATGATTGCTTCCTACTGTGTTTAAATAAAGGCAGTTCATTTATTGAGAGAATTAAAGTGATCTTATATGACTCACAAGTATGAATATGTTATTAGTATTGTCTTAAGTCCAAGCACCCATATGGTAGTAAAGCCAAGGTAATTAATTAAATTTAAGCTTCAGTGCATTACAGTTCCCTGACACAGAAACCTGGAGGCACCTTTGTCTGACAGTGGGGGGATTAAGAGGGATTTAACTTTAGTATATTACGATTGTAGTATATGACACAGTACTGTTGAGTGGTTTTACCAAAAGAAACACATCTATCTTTAAATGACCTCAGCAGCTCTAAATGACCTCATCTCTCCTGTCAGGTGGAGCTAAAAATCAGTGCTTGATGTATCTGGGCTCAAGCAGTATGCTCTGTTGCATGTAGTCAGTGAGCAAGGGTGGGTGTAAAAGGAGTGGAGCAGATTTGCAGTGCAGAAAGCACAGTGATTGCAGCATTCTGCAGTATAGACATACTTAATCTAACTCTAAACAAACTAGCTGAGGAATCTGTGGCAGCAGCAAGGTTATCTCCATCCTCTCATGCAGTTTAGTACTTGCTAATTTATTTTGACTGCAACCTACATTTACCACACAGACTTCCCAAGCCCCCAAATACTGCTATGTGTAGTACAGCAGCAATATAAAGCATTTTTAATATCCCTGGGAGGAACTGGCCTGGTTCTGAGACTGTACATGTGATAGCTAGGCAGGACACTTCGATAGGTCCGGACCCTATACCTTATTTTATATGTCAGTGCTTAGAAATGCTGTATGGATTCATATTATTTATGTTGTGTAATATGCTTTCAGCTGCATTTGTTTTAAAACTTTCTGTTTATTTTTTCTCCACAGGCCTTTGGTTTATCTGGGTCTCAAAATATTTGCTCGCTTTGGAATCTGTGAATTCCTAAACTGTTCAGAATCCACTCTGAGGTCATGGTTACAAGTTATTGAGGCTAACTACCATTCCTCCAACTCCTACCATAATTCTACTCATTCAGCAGATGTACTACATGCTACTGCTTACTTCTTGTCTAAAGAAAGAGTAAAGGTGAGTCCCCATTTATCAGAAACAGTGTCGGTGGGAAGTACAGATGCAATCAAAGGAGGATAAAACAGTTTCCAAAAGCCAAATGTCTGCCCAGTGCCAACCAGTTTGGTAACCCTGAGGTCAAAGAACTGGTCTGCTTTACATGAATTTTAAGATCTCTCTTACAGTGTATGTGGAAAGATGGATGTTAATATTATAGGACTTGAACAATTCCTGATGGGAGAATAAGAAAACCTCCTTTTCAAGTAAAACTTCTTCATACAGTTAAACTTTCTCAGATAGGTGAGCTAAGGACACAATTATTTTTGTTATAGTACATGCCAAATACAGATTTCATGTAATAAATCACCATCTCTTATGCCTTGTGATGATCACTTTGCTGATGACTCCCAGGATAATATAGGCCATGAAGGAGGCTTGTATCACCCACGGGACAAGATGCCCTGAGGCTTATAGAGACTCCTGGACGAGAGTATTGAAAGAGATTACTTGCCAAAGTTCCTTGTACCATAACACCCACTGGGGTATTAGAGCCACTGGCAACCAGAATAAACCAGAGCAACCTTTGCTTTCATGCGCCCAGACTGGAGAAGGGTAGTTAAAGCAGTGCTTGCATAAGGAGAGTGGTAGTGCATATTTCTGAGTTGCATTTTTGGGCAGAAATTCCTGCCCTGAACTGGCCTGCCTGAGCACAGCACCTGGCTGAGAAATTTGCGACTGTAAACAAGCTTCTGACAGCTCATTAAACTGCAGTGAGTCCCTTAACCTGGAGCTGCAGCTCATTAGTGTGCTCTCCAGAGGCTGACTTACAAATACCATATGCCAAGTGGGAATAGAACGTCACTAGGTTTTTTTAGCCCCAGATTTGCCAGAGGTTTAGCTGGTCTTCCCAAGAATATCTATGAAAAACAGACAAATCTGGATTCATTTCAATGCCACTAAGCATGACTGCCTCCTGTTTTCCAGAATGTTATTTCCATTCCTCTGTAGGCATAAGAAGAGAAAAAAAATGTTGCAGCAGAAGAAGGAACAGAATCAAAGTTCAAAATTCTCTCTTTATCTATTCAAAGTTACAGCCCAGCTGCTTTTGTGTTGTCCAGAGTTCAATGTAACCTAAACACAGAAGGTGTGATTCTGCCAGTCAGAGTCACACTGAGAATGTTTGGTGTTTTTTTTGGTAATTTGAACTCAATTCAACTTGCCTGGGAAAATTTTCTGGCTCCCAAATTGATGCCATATTCTCAGAATCATTTCCACTTCTGTGCCATGGGAGTTAAGATGACAAAATTAGAATTCTTGACCTGATGTTGTTCATAAAAGTGCTGCAAATCCCAGTGAACCCCTGTGAGCATCAGGAAATGAACATCAGGTGGACTGCTGTGGTCCTACAGGTCAGGTGTTCTCAAAGTTTCTGGCCACTTCCCATCTGTACGGATCTTTCTCAGCCAGACTGAGCACTGGTCAGTGTGTCCTTCTGAGGACAGCCTGTTCTACAAGTCTCTCTCTCCTAATTTTATACCACAAAGATAGTATCCCATGAGCAGCAGCCATAAGTAAGAAGGAAGAAACACACAGCAGATAGTATTTCAGACAGTGATAACTACAAAGTACAGCAGGAATAAGTTTTGCCTTTTCTTACACTCTTGACAGTCCTCAGTGAGTGATATCCTGGCACCCTCAAAGTCAAGTCATTGCATTAATTTCAAGAGATGTAAAGTAGGGTAGCGTTTGTCTTTTCACCTACCAAGTGTAACTATTCTGTCAAAGCCAGTAGAGAATCTGGACCTTAAATTGAAGTTAATTTGAATGGAAATTATCTGCTCTGCTCCGAGATGTAACAGGGAATATTTCTGCTCTTTTGTCTCCTTCAGTTTATTACAATTGTTAGCATAATTGTTTGGTATCTGTGGTCATTCACAAGAAGCCAGCATAAACACAGCATAAAGGCTAGTTTCCAGATGTATACAACATATTTCTGAGATACTTAGTTCTTTTTCTCCTTTATGCTATTAATACAGTATTAAAACTTGTGTAAAACCTTAAAAGTCAAATGGTTTTGTTTCTTTCATGAAATAGCCTAGATAAAATTAGACCTAAAACAATAACCACTGCACATAGAGTTAAAGCATGGAGTGCACCACACTAACAGAATCGGAATCCTGATGCAGAAAGTACAGAACAGTGTGTCATGTAATTCATCCATGGATGTAAACCTGCAAGTATTCTTCACAGAATGTGCTTTAGCTGTAATCCCAGGACACTGTTATTATAGAACTGGATATATGGATAACATTCCTTTCAAACTGTAAACCTAGCCAGCACATAGCTAGAATGTGATTAGGACACATTAAATTGCCAGAAGAAATTAGTAATGGTGGTAATAGAATAATTTTTAGCAGCATCAGTCTTTTTTCCAAGCCAAATAGCCTAACTCCAAGTGAAGGTGGTTTCAGTGTTAGAAAACACAAACTAATTTATTACTTTCCATTTGTTTAATTTGATGTGCTGTGACAAAGGTGTGGTTAAGGCAAAATTTAAGAGGCACCAAATGGCCAAAAAAGTCACACAGTGTTCAGTGAAGCTTATAACAAATTTTCCATTGCGCTGTGTAGAGCATCTGACCCTTACTGATCTGCAGAGTTTTGGCTCTTATTCCTCAGGAACTTGGCTTAATCTTAGGGACCGAATAGGGTTTCTAATGCATCTGTCAGGAAAACTAAGCGTCCTTCTATTTTCAGCAAACTTTGGACCCGATTGATGAGGTTGCCGCACTCATTGCTGCCACAGTCCATGATGTGGATCACCCAGGAAGAACAAATTCTTTCCTGTGCAATGCTGGCAGTGAGCTCGCGATTCTCTACAATGACACTGCAGTGCTGGAGAGCCATCACGCTGCCCTGGCTTTCCAGCTCACCACCCGCGATGGCAAATGTAATATATTTAAAAACATGGAGAGGTAAGCTTAAAACCCAGGGTCCTTGTCTGCCCACTAACATCTCTCACTTCCTTCTGTGTAACATAACATAGGGCAAGCAAGCATCCTTTGCTTCTACAAGAGTAGAGTTCTTCTGCCTGTCCTGCACAGACTTAGGAATAATCCCACGGTGTCAGTTCCTCCTGTTGATAAAAAGGCAGACCCTGTCTAAGGAACTTGTTGTAAGTCTTAATGCAGGCAAGTCTAGAATTATTTTGTATCATTGAATGTAGAGAACAAGCTATGGCTGAGTAGGTACAGTTTGCTGGGTAGAACAAGAAAAGAAAGAGCCATGGAGCATCAGTTAAAAATTAAATGCCTTGTTGCAATGGCAAGGATAGTGAAGGACCTGATGTTCTTCTTCCAGCCCTAGAAAAACATTTAGGGCAAGGATGTGACCATTGCCTTGGTCATCTTAAGATACAGCAGAAAAGTACTGCTGAAGACTTGACTGGAGCATGAGCCACTGCTGAGTGTCTGTACTAAAAGCCTTGGGAACCTGCTGGTGTGGCATGTCCTGGCAGCCCTTCTGAGCAGCTGGTGCTACGCTTCTGCCCAGCTCTGGCACTGTTATCTCCTAGAGATCCAATCATGCCTTGAGCACATATGTCTCTACACACCAAAAGATACTCCTTCTAGTAGAGATGCAGCTGCCCAAGCCCTTATTACTGTTCATTCTTCCCCCGGCACCTCTCTCCAATGGAAATGGTCTGTAGCATTTTTGTTAGGCTTGTTTTAGCAACCAACCCTTTGTGAACCACCCAGAATTCTTAATTTTTTCCTTCTTTAAACAGGAATGAGTATCGAACCCTGCGCCAAGTTATTATTGACATGGTCTTAGCAACAGAAATGACAAAGCACTTTGAGCATGTCAACAAGTTTGTCAACAGCATTAATAAACCATTGGCAGCGCTAGAAGAAAATGGGGTAAGCTACACTGCAAGTCCTCCTTAAAATGACTAGGGAGGGACTGGGAATCCTTGTCAGTAGGAAATCCCCACATGGTGTACTGAGAAAGTTCACCAGAAACATGGAGAAAGAGAGAGCAGAAATTTATCTTTCACCTTTGAGTTTGAATGCCTTTCTGCTTAACATGGTCATCACACATTTTGTGGATGAATGGGACTCACTTGGATCCTCTTAATATCTCAGTAGTGTGATGTCGTACTTGGAACCACAACCTTGGGCTCTGTGTTTTTGTGTTAAAAATGCCATTCTGATTAATCCAGTCACTCCCATGGGGTAGCAAGATTTGACATCTTCGAAACAGAGGCTGAATTACCCCATCCCAAGGGGACATGCTGGGGGTGCAGCATAAGGGCAGGTATAAGGGCTGCCATATGGTGCGTTCTCTGGGAATAAAGGCCCTCAGCACTGCCTGGCAGCATTCATGGGGTTTTTATCTACTCTCTTTTTTGATCTTTAAAATAGATGATGGTGACATTATGTATCATATAGACATAATCAATAGCCATCTGGAACCCCATGGACACAAGAAAATTGCCTGTTGAGAACTCATTCTGAAAAACCACACCAGTTTCAATAACAGCTTCACCCAGCAGTTTTGTTGCCAGTAAGAGCACTGTATAATTTTGTTGGAATTTTTTTTTGCAAAAAGACTTTCAGAAATGGTTATAACAAAATTTGCATCAGTGGCAACGTTCTGTAGGAGATGTAATGGTTTTCTGTGTTTTCTTACTATGTTTTTTAGAAAGCCACATTTATGACTGTTGTGTGTAATGGGGGAGGGCAGTCTTTTTCTTATCTGAGAGTGGAAGAGGAATAGGTCTTGTTCCTTCACTTTTCAGAAACAGATTGGAGCTTAACTGGAGAATGGTACCTTTATCCCCAGGAGTATATGCTAGAATTAACTTTGTTCTTGGCACCCAGCAATGCTAATGGGAACTTTGGGAATGTGAAGCCAAAGTCTCAGTGGGACACTGGTTTTACTGACTAAACTGGAAGAAAGGATGTTAAGTTCTCAGCTGGACAGCCTCTCTGGGTCAGCACAGCAGCATTCAGCACAGGAGCAGAGCAAGGGAGCTGCTGCTCCTGGGTGTAGTGCACTGCACCGCTGACCCTGTGGGGTGTGTAACTCTGCAGGGCTCCTGGTCCTGCTGAAGGGCTCTGTGCTGGTCTGACATGGTGTGCAGAGCCCCTACTCCCAGACCCAAGGATTGGGATGCAGCCATTGTTTGAGCAGCAGCATCCAGAGCCAAACTCCTCTCCTGGCCTGTTAGGCAGAGCTCAACAGCTGTACCTGCTGAAGAGCAGGACTTGGACCTGTACAGTCAGAGAGCAAAAACAAATACAGCAACATAGAGAAATGAAACAAAAGTCTAATTCTGCCCTTAAGCCTCAGGGACTGCAGGGAAATAACCTGTCCCACAAGGCGTTTGTGATTCACAACAAATTGTGCCCAAGGACAGGAAGAAAGACACAGGCTATGTCACTTCTACTGAAAAATGTTTCCCTTCTTTTCTTTGTGAGTTTCTCAGTTCAGCAGGTTCCTACTAAAAGGCCTGTAATGTGTGAGTGGGTAAAGCAAATCATTTACTGTTCTCAGCAGAACAACACTGTGAGACCTTGTTCAACTGTGTTGTCTCTCTGGTTGCAGCAGCAGAATGTATTTTCTGGCCTGGTTTCCAGTCATGGTGGTGACTCAGGGTAGTGTTTGCCGGCTGAGCTGCCAACCACATGTTCCAAACGGGACAGTTTCACTTATTTATTTTATTTTTTTTAATATATATTTGTTCAAAGAGCCATGCTGAGAAGCTGCTCTGTTTGTTTCCTTTCTTCTTTTGTTTCATAAACTGAAAAAAAAATCCTTTCCAGCTCCAGCATCCTTTATCCTCCCATTTCCCTTCATGATGTCACCTAAGGCTATGACAGGAAGCCAATATCTGACATGCAGAGACACCTCTGCACTCTGAGCAGGATGCTGGGACTAAGCATAGATAACACATTTTATTCCCAAGGCATCTGCATTGAGCAAGTAGGACTGTGCCTTTGGTGGAACAGATCACAGAAGTGAAAATTCTCTTTTGATTCCTGGTGGTTTACCTCCTAGGATGTTCTCTACTGTGCTTAACTTAATGACCTCTAATATTTCCATGCTTCATTTCCATGCTTGTGTTTCTGGGGCTTCCATAACTGTTTTTTGGCTTTCTCTTTTGTAATTTTGCTGTGCAATTGGAGATGTGTGTACCTCACTTGGTTTCCTCTCTTTTCCCTTCTACATACCTAAAAATGAGGGAAAATAATTAATTTGGGAGTCTCATTTTGCTAAGAACTATGGAGCTGGTGTTTCTGAGCCAGTATACTACCAGATAGTAATTTTTTTTATTACTGTCAATTTCTTCCTTTAGGGAGAACTTTCTTCCACACAAGAATTTTCTTCTGAAAAATGTCATGCTTATTCTGACCTAATAAAAGGTCAGAATGTTTCTGCTGCTTTGTATCTCCCTCTTCATACAAAATACTGCAGGAACTGGTGGCACATTATTATTATCATTATTGTTAGTTACTTCTTCCCTGCTCTGACTATAGAGCAAGACCTTGTTAGGTGCCAGTCTTGTATATTCCTTGCTTCAGAGTTTCTATTCTGAGTAGACAGTGTTGGAAATTTCTGTACCTACCCATCCCTAAAGAGTCCAGCAACAATGTTGTACTTATAGGTAATTTTTAAAGATATTTTAATTCTGGATCTCTGTCCTTTGGAAACTTGCTTCATGAGAGCTCCATAGAAAATAGCTTCTGATCTGAATCATCACAGCCTTTTCTCATACTAGCTGTAATACAGAGTACCAAATACAGAGTACCACTGATGTGCTCCTGGCTGTAACCTGGGAACCAAATATAAGCTGTGTGTGGACTGAAAACTTCCCTGCAGTTGCAGAGAAAAGATGAGGCTGTTCGAAGCATGTTTCTAATATATTGCTTTAATATATTAGATAGGCTCTCAGCAAGCAGAAATTCCCCGTTAGATCAGAGACTGATGGGCTAACTTGAGTCCAGGGGAAGGGAGTGAGGAGTATGCCTGGGAGGCAGTGTGGGATCTGACTCTCTGAACAGTAGGAGTGCTGTCAGAATGATTGATACTCACTCTGGCAAGGTTTGCATGCTGAGGTTGACTGTGCATCTCGGATCACTCTTTTCTTTTAGACTACCTATTCCACTCTTAATGTGCAAATCCATTAATCCTTGGATTTCAGCAGAGAGTTACTTTTTTTTTTTACACAGTGCTCATGATTATGTGTGTAGTGATGAATGGGTCCTCTCCACACTTTTAAGAAGGTAGATAAGGCATAGAGGAATTAGGTGACTTGCCCGAAGATGCCTGAGAGATCTTTCACAGAGACAGTGACTGAATCCAGAAACTGGAGTTCATTGCTAGCTCAGAGCTGTGGCTAACATTCATAATCCCCCTATAAATTCAGTCAGACATCAAATATGGTAGCCAGGAGCAGGACTGATCCCTGTAGGATCTGCTAAAAGCATTCACAAGGCACAAAAGCTTTTGAGTTAGTGCATGGAGACTTTGCTAATGGATTGTTTTTAATTCTTAAATATTACAGAATAATGGTGATGGAGAGTCAATCAAAACTGTTCTCAGGTCTCCTGAAAACCGTATCCTTATCAAACGCATGTTGATAAAGTGTGCTGACATTTCCAATCCATGCAGGCCCATAGAACAGTGTATAGAGTGGGCTGGACGGATCTCTGAGGAGTACTTTGCACAGGTAAGGCATCTGAAATGGGCTGCTGAAATTCCAGGTGAGCATCTCTTCAAAGGGGAGGAGAAGAGTGCATATACTGCCAGTGTCACAGAATATCCAAGGCTGCATTATGGAATGTGAAAAATAACAACCTTTTTATTTTAAATGATAGGATATTACTCACACTGATGCAAGACTAGATGCCTGCAGACAGATGAAAACTGACAGCTTCTACAGTGCAGTTTTTGAAAAATTTAAGCTTTCAAGTTATTCAGTTTGGAGCTGAGCTTTTCGAGTCTTGCCTGCAAATGCATTTCCCTCACAGGAGGCAAAGCAAGGATGCCTTCTGTGTACCCACATGCTGGCTCTGCCTCAGGAATAGGAGCATCAGGTTCTAGCGTTAGGATGGAAACGGCACTCGCTCCAAGAAATGCTGTAAGATCTTACCACACTGTGATGAAGAAAGGTGTTAGGAAGATATGGAAAAGGAGAGGGCAGAATCACTGTTACAGATGATAGACCAAATGCTGCAACTGGGACTTGGTACCTAAAGTGGGGGGAAAGGGGATAAAAAAGGTATTTTGCCATCTCTGAGTTGTACAGATTGTCACTTTCATCAGAGATTGAAAATGGTTGAGCAGCTCTCAGCTCCAAAACAGTCTCAACTTTATAATGTGTGAAGTTACTTGGGGTCAGCTTGTGTGCAGATGCAGAAGGTAAATGTATCTCTTTGTGGGAAACACTGGAAGGTACTATTTCTCTGCTGTTTTGCTGAAACTTGAAGGACTAGATGCTTAAGATTAAATTGCTGCTTCAGATTTGTTCAGGTTCCTGCTTTTATTTAGCATATGCATGCCAAACAATCTGCTGCTGAAAGACGCCCATTAACAGAATGTATCTTAGATGAATAATCACTGGAGGTTTTTTTGCAGACTGATGAAGAAAGGAGGCAAGGTTTACCTGTTGTGATGCCCGTTTTTGACAGAAATACTTGCAGCATCCCCAAATCCCAATTATCATTCATTGATTACTTCATTATCGATATGTTTGATGCCTGGGATGGTAAGCAAAACTCTGCTATGTTTCCTGATGATAACTGTTTTGTGAACATTTGAAACTGCTGTGATATATAAAATTAATTTTTATGGCTCCTAAAGAAAGGGAGAGAAAAGGGAAGATTTCTGCACTTTGATTAAGATTAACAACTTGATTATTGCTTAGAAATATTTGATACTGCTACAAGTCATTCTCATGGCTTCTCTTTAACATACTAGATTCAGGCAATGTTTAGCTTTTCTAACTTGCTTCTCTGTAAATGGAAAATAGAACATATTCTGTTTGATAGCACTTTGGCCGCAGTCATTTTGTCCATGTTAGTATTGGTTATTCTTCAAGGCAAATCTCTACACTCTGGGAACTGCTTGGGGGAGCAGCTGTTTCCTTCCAAGTGCTGCCTCCATGGTAAAAGTGGTCAGAAATGTGACTCTCTGAATGCCAGATCATGACATGTGACTGAGATTTGATGGAGCAGAATAATTACAAGCATAATTAGCTATGCCTCTCCTGGAAAACTGGGTCCCCTTGCTGGGACTTGCAATACCAGTATTAAGCAGATTTACAGAACAGTTCTCAGTGGCCCAAGTGCTACATGAGTGATGAGAGTTATACAGCCAAAACCATTTCAAGGATCACTATGACAGATTTAATCTTTTCTACTTAACACAGTTGCCTTGGATATTTCAAGTGATACCTAAGCAGACAGAATCCGCGACTCTTTCAGTTCTGCAAAATAAATACTCTCTGCCCTTTTTTCCCTAGCATTTGCAGACCTGCCAAATCTGATGGAGCATCTGAATAATAACATTAAATACTGGAAAGGACTAGATGGAAGGAATCTGCGTGTCCTTCGACCACCACCAGAATAGCAGCTAGACCATGGTGTGTAATTTACTAACCAGATGCATATTTATTCAGGCTCACTTTTATTCGTGCGAATTCAGATTTTTTCTGGTCTCTTCAGTATCACAGTAAGGCTAGCCCATGCACTTGGGGAGCTTTCAAATTCAAGAGAACACAAGGTCAGCAGTTGACTTCCACAAACTCCCATGTGTGGACTCCGATGAAATAAGCCTACCAAGTGGAATTACACTGGATTGCTGCAGTACTTGTACTGAAGAGGGTTTATTAGTGAACATACTTTTGTGATATCTTCATACCAGCATGTGAAGCTGGAAGACCTTGAAGAATCCTCATGGAAAGGACATTCACTAGAAGATTATCTATTCCTTAGAGACTCACAGCTTTTATGAGAAAGCTACATGCTTTTTATAAGCACTTAAGACAGTTATGTAGAACAATCAGACATTTAAAATGCAACTGTCTATGAAAGAATTTTTGATCTATGAAAATAGATGTACTGTATTTTTTCACATCACAGAAGGTGCAATCATTCACTTCTGAGCACTACTGAAAGTGAGTTCTCCTTAAGAAATTTAGTAGCAAATGTAAAAAATAACACAAGAATTTTTGAGGTTGATCGTTAGCATCTATGATTAAAATGTTATGTTTTATTTATTTTGTTAGATGTTCAATATTTTCTATGAATTTATAAATACTTAAAAGCCAAAGCCAACTTTAGATGCATTATAAATTTACATGATTCATACTCATTAATATACATTTAATTGATGTACAGACCTTTTATTTTCATAATGCAAATACAAAATACTATACAATGATACATTTTTATTGCACTGTAAGGATAGATGTGTATGTTAAATATTGTCTGATTTATGTTAATTAAAACAAGTTTTATTGAAAAGGTCTCACTTGAGAATAGTAGAATAAACATGAACTGTATACTGTCTGAGCACCAGAACTGCAGTAGTTCTCCCACAAATGAGTGACAACCATCTGATCTTCTCTTGGCTACAAAAATAATATGTTGGAACTCTTTGTTTTCTCCCATGAAATTTTATGACTGAATTCCCTGTTAAAGTCTGCCTTATTTTATAAAGTATTTCTAGAAAGCATTCCACAGCATATATAAAGAGGTGATCCTAAACATCTAATGAATTTCAACATTTTATAGCCTATGTATTTTCCTCTGCCATGAAACAAAAAGAACATAAAACCACCAACAAAACCCTTTAACTCAAGAAGTTTATAAAGGCTGTGTACCTTAAAATTTGAATGAAACCTTCATAGCAACTACCAGAAAATAATAAAATGTATATTTTAAGAAGTATCAAGTCCTACCCATTTCATTTGAAATGTATATTTGTTTTGTAGTTTTCAGACTAACAAACACATGGAATTCTTTTAAAAATAACTAAGATACTTGTTGTCTGGGGAAGGGAAGAGCTGAGGGGGTTGAATTGGCATAAAGGTGATGAAAGGTAGAATATGGCTGGCAAGCCCCAGTGTTTGTTGCCTGCCCGTGGCAAGCCCATCAAACCCCTGTGTGCCCTTGGACAAGTCTCTTCACAGCTACATGCAGTGCCACGCTGTGTCCCACTCAAGGACCCGAAGAGTATCCTGTCAGCCTTCTCAGCAGGCAGAAAGGCACTCCAGAGGCACTGGAAGAATTGCTGACTACTGTCACTGCAGAGGCAATTGACTTTAGAGATATTTTGACCTGTTCCTGAAGAAGCACAAGCAGGGGAGAAGTGAATGATGGAACAGTTCAGGGACTGCAAGAGTGGAGCTTTAAAGCAGGTAAGAAAGGAAGAGGTGGACTCTCCAGGTGTTCCCAGCTTCTGTGTTTCTCGTTCCTCTCTCCAAGCCAGTGAGACTGATGGGCCACACCATTTGTTCATGTTAGCGTCAAGCATGCTGCCCTTACCCTCCTTGTGTGCTCTCCCCTCCTACACAGAATTCATATTTTCCTGGCAATATTGCATTGTGTTTCCCCATACATGCACCTGTTGTAATCAGCTGTAGTTTGCTACCTGGTATTAATCTCTTCTATTCCTTGCAGGCTCCTGTGCCAAGTTCAGGGAAAAGCTACACCATCTCCATTAGAGGGAAACTGCATCACACCATCAGTATCTCCTCCACTTGTCTGCTGCAATGAGGATGGGAGAGGAAGGGCAACAGTCTCTGGGTCCAGAGACTGCAGGTAAAAATCACAGAATCATTTAGGCTGGAAAAGACCTTTAAGATTATGGAGTCAAACCGTTAACCCAGCACTGCCAAGTCCATCACTAAACCATGTCCTCAAGTGCCACAGCTACACATGTTTTAAATACCTCCAGGGATGGTGACTCCACCACTTCCCTGGGCAGCCTGTTCCAATGCTTGACAAACCTTTCCATGAAGGAATTTTCCTAATATCCAATCTAAACCTCCCCTGGTGCAACTTGAGACCATTTTTTCTTGTCCTATCACTTGTTTCTCGGGAAAAGAGACCAATTCCCACCCAGCTACAACCTCCTTTCAGGGAGCTGTAGAGAGTGATAACATCCCTCTTGAGTCTCCTTTTCTCCAGGACAGGCACCGCCAACTCTCTCAACTGCTCCTCAAAAGACTTGTGCTCCAGAACCTTCCTCAGCTCCATTGCCCTTCTCTGGACCTGCTTCAGCCCCTCACTGTCTTTCTTGTCATGAGGGGCCCAAACTGGACACAGCACTCGAGGCGTGGCCTCACCAGTGCCGAGTACAGGGGACAGTCACTGCCCCGGTCCCGCTGGCCACACTATTCTTAATACAGGCCAGGATGCCACTGGCCTTCTTGGCCACCTGGGCACTGCTGGCTCATGTCCAGCTGCTGTTGATGAGCACCCCCAGGTCCTTTTCCTCTGAGTCATTCTCCAGCCACTCTGCCCCCAGCCTGCAGCGCTGCAGGGCATTGTTGTGACCCAAGGACAGAACCCAGCACTTGGCTTTGTTGAACCTCACACAGTTGGCCTTGGCCCATTGATCCAGCCTGTTCAGATCCCTCTGCAGGGCCTTCCTGCCCTTCAGCAGACTGATACTCCCACCTGACTTAGTGTCATCTGTGAACGGACTGAGGATGCACTTGATCCTCTTGTCTGGATCATCAATAAAGACATTAAACAGAATTGGCTAGAAAAGGTATTTCTCCATAAGCATAGTTAATATCTGAGTTATATTAATGAATGGTAAAAGCAGTTAATTTAATCTGCCATAAAAAATGCCTGATGCATTATCATTGAAAAGATGTGATCAGTACAATTAATTCCGTGAAACTCAAACTGCATCTTTATTGCCATTACTTAGAGTGTAGAGCTGTCCTAATCAACCTTCTGTATCAGCCAGATTTATGTCCATATTGGTGTACAATAATTTCACTTAACATAAAACACTGATTTGCAGCCACTGACTGTTCATTCTCTGTCCATCTAAATTTGCCAAGGAGATTATAATTAAAGTCTGGAACCGTGATGCCTGATCCTCACCTAAGATCCTTTTCCATTGAGCTTCTCTCTGCAAGTCACCCCTCTGAAGCCTTCTGTGCAGGGCCAGGCTGTGCCCATTCCATGGGGGTGACTCCAGGCTGCTGCCCATGCAGCAAGAAGGGCCTTGCTGTGGAGCAGTAATAGCTCTAATATGATATTCATTGCTCCAGTACCCAGATGTCTTTGGATGCCACTGCAAATTCTTCAGCCATTCCAGATCGCTTTCCTTTATTCTTCAAGATTACATAGCAACATCACATGCCTTATGCTTCTCTGAACCTTTTCCAGTTCAGTATCTCTTCCCATGCTTTTTGAACTGTCACTCAGTGATGGAGCCTTGCTGGAGGCAGTAACCATGGCTTTACTGATGATCCTTCACCATGGAAGGGAGAACACTGGAGTGAACTGAGTGTGATTGAAGCTGTTCTCAATTTCAGTCATGCTGGCAGTCTTACACAGTGTCTTCACATTCCATTTGTTCATGTTTTAATGCTAATACAAGAGTAAATTCCAATGTAGACATGATGGAAAGATCCTTTATGCACCTCTAGGGTTTTAGCCTTAAAGCTTTGTGTTTTAAAACTGAATAAAGTTCAGCAATTCAGCATTAAATGATCCATTAAGAAGGACTGGCTCTATTTTCCACACTGCATATTTTCTATCAGGTAATACTGCTGCTAAACCTGGGTGTTCACTGTAATTGCTTCCAGGTGAGTCTGAACTATTATGATCTGGTAACAAAAATGTTGGTTTCTCAGCAAATTGGCCTAGACTAATATCTTGTTCCCTGAGTAATTGCTTATTCTGAAAAAAGGAGAATCCAGACAGATGGTGTGCACAGCTACCTTGTCACAGGTCTGGAGATGGCTTTCATACTTCAGTTTTCCCAATGGCCATATATAAATTAAAAATCACTTGAAATTTAATGCCTTTTTTTTTTCTGCAATGCTTATTGCTGTGGGTGTCTCTGCTTGTCTCAGTGGAGACATCATTGATAAGACACAATAAAATGAAGAAATTGAAGCAATGGCTAAGCTTCCTGCATAAAAGAGAAGAAAGGATAATAAATATCTAATAATCCCTTACAGGATGCTCAGAATCAGCACAGGAAAACTGTACTGAGTTGTGCCTTTCTGTGAGACCAGAAGGGTTGGAGTCATGACTCCATGTGAAGCTCTTTGAAATGAAGTCTCAGAGCTATTCACAACCTTCAAAACAAATAATCTCTCTGCTGCTGGGTGACATCATGCCTCCAAGGGACAGTGGTCCCAGGGGTGCTCGTTAAATGATAGCAGGATGGAGTGCATTTCTTTCTGACATGATGTTTGCATGAAGAAAATGAGTTTTTAAATTGCTGCCCTGTCCCTGTGCAGCCTGTACTGCTGGGTTAGAACAAAGGGGAGGTCCAGGTGCTTTGGCAGTTTTTAGTTCTGCTGGAGCTACAGCTCTGTGGGCAAAGAACTTCTGTGGTTTAACTCCACCAAATGCTTTCTCTCTGTGCCTGCTTTGAAGGTTACTATGGCAAAGTGTCTCATATTTTCCTTTTTCCCCTTGTTTAACATCTTTAAGAATCTCCTCCCATACTTTCCACTAAAACCTCAGTAGACTCAGCTTTGCAAGCCCTGCAGAGCCATGCACTAGCATCCTCTTTAATGAGCAAGACAACTGAATTAGAAAAGGCCAGAGGACCCAGAGCTAGTAAGAAAAATGACTTTGAGGCTTCTAAACACCTTTGAAGTCTGGACCTTCAAGCCCTGCCTGTGGTTTAAGAGTAAGTGTTAAGGCCAGGAAACAGTCTTCTGGTCTTCTGATGTTCCACTTTTCCCCCTCTCAGCTTCCATTTTGCTTTTGATCCCATTTGCTAGGAGTCTTTCCCTTAACTTCCACTGGCTGAGCTTCTCCCCCAGACACAGCCCATAACTCTGGGACTAAACCCTGCCTTTCAAACTGACTCTTGCTGCTTACAACAAACCACAGGAAAATAATTTTTTTCTGATTCAAATTAAAGTAAGCCTGGAAAAATACCCTATAATGGCTGAAAGTCTTACACTGGTATCCACAGGCAGAAGGAGAATACAAACATAGTTCACTGGAACAGTTTGTGAGCACTGCGTTGCTACTGGGGCAGTGGGGATATGTGTGCAAAGTCTTTTGTACTGTACTCCCACATACAAAATTAAGTTCAGGAGTGTTCTCAGGCACCTCTGCCTTTGAGGTTCTGTTAGAAAACACAAGCAGCTGTGGACACTCGTTGAAATTTGAATCTCTCTTTTCTTGGTTTGCTTGCTCCCCCACTCGAGTGTCAAGAGTCATTGCTAGAGCTAAAACTAATCTTAGTTCAGCCCATGTTAATTAACAGAAGTTCCTTCTTCCTTTTATCACGTGTTTCTCTTGAGGCAGTGAAATAGCACACTGATTTTAGAGAGGCCCACAATTTGACAGGGGAAGTGGGAAAGGTGATTGCCTGGCTTTGAAATGAAAGAAGAAATTTGGCCAGTGTGTAATTATTCAAGTGAGAGGTTGCTCCTGTCTGTAGTTAATATTCCAAAAGCATATTTGATGTAAATCCTTCCACAGAGTTCATTACATTAGCTCTTAGCTCAACCTGAGCATGCTGAGTGCCAAGTTCAGCATGCAGCATGTTTTATAACCGAGAATGACGTCAGTCTGGTGATCCTGCAGCTCTGCAGTTCCCAGGGAGGAGGTATGGCTTTGTCTTCAGCCTAAAGATGAAATGGAATATGTTTAATGAGATTCCCTTGGTATTTGCTGTGTGAAACGTGTGAGGAATATTGCTTTGAACCTCCAGCAAGAACTGTCCCTTTTTGCCTAAGAAAACCAAAACAGTTACTTAGTTTGTAATATTTTTCTTTACAGAAAATGAAATTATTCATTTACAGATCTCCAAGAGCTTTACAAGCAGATCCACAGAGCCCTTTCATGGGTGGGTGAAACAAGCTGCAGGGAAGCACAGTGGCGTGTCAGCATCCACCCCAAGGCAAACCCTGGCCCTGGTCCTGGGGGCTGCTGAGAGCTCTGGGTGGAAGTATTTTGACTGTCCAAAAAGTGGGAAGAGAAATGGAGAAGCAGGTGCTTTAATAAGGGTTTGTCACTGCTGCTTTTCAGAGATACTGGTGAGAGCTCCTGAGACGCCAGAGCTCCGTCCTCCCTCCCCGCTATGTCCTGACCTCGGTGGGACTCGCGGGAGTGCCGGCTGGCATCGGTGTGTGTCCCTTCGCCTGTCCCCTCGTGGGTGGTGCCGGCTGTTTCAGACACTGCTTACCGTAAGTAAGGCAGAGTGCAGCGATACAGCGTGAATGGGAGTGCTTAAGGAACAGGCAGGATGCCCAGCCAGCCCACCGGGACTGGGCTGGGAACGGCACTCATAACATCAGACACAGCTTTTGGGGATAATGAGGGAGAAAGACTCCAATTACATGAACAGACAGTTTTCAGGACATGAGCAGAGTGAAATGCTCCTTACAGCCAAGCCCTAAAAGCGAACAGCCTCTCCCAGTCCCTGAAAATCTGCGCTGGCGGACTTGGTGCCAATGTGCTGTCCCCTGTTATGATAGATCTCTTACAAGCCAAGGTCAGAAAGCAGAAAGTTTTAGCTGCTCTATCATGCCAAGAACAGGAAAAAAAAAAGAAAACAAAAAGCCTTGTTTTAAAATAAGCTGTTTTAAATAAACAAGCATTCTTTAAACCATAGCAAAGTACATATCTAGCAATATTTGTTAAATAAATATCAGTGACATGTTTAAGTCTGGCTCAGTACGTATTAGCAAAGTGGTATTTGTGTTGCTTTTGTTGTAACAAGTCAATAGGTTTCTAGAAAGTGGTTTGAAAAAAGTGTTTTGGGGGTTTTTTTCCCCATCTGCACACCAGTAGCCACACCTTGGGACAAGTGTGGCTACAAGTAAAAATCTTTCCCAACACATTGATTTTGGTGAAGTTATATTTACTTCTTAGTTCTGTTCATAACCTGCCTCTTGAGTGTTGTTTTTTTTGGTTTTTACTCAGGGATCTTAGATCATTTTTGCTTTCTGAAGGAAGTCTGTCTTAAAAGTGGTTGCCAATACACGGTCACATTATTATAATCTGTACCTGAAACACCACAGTATTTGTATTTTTGACTGACTATTCTTTGACCTTTTGGTTTATTTAACTCTTTTAAGAGCAAGTTATTAACTCTCAGGTTAGTGTACAGACAGAGGAATGCAAAGCAAGAAAACAGGTTGTAACAATGATGATGCTGAATTTTAAATTCTCCACCAGAAACAAAGGTTTATTTTACTGCCTGAGAAGCTGTGAGGAAGTTGAACTCCTTAAGTGTCCTTTCCTGTATGTCAATACAAGTCATCTCTTTGGGCATGCTCAGAAATTTTAGGATAATTCATCACTGTAGACTATGTGCTTCCATGTACGGGAAGCAGTTTGTGAGTTTTTCTCCTTGCCTTTGTGGGGTGTTGGAGAACAGGAAAGGTCATTCTCTGTGGGACCTGAGGGAAATAAACATAGTTCATAGATCAGGTTTGAACTCCCCAAAGTCAGGCCAGTGAAGTCCTGGTGAGGCTCTGCAAGCAAAAATGACTGTTAGGCTTTTCTCTGTATGCCATTACATTACAGGACGATATTATGACTTCTTTTTCTTCTTTAAGACTTTCATGTCAGAGGAATCAAAGCCCCCTACCTCCCCTTCCCAAACTGCCTCCAGTTAAAAATAGCACACACAGTAGTTAGCCCAGGTTTGAAAGATGCTTTGATGAGATACTGCTCTTTGATAAGCCATTGAAAGGGCACAAGGCAAAGTGTTTGCTTGGAAGAGGAGTCTGATGAGCAATTTACTTTTCTTTTGCTGAGACCAAGCAGAGCTTTGTTACCTCTGGAATATGGACACTGAGAGATAGTTTATGGCTACTGCTCTTTACCTCTGCCTATTTCTCTGCCTTTGGCAAGAATATAAAGTTACGGAAGAAGCCCGGCAGCCTGTGACAGCTGCCTCTGCCCTGAGCCTTGGCAACCATCCCCTCCCCAGCTTTCCATCCCATGGCTATTTTTTCTGCCTTCAGCTGTCCTGAGGCCCTGAGGAATCAGGAGTGCAGTGAAAGCTGGGAGTGCAGCTGGCCCAGGAGAAGGGGAACTGCAGGTTCATGACCAGCTGAGCCCGCCTCACCAAGCACTGCGACAGCAAGGGCTGAACACACACACATGGCTTTGGGCTGGGCTGGCTGGTCATGGGACAACCTGTAAGACACAGAACGATTTATCTGAGGATACTGAGGCTCTCCCAAAGCCTAGACCCATGCTAAATGCACCAGGTGCTTTCCTGAAGGCAGGGAAAGCCACACCAAATGAGGGAAGGCAAGCAGGGCTGCTGCTGACTCTTGCTACAAGAAAGCTCTACAAACTCAGATGTGCTGAGTATATGTAATGTTTATTTCATCAAGCATTTTGAGACTGTGAAATATACCTGGCTCTGACTGCACAATAACCAGGTTACTCCAGCAACCCAGCTGCAGCTTTCAGGTGAGCACAGGGACAGGAGGTGCTGGGGTGGCCCCAGGCATCCCCTGACAATGCACTTTGCAACAGAACTTATCATAAGGAATTTTGTTTAGATATTGAGAGAAAACTTGAGTGTATCTAACTGGCTGCAAAATACGTCCAAAGAAAGGGAGTTACATACTCCTTTTGTCCCAGTGCAGCCTGGATGGTCCAGGTGGATTTGGGAATTGTGGAACACCCACCGCTGGGATGAGAAACCTCATGAGCTTTGCTGGTGGAGACCCAGAGGGCTGGTGGCTGCTCCTGAGCCATGCCCGAAGGGCCCGAACCCGCCCGGCCCCGGGGCGGGGGGATATCCACCTGCTGCGCTCTGCAGGCTCGGGAACGCGGGACGGGAGAGGAACGGCGAGGAACGATCGCAGCAGGTGCTGCGCAGGATGGAGGTATCTGGGAGAGGGCTGCTGGGGGCAGTAAACGAGTGACGGACGGAGCCACCACTGCAGAGGCCGAGGGGCAGGCGGGGCTCCGGAAAAGGCTGGGCGGGTGAGGCGGGGCTGGGCGGCAGCAGGGCCAGCACCGAGCTCCGAGCCGGGGACAACCGGGGGGGCCGGCCCCGCCCGGCGGAGGGAGGGACAGAAGGAGGGAGGGAGGGAGGGAGGGAGGGACAGACAGACAGACAGACAGACAGACCGACCAATGGTGCCAGCGAGGGAGCGCCGGCCCCGCCCGCAGCCTCAGCCCCGCCCGCGGCCAGGCGGGAGCGGCGCGGGGAAAATGGCGGCGGGAGCGCGTGAGGGGAGCGCGGCCCCTCTGCCCTGCCCTGCCCTGCCCTGCCCTGCCCGCCGTCGGCTCGGCTGCCCCAGGGCGGCCGGAGGAGCTCGGGATCGCTCGCAGGGCACGTAGAGGCCGCGGGAGCGGGGGCTGCCCCGGGGGGAAGCGGGGATTGGCGCGGGTTGGGATGCGGGGCTGGGCCAGGGGGGATGAGGGGATTGTGCCGTGGGGGATGCGGCCCTGCCGGGCCCCGTGTCCGTGCGGCCGGAGCGGGCCCCTGTGCAGGACCCTGTCTCGGCCCCTGACCCGCGTGTCTCTTACAGGAGCGGCCCCCGTGATGTCCATCCGGCGTGGGCGCCCCCGCCCCGGAGTCCCCGGGCACAGGTAAGGGAAGCGCTGCCGACACGGCCAGGGCAGCACCTGCGGCACCGGGGGCCGTCCTGCCCCTGGGCTTGGTTTGGTGAAGGAGCCCGACACCGCGATTGTGGGTGCTTCTGCTTTTCTGGGGCTGTTTAAGCCACAGGTCTCCATCTGCAGAAACCCACCTTTATGAGCTCCAGCTGTGGGATGAGCGCCCTTTTGGCAGAGGGTGCAGCCCCTTACAGCCATTTTATGAAGCAGTCCAGGTCTCAGCGGTGCTTGTATCAGCAAAGCTTGTAAAGTTTAAAAGTGAACTGGGCCAGGGCAGTTGAGTCCCAGTGTATACTGGTAACAGAGCACACCAGCATAAACTCCATGGAGAGAAAATTCAACAAAAAGTCAGCACAATGCTTGAGATTTTCCAGGCTTTTTTATGGAGATTCATCTGGAGGACTAAGAAAGTGGAGCCAGTGGCATTATATTGACTCCACTGATACTATCCTCCTAAATTAAATGGTGGAAGAACAAGGCCTGCCTGTGAGATAAAGTCAGGACCTACTTCATCTACTTACAAGGTTTTAATGGTGGAGAGAGGGAGTGAGTTGTCATGTGTTTCTGTAGAAAGTGGTGGGTGTCTTTGGTTTGAATCAAACACACTAAATCATATTTCAGAACTGTTGTGCTTCCTCTTGTATTTGTGCTTTTAATGTTGTATCATGTGTGGTTTTGCTCTTAGGCCGTGGGTCCCTTTGTCTCCAGCTCCAGCACTGGATGAGGAGGGACACTGGATGTGCCTAAGGATTATGGTAACCAGTTTGAAAACTCTTCAGCCATAGAGGTTTGATGTAAACTCTTGAGAATCTGGTCGGCCTTTTGAAAGGGCTTCACGTGATGCCCTCCAGTGGCAACAACTTGTACAGGTATTTGAAATCACAGGGAATAGAAGGGAATTGGAAAAAGTGGTCTTTTTTGGCCTACCCTGAAGGGGTTTGGACAGCCCTCGGAAAGTCTCCCCACAGCTGCTGGGGGAGGCATGGTTGTGGGTATTCTGCCCTGTAGCAGTTTCTGCTGTAGCAAACTATGCAGGGCACTTCTGCACATCAGGGCAGCCTGTGGGGTTCAGATATCACAGCTTTAGGCATGGAACTCATGTCCTTCTCAGAGGATGAGTTTTGCTCTGTGCCAGTAACTGTCCACATAGTAACAAGGAACATGCTGTTTTTAACCTAGTAGCCAATTACTACTTATTTGTTCTTTTTTCAGGTAGTTCTGTTGCTGCCTTAGCTGTCCAGCATCACACCTGGCAGTGCCCATGGAGTCATTCTGCTGAACAGGCTGGTCAGCCATCAGAGCTGCATTCTCCAACAGATTCATCAAGATGGAGCTGTTTGGTACTTGTAGATTCCCACTGCAAGGGGAAAAGTATTTTGGATTGGGTTTTAGGTGGAAGACTAATCCTGGTGCCAGCATGCAGCTATGATTTAAACACCTGAGGTGCAAGCTGGTTGTGGGGAGCAGAATGGTGGGTTCACTGGCTGCCTTAAAGACACTATTGGGAGGTTCAGACATCCATCCTCACATCTCTGCTCTGATAGCTGCATGTTAACTTATTCAGGTATCTACTTGAAGAGTAAAACAAATAAAAAGGGCAGTGCACTTTTAAGCAAAGAATGGTGCTTTCTCCACTTCATTCCCCAGCACAGGAGCTGCTGTTCTCTGATGCAGCCATGCCAGCATCACCAGGGTGCACATGGCCACCTCCTGCCTTCTGCACTGGCAGTGGTAGCTGGCTGAGTCACCTGTTTCTGGTGAACACAAGTTGCTTTGTTCACTGCCAGACATAGCAACTGCAAGTCACTGGCCTGCTTACAGTGACCAAAACAGCTCTTTCTGCCCTGGAAATCTCTCAATTCCTGGCAGACTAAGAAATGACGCTTTACTTGCATAGCTCAGTGTTGCTAAATCCATCTTTTGAGGCTCGCTAAACAAATAAATATCCAAGAGCAGATGGTGCTGCTGTAGTGATGTATTCTAGTCCTGTTTTTATGGTTTTTGAAGGCCTGTTTCAGGAAAACTGTTCTTAAGCTGTTTGAGGAAGAACAGACAAGCTTTTGACACATGGTTCTATGTAAATCTCTTTAGTTTTGCCAGTGGCATTATTTGTAGAGACCCTGTATATTGTAGATGCCCCTGCCTGATCCTGGCTATTTGCCTAGAATGGAAACTTCAATCAGTGATTTTTGTAATGAATGTGCAATAAATCTGTGGAAAAGATTCTCTGTTAATGACTCTTGTTAGAGTTCAGGTAGTTCTGACATATATGAATGAGGCTGTTTACAGCGGGCCGAGTCTGCACCTGTCTTGATTGTCTGGTGTCTGGAAATACAGCCCAGACAAGGACACCTCAACTGAGTGCTGGGTCAGAGTCCTCCCAGCCCCCCTGGACACCCAAAGCTTCAAAGGCACAGCATTGGGGTGAAAATTCTTCAGTGCTGAGGTGGAGAATAAATCTGTGAGCATGGACAGAGGATACACCCAAGAGGAGATGAGCATAGCTAAAAGAAAACAGCTAAAAATTATGTGTTTGGTTTCTCTTTAAGGGCAATTGAGCACTACAAAAAGCCTGTCTGTTTCTTGGTTTTTTCCCTGTATGGATGAATGAATGAGAAACATGGACATTCTGTAAAAACATCTTATATTTGAGACTGTAGTGCGTGCTTGGGTATTCAGAAAGCCTCACTGGGTATGTAGGTGCTAACATATCACACATGGGGGAGGTGTATTTGATTATCTCATGTCACAGACTTCATGTAGCAACAAGAATACTTGATTGTGTGATCAGCTTCATGGTTGGAGTGTTTTCAGCTCTAGCAGCTGTACACTGATTATGCCTTTTGCTATTTTTGTTTTTCTTTGAATTTTTGGCTCTTCAGCAGCCTCAGGAGTAGAATTAATGATTGCTCTGGAGTTCTCTAGGCATATGGCTATTTGGGTCATCCAAGTGACCACCCAAGTGATCCAGCTGCCACTGCTGCATGGTGACAGTGTCACCTCTGAGAAGGATGGCATCCATTTTAACTGGAGAATTTTGGATACTGATGGATCTTGTGACCATAATGGCCTTCTGTTAAGATCCTTTATGAGGATGTAAACTCAACTCATAAGGGCTCAAGCTGGGCAGCTGATCTGGGTCAGTGTTGCTTTGCTCTTGTTGGGAAATAACTGGTTTACAGGGACTGTGATGGACCAGTTGATGCTGAAAGAGGGCATTGCTCAGGGCAGGTTACCTGTAGGTGTGGTAGTTGCAGGACACGGGTTATGGGAGGGCAGTCCATGGGGGTGTTGTAATTCCAGTATGTATCCGTAAGATACCAGGTGTTTCCAAAGCAAAGCAGGGATGGACATAATGCTGGAAGCGGGAGTTGAATGTGTAAAGGTGTTGGGCAATATCTGCATTGAAAAATGACAGTCTGCAGTTCTCGTAGTCCAGCAGGATGCCAATCCTTCTTGGGGGAATAGTAATTCTGATGTCTGGTGTCATCCCGCTGTGCAGGAACTCGTACTTGTGCCTGTAGGTGAGAAACACAAAAGACCTGAGGGCACTTTGGCTACTCTAGAAAGGATGTACATAGGTGTGTTCCAGGGTATTCACAGTCCATTTCCTTCTGTGTGCCCTGTGGTTCCTCCCGAGTCCCTTCCACGTTGCTGAGCAATGGCTGTGTTTGCCAGGGGGTGGTGTGCTCTGTGCTCCCACACAGCCGTATCCCACAGCTCTGGGACCTGCTGGTCTAACCTGTTTCAGATCCCAGTCTGGCAGTGAATGGATGTGGTCAGACCACAGGATGGAACTTTCTGAGCTTTTTCTCAGAGGACAGTGTGGGTGTTCCATAAATTGGGGGGTGCACCCTTGCCACTAGATTTAGCCCAAGGTTGGCTCTCTCTCCATGAAGGAGTTGTGCTCTATTAGGGTGGTTGGGCTTGCCCCAGCATTACTTTGTCTCATCAGCCTTGCCCCTTGGGAGATGTAGGCCCTGCCATGGATGGGGTGGTGAGGTGACTCAGTCCTGTCCTTCCGGTCGTTTCCATGCTGCCCACTTGCTTCCTGAGGGGCTGTAACGCCAAGCCCTTTCCCGACAGTGTTGCAGAACTGCTCATGCCTACCTTTATAACAGCAGTGAGGGAGTGTAATCCCTGGGGCAGAGGCTGCCTGATGCACAGCATGGCCAAGCATCCTTCAGGCCATTGGACATCATTTGTCAAACGTCACTCTCCAAATGATGTTTCTGGCTGCTTTTCCTGCAGGACCTCCCTGCTCAGCCAGTGTTCATGGGGAAGTTCCAGTCTTTATGCTCATTTAGTAGAGAATGGTGGTGATTCCTGTACTGATTGGAGGCCAGGAAGGTGCTCTGCATGTAAGCAGCTTTGCCACGAGGGTAGCCCTCCCCCTTTAGTCACCAAGTGATGCTGAGCTCCCCTAACAGTTACTCAAACACCTCTCTCTTGTGTGACATGTTGGAAACAAAAATATAAGACTTATGGGAACACGTGCCTTTCTGAGCTGAAATGAGAAAGTTTATTCAGCTGAATTACTTATCTGGCATTTCCCAAGGGCCAGCTCATTTACTAACCGCCTCTTCCACCCACACTGCTCAAACCTGACACAATTTTCCTGCTGAAATGGGTACAAACTGAGCAATGGCCCAGCTTCCTTTTCTCTCTGGAGTCCATGCTTATTGCTCCAGAAGAATGACAACAAACCCCAATGTACCTCTTCAAACAAAGTAGCGAGGAAATCCAATTAGCCTGCCTGCAGCGCATCATTAGCTGTGGTGGGTTTGAATTCCCTCATGAAAAGCAGCATTTCTGCTGTGTGGAAGGCAGATGCTGGCCCTGCTGAGGACTCTGGCTGTGCAGATGGTGCACTGCTGGGCAGCCTAGAGCTGGGGAGGAGCATGTGCTCCAGCCAACAGAGCTGCATTTAAAACCTCCCTGTACCAGCTGGCACAGAGATGTGGGCCTCTGCTATTCCGTCCTTGCCATTTACTGACTGCAGGGTGCTATCCCATCTCCCTGTTCAAGGGGACTCAGCAGCACCCTGGCACCTCTGGCAGGCTGAGCACTGAGCCATCCAGGCAAGCAGAAGGCAATGCTCAGGTATGCCTGGGCATGGGACTTTTTTCTTGCTCCTGGATGCTTCACAGGGTGCCTGGATCACTCATGAGAGTCAAAGGCAGTGATGCTAATGCAATTGTGTCCAGCAGTGGAGCTGAGGTATGAGGGGAGCTGGCATTTCTTCAGGCAGGTATGACCTATTGCCATAGGTAGAACAGAGATAAAAACAGTGGGGTACAACTGAGTTTAGCCAAATACATATTATCTGGGTTACATGGATCTATTACTCTCTATTTTTTCACTGAGGTTTTGGTAACCTTAACAGCTAAATTCTGTAACTCAGATTTTATTCAGATTTGTTCCCACGACTGCCTATTTCAATGTGAGAATGACATTAAGCAGAAGGATTTGCTTAAATGTTCCAGAATCCTTCCAACCCCAGTTCACAGTGCCAATGGTGAAATGTCAGAGGCCCCTGGTTAAGTGCTTGGTCTGGGCTGATACGAAATCTCTGCTGCTCTGCCTGCAGGTGTACATTTAGAAGGTTTCCTGTAGACCTGCAGCCTCCACAGCCCTTACCTTGATGGTGTGATGATATGCCTCATGCACCAGGATGAGTTGTTTGCACCCAAGTGACCATGTCTCGGAGTGTTTTCAAAAGCCACTCCAGTTCTGTACTCTGTATCTTCCTCAACTTCCACCTCCCAGTAATGCTTTCCTGGAAATGGGATCAGACTGCCCAAGATTGCAATACACCTGTGAGAGACAGAAAGGAATATGTGCTTTGGCAGGGCCTCTCTGTAAGACTTTTTACAGTGTTTTAGGCATGTTCAGGTATGTATATACCTGGACACTACAGATCAATAAGGAAAAGTCACTATCTCTTTAGCAGTGCAGTGTGGATTTTTGACTACTGTGAATTCTCCATACTGAAGAGCTGGCACACAACCTGCAGGTTTCGTCATGACACCTGCCTTGTTTTTACCTGTGGGTAGCTTTGTATAAATGAGTGCCCTGGGCATTTTCAGGAATATGGAGAACAGCATCCCATGCTGAATGGGTTTTCTAGGAAAGTTATTACCTGCTGGAAAAGAGAGTGTTGTGGTGAAACCCAGTATAGCAGGGGAAAAAGTCTACAGATCTTGCATTTTCTTTCCAAACAACCCAGGGCTTTAAATGTAACTCACCACTAGGAACTGAGCACTGTAACAGTACAAAATTCCTGGGGCAGCTGAGGAGGAGGAGACCTGCTTACATTGTTTTTAGAGAGATCAGGAAGAACTGAACATGGTAGGAGAACTTGGCATATGCTGGGTACCTGGGCCCTGAAAAGTTTTTAACAGTGGACTGGGGCTCCAAGTATGTATGATAGGAACCATGTAGAAGATAACTTATTTAAAAGATGTGTAGGAGAGACAAAGACAATGTACCACAGAGAGGCCCTTCAGACTAATTTACTGGTAGTCTTGGAGTCAAAGGAACTCAGTGCTTGGAAGATGCAAGTCTGCAAAAGCACATGTTCTGAAGCCAGAAAATTGCACAAAATAACCCATGCCAAATGCTTCTGAAACACCCTAGCTTGACTTACGAGGGCAACATGAATCCTGTAAGACTACACCTCAGCTTTTCTCTGCTAGCTGTCATTGTCACAGGGAACAGCAGGTTTGAAACACACCCAACTGGTATGTTACTGTGGTAGGGTCTAATGTAAGTGAAAAAGGTAAAGGATGTTGCTGGCAGACACAGTTCTTCTACCTTTAGGTAATGCTGAGAAAGAGCTGCACTCTGCATTTGGAGGGCCTGGTGCTTAAGGATGGGCACACACAGCACAATAGCTGTACTCTGCCACTGCAGTGGCAGTTGCTTAAAGCAAGTGTACAGTTCACTGCAAATGCATGATAGATGTCTTGGGAATAGCTTAAAGGCTGCTGAAATCAGGACTTGGAGGGGTTGTGTTTCTACAGCTTGAGATGGAAAAGGAATGATGAAAAATGGATGGGTAAAAATGTATGAACAAAACTTGACCATAGTAATGAGAGCTGCAAAGCCACCAAGGCAAACCTGAGCCACTGAAGAAGCTGCTGTGGTTAGGAAACACATTAGCCTTTAGGAGACCACAAACATCAGAAAAAAAGAGTTTACAATATAATTTCCTTATAGTAGGAGTATTAGTCATTTCATCTTGGGAGCTTTTCCTTTTTCTTTTTTGTTTTTTCTCTCAGTATCTTGACTTCTGAAAGTTCACAGTGGCACCAAAACCTCAGCATTAGAATGAGATGAGTGCCAGCTCTGGCTATTTCGATGAAACATAAAAGCACCCTGTGGAAGTGGGATGAAATCCCATTTAAGCTTATCAAGATGACTTTAATGAAGGGAATCATAATTCTGAATCTTTTCTATTGAGCCCTCTAGTAACATTGCTTTTCCATGGAGGGACTAAGTTGTGGACCTGTATTATCCTGTCTGCAGATGCCTGTCCTAGTTATATGCTGTTTCTGTGGGTTTGACTGGAAGCATGCATTTTGGCAAGCTTAGTCTCTCACTTCAACAGCAAAGGGCCTAATTCTTTTTTGAAAGTAAAATCTGTCAGTCCAAATAGTTATGTCCTTCAGCAAGAGTTAAGTTTTCAGATCTCTCTCCTTTCCTTAGCATTTTTTTGGGGGCACTTAAAAACTTTAGCTCAATGTGCCAAACATGTAAGCAGGTTTATATGCAATTGTGGCTATTGCGTCTGTAATCCTCTTTAAGAATTTGCATTAACTTTCAAGTGATGCTTAAGTTCCAAAGAGCAGCTAGAGAGAGGGATTTCAACTCACAAAATTAATGAGAGCTGCTGAAAGCCCCATTTGACATTTCCTGGCATCTGTTAAAAAAACCAAACTGAAGTGCTTTAGCATACCTTGTAAAGCTGTTATCATAGACAGGCAGATCACACTCTGGGTTTTCCAGTTCATCACATGAAATTGTAAATCCATCATCTAGAATTGCTAGTAAAGGATGGGCTGTGTCCTCATTAAGGTAGAAGCAGGTGCCTGCAAGAGAAAATGCCTGAGGATAACTCCAGAAACTCCTTATAGCATTAGGATTTGCAGCAAGAATGTGGTGAAATCTTTGGATCCACAAAAAGATTTACTAGTGCTCTGGAAGGAATCTGTGGCTGACACTGAGAGGACAAAGTTGTCTATTTGAAGTTTTTCTAATAATTGGTGTTTTACAGCTTAACACTGTTTAGTTTCAGTGTTGTGAAAAGCAGGAGCCTTAACCTGGTTTTGAACCCTACCAGGGCTCAAAGCTGCAGGCATTGCACAGGAAGGAGCTATTCAAGGATGAGGGACCGTCCGGTTTCAAGTGATTTTCCTCAGAGGTGAAGGGACCTATTTTTAATCACTAAAAGGAGGAAAGGGGCTTAAAGGCCTCTTCATGGCCTCACTCTTGCATGTAAATGCTGGGCACAGCCCTCATAAAGGTAAGTCCAGCCCGGGGTAAAAGTGCTTCTGCCTTTCTCCCTGGAGACTTCCTAAGGTGGGTGTCACACACTGCGCTCTGACCAGCAGCCACCTGCAAAGCAGCTGCTGTTTGTAGCTGGTGCTTCTGTATCCACCCCAGAAAGGACCAAAGGTCATTCACAGTGTTGGAGGTGGGTTCTTGCCTCTGACAGGTCAATTAGGATCAGAAGACAAATCTCTCCATGCTAATCCCAAATGAAATCATTATAATCAAACTGCAAGTTACTTCAATGCAAATACAATACAAACAACGACAGAGCCATTGCAGGCATGTGCTGCTGAAAACAAACACATGCTGTGCAAACAGAATTGGCATTTTCAAATATTGGGTTTGATTTAAGTCGTTGGAATACAAGCAAATGATGGTAACACAATGACAGTCTTCCTCTCTAGGGATTTAAGGATGAGCATTTCTTTTCTGTGGTGTCACTGATATGCATCAGGCAGGGTTTTTACTGAAACATAACCTTTCAGATTAATGGCTGTGTGGTCAGCTTGCTGGATAAATACAGTTTGAAAATCTCTCACAGAAGGTAAGGGCAGAAGAGACACAGGTAAGGTGTGAACACTGAGTGATGTGGGAGGTTTGAGACAAACCAGTGAAGTTGCAGTGATGAAGGTGAAAACAGGTGTGTATCTCTAAGTTGTTAAAATGAGTTTTAATTAGATGTTTGGGGAGGAAAAGACTTCCAACTTCCCTTTGGGGAGGTTAATCCTTGCCCAGTATGGCACTGGGAGTAGATGATAATGCTATGCCAGTTGCAAAAATGAAAGCTTCCAGCTGAAAGCTGGACTGCCTTTTTCCTGATGCATAAAAAGAACCAGCCCTCAGAGTTTCCCCAACCAAGCTGGAGATGTTCTAATAAATACAGAGGAAGATTTGGCATATCCAAATGACTCTGCAAAGTGCTGTCTCAGCCATACTTTCCAACAGCAGCATCATTACAAGGTAATCTCTGAAGTAAAGTAAAATCACACTACAACTTTCCTCATTGGTGTGTCAGTACTTGGCAAGCTGGCAATATCTGGGGGTGTTGGATTGATACTGTCTTTTAAAATGTTTAGAAATTATTAACTTTCAAGTATCAAATGTACCAGACAGAAATAATTTTTAATTACAGAGCTAAAGCAATGCACTTATGGTTACAAAATATTGTTTTTTTCATTTCTAAGAGGTTACTAGGTGTGTCTAATTACATGTAAGAGATTAGAACCTGATCCAGAGGCCATTGAAACCAGCAGGAATCTTTCTGTTGAGATAATAGGTACTACAATAGGGTGCTGGAGTTGTTCTGAGCTGTACAGTACCTGTGGTGTGTATCAGGACAGGTTCACTTCTTTCACTGGAGCCACCCAGGTTTTGGGCTCTAACACAGATGTGGTACCTTTGTGTTGGTTGGAGATGAATTAGGACTTCACAGTTAGGAATCCCAACAATAGATCTACAGAAAATAAATCCATGGAAAATGATAGGGTAGAGAACAAAGGTAGCCTTTTAGATTGTTTTTCTGAACAACAAAGAATAAATTATATGATCAGCTTCTCTTGTAACCCATCAAAACACTACCTTGTACAATTGTCAGTAGCAGGGGCAAGAGTCTGTGACACACTACACAGATTTTTACATTTGCTTCCGCTTATTTTCATACCCATGCCATTCCAATATTGGCACTTTTGATTCACATTTATACAACTAATTTTACAGATATGAATGTTTATAAAGGTAAATTTACCAAAGGGTCCTGGGTCCTTTCTTAGCACTCTCTGATACCACATGGTTGAAATGGTTTAATCTCTACAGGTCATGGACTCAAAAGAACAGTAACTCACTCAGTAATAATATCATCATTCGCTTCATCTGTCAGCTTGTACAATTCAACTGTGTAGGAATCAACAGGATTAATGTCTCCAGACTCCCAGCTCACCAGTGCTGCATTTTCACAGCTTCGGATCTTTTTAATCTTTATGGTAGGTGGTGAAGGAGCTAAAGAGTAGGCAAAAGAACAATACTAAGCTGTTGTTTGAAGATGTTTGCAACAAATATGTTTTGAAGACTTAAAAAAATAAAACAGAGTTGTTTACTAACACTATATAGTTAAAGAAACCTGCTCCCCAATGGACAATAAAGAGCAGGCAGGGCAATTAACAGTAGCATTTAAAGATTTAATTTGGATTATAAAGGTCCCAAGAGAATTAAAACAGAGAAGTAATGTAGAAAATGATTACACAATTGTTTTCTTTCTATCATTAGTTTTATCTTTGTCATAAAGGTGCATCTCTGCTCTAAGATGTCAAAGACATCTGGAACAAGTACTTGAAGATCTCACTCTGGCTTTTTCGATCTGAAGTCAGGATTTCACACCATGTGCTTGGCTGAACTGCTGTTACAAAGGGCAGCATAGCAGGTGAATTCACAAAATACCTACAGTCCAGTAAAAAGAGAGCTGGCATATATTTGTCAGAACTTGGAGACTCCAGCCTTATTCACAGGTGGTCTACATGTTTGCATTTAAATAAATTATTTTGTCTCTCTGCTTCTCTTTCTTCAACTCTAAAACAGGGACAATTGGCCTGATAGGCTGTCCAAATAAAAGTAGGGAATTTCCATGCAGCCAGTAGGCTTACATCAGAAAAAATAAAGTGCCCAAAAAGCATCACTGGCATAAAATTCAGAGATGACTGTCAATTTCACTATGAGGGTCACATAGTCATATGAATAAAATATTTTTACCTGTTACATAAACTGCTCTTTCACTTGGTGGACTGATACCAGAGGTATTTAAAGCACTGACCCAAAATTCATACTGTGTATTCGGCAACAGATTAGTAATGGTGCAGTATGTTTCTTTGACTTTCAGGGTATGCTCTGAAATGAAAACAACAAAATATTTACAGCGGCTTTACACAGTTATTCTCTTTTCCCCAAAGCTGCCTCAAATAGTAGAAGTGCATTGAACTCAGTACACAAAACAATGCACCTCTAAAGTAGCATAAATCAGATAACACATCAGCTTCTGAAGAAGCCACATCATTCAGACACCAAAATCCAGAAAGAAGGATCACCCACCTGTCACTACTTTTTTATTTTTTTCTAAAAAGACCCTCATGTTCCTACTCCAGGGATGCTGTTCAGCTCGTTCCAGCAGAGGGACAAGAGCTGAAGCTATTTTACTACTCATTTCTCCTTCATCTTACAAAATTTTGATAGGTTATGCTTTTCTTTCTAAACTAACCATTGGTACTCTACTGGCTTCCACTTTTTCAGGTTCTGCAAGAATATTATTAGCAAGGACAGTTTTGTCACAAGTCTTGGGCATTTTAAGATGGTTCTGTGGGGGCTTTTTGTGCATGTGCATCATAGGGAATTACAGCCTATTATTAGCACTGAGGTAAACTGTAAAATCACTGAGGGGGCTTCAGCGGGCATGCCAATAATATGATGGTTTGGCCTCCAAAAATACTGTGCTTTGCACTGGATGCAGCACATCCACTAATGCACTAATGCAGTGCCCGCTCTCCAGGAAAGGAAATGCTGCTCTTGAGATGTGACTCCATCCCCTGAGCCCTTCCCATTCCTGCTATCCCTGCTGTTGCCCTGTCCTGTCTTTGTTGCTGTGAGGGGCCCTGCTGCAGCTGACAGCATGGCAGACCTGGCAGGGAAAGAGGGACAAAGCCAGAAGAAGGAAACGTGGTGGCAGATATGACACTTTTGGTGACAGAGTGCACAGAAAGGGCACTGGTTGCCAAATTAAATCCAGAAGTACTTTGGAACCAGCTGGTTTTGTCCCCTTGGGTTCAGGCCTCCTTACCTGCCTGCTCATCACTGTGCCTCTCGTTGCTCACTGGTTTATAGCACAGTTGGTAGCACTCCACAGTGTCATCGGAGAAGAGGCCCCAGCAAACTCTCAGTGAGGTGCCAGTTGCTGCATTGGGAGCCTGGGGATTGATCACAGGAGCACAAGGAGCTGCAGAGGGAAAAACAGGTCAGTTTTTGAGTGTAAAAGCATGGGATGTTGTACCTCTCCTCTCACAAAGGTTTGCACAAAGCCTTGGCCCTGAATAGCCTCAGATTCCACCCACACGGAGAAAAGTCAGGAGCTGACTCTGTAAACAGCTGCAGATAATAATCAGGTCACTGGTGCATGAGAACTAGTCTTGCTCCAAATCAGAATCAAAACAACAAAATAAATAGACCTCAGCCTACCCCTTCTCTGTAAACTCAGCCTCCCCTGCTCTGAGGGCTGGGGCTCACCCAGGGAGCAACATCTGCCAAGCCTGCACTGCTGCCGAACACCCTGGGGCTTGGAGCTGCTGGAGGGGATGAAGGAACAGCTGTACAACAGGGGGTAAGCAGCACAAGCACACAAGCAGCAAACAATATTTTACTATAAGGAAAACACAGTATTTGTGCGTTAAAAAATGCATATTGCTCTGTTTCCTGTGGATAATATGAAAAATTTGCTAAATAGCAGAGGAACAACCAACTGAAATCTGGGTATCAAGAGAAACTGTGCAGGTTATTTAAAGTGGCCTGGTGTTCCTCTCTATTTTGTTTAAGCAACTGCAAGGAAAGACAAGTTATCACCAGCTAAGCATACATGACTCCTTAATAGAAGGGGGTAATCTTTGTGAATCTTCTAGGAAATCATCCAGCAAAAGCAGGGAAGGCCAAACTTGGCAGTTCTGGTAATTTTATACTGAAAACAAATGAAAAATAATACCAAAAAATATCTTCCAATGTCTCGGTATATATAGGCAAACAAACAAAAAGAAAAAATTAGAAAGAAAACTAGGGAGAAGCTAATCCTGCCTTTGAAGTTTTCCTTTAAAATAAGTAATGGACTTCTGTTTAATACATATCCTTAATTAAATGTAAATAGGTCTGAAATAATGATCAGATAGGAAGAATACCAGGAATAGTATTAATGGAATTCATTAGTTGTTCAACTTCAGAGACATCTATGACCCGCTCTTCAAACTCTGGCAGTGTTGAGAGCTCTAAATCCACTTCTTGCTTTAAGAATTCTTCCAGCCTGTAGTTGCAGGGAAAAAAAAATAAATTTCCAATTGGAAGTACCATAGTGTTGGAGATACCTTTCTATGATACCTATTTGTAAGAGAAAAAGAACAGCAGACTCCGAAATTCACATGTATGTTCTTAAAATACTGCTTTCATAGTGGTACAAAGCTCAGCCCCCTCTTGCCCGTTGCTTGGAGATACGTGGCCATACATTGGATCAGTGCTCCCAGATGCCACACAGAGCTGGATGCTGATGGGACTGAGGGACCCCCTTGGTGTGCCCCCTCTGCCACACACTGTGCTCCCACTGAGCAGGGGAGTGAGATTTCCCCAGCACCATTCTGTGCTAAGCAACCTATCAGCTCCATAACTTCAATTATTTTGGATTTATAACACCGTTACTAACTCAGGACCTTGCGGCTCTTGGTGTTGTACATTTGAGAAAAAGGGGTGTCTTTTCACTATGTTTTCATAACCTATTACAGTCAATTAAAAAGGTGGGTTTTTTGCAATTGATTCAGTGTGCCTTAAGAGTTCTTCCAACTGCTCCGAGATCTTTCAGCATCTGCTTTGAGTTCCCACAGCTTGACTTTCTACCCTGCTATACTGATGCATAAATAAGCCTGTTACTAATCTATTTAGGGAGCTCAGTTTTAGTCCCATTTGTATCCAGAACATTTCTTCTGAGATCTGCAGCAATCCCGTTTCTCAGTCAGTGAAATTAGTTCCTTATGACTAAGCTGAAAACAGTGATTAGATTCAGGCTCTAACTCTCCTTTTGGGTTTTTTGAAATTGGATCCAAACTAGTTTTGACTGTTAAACTTCTTAGAGCAACTTTTCCTAATGCAGTTTAAAACAAAAATACTAAATATTTCAATAACTCTAGTGGTCTAGACAATATTTGTGTGCCTGAACAAAGTCCAGAACATGCGAGTGTCTCTGGTAACCATTCCAATTAGCAGGAAAAAATGTGACAAAAATCCCAGACTGTGATACTACCTGTCAACCATGGTTACTGCTGCCTGTAGAAAAAAAAAGAGAGAATGTTAAAGATGGAAAAATTCAGTGTCAGACTATGTCATGCTGTTGACTTGTCCTACATAAATTGCCTCAAATGCAGCCTTTGGAGCAAAGTAATTGGCTCTCACCCAGCTCTGAGAACAAAGTTGTGCATAATTGTCTATTCAAATGGACAGATCTTGTTTGAATTTACACTAAGATCAAGTGCAATACCAGGCAGTGACCAGTGTCTCCCAAGCAGACTCTAGACTGATTCTTTTATAAGTTTTCCAAAGTGCCAAAAGATCCTTCACAAACAAAACCCCAAAACAGCTGGCAAAAATAACTTAGTGAAATGATTTGCACTGGAGGGAGTCTGAGCAGTGCAAGTAACTAGAAGACAGATGTACAAGGACAAACCCAAGCAGTTGAGAGCTTGTGACCAACGGGTATTCACTTCTTGGTGAATAATGGTTCTTAGGGGTGATGTAAAATTCTTTACAAGTAATGAGAAAAGAAGGCTATTTCAGGGATGCAGAGGAAAGGGAAAAGTCAGCTCACGCGAAGAATTTAGCAGGCTGGAGTGACACAGCAAACTGATCCACTGGAGCAGACTGGAGGTGTTTAGAAGATTTGTTTGTTGTCCAGTTCAGAAATTACTGTGACTGTGCCACAGAAACACTCCCACCCAACTGAGTCACAGGACAGCTCAGGTTAGAGCAATTACTGAGCAGCAATGAAAATTCTCATTTTTCCCAAATATTTTTCCACCTGCCAAAGCAAAATAACTTTGACACCACTTCAAGAGTGGGATTCATCCATCACTTTGTGGGAGCTCCTGATGTATTTAGTTTGGAGCCTCCTGTTCAGCTGAACTTTCCAACAAAATGAGCAAGAAAAAGAAATATCTTCCGAAGTGATTGCATCATCTTGCCTGCTGTGAGCCCAGAATAGAGCAAGAGAGCTGAGCCTGCACAAGGTAATGAACACTAAGTGCTTCCAGAGTTTCCTGAGATAAGCATTTTAGTGAGATAACTTCCCTCTGAGCCCCAGTGTGACTCACAAATCAATGAGCACCCAAATTACAAACTTCTGCTTCTGCATTTTGCCCCAGTTGTGTTGCCCTACTAAGTCAATGCCACCATGCCAAGCAGCTGGAGCACTGACAGCACCATGGACTGAGCACCCCACATGATCTCCAGAATAAAGCTACTTAGGACTTCCCAGCTGGGGACTACTTGCAAGCAGCAAAAAGTTCTTAAAAGGGGCCTTGACAGTTAAAGCTCTTTACCTTCATAAATTCAGCTTTGTCATTTTCCAGGAACAGTTCATGAGTTTTGTCTGTCAGCTCCTTGCAGGTGTCGAGATGTTTCCCAGAACTGACCAGCTGCCCATATAGAGCTTCCAGTTTCTGCCTCTTCTCTTCCCCCAGTGCTTCCAGCTGTTCTTCGTACTTCTGAGCAAGCACTTGTACTGCATCATTATAATGCACCTCAAAGTTCTGCTCCTGCCTCCCAAAGTTTTCCTGCAAGGCATTTGGGGGGTTGTACTTTGGCATCAAGCCTGATCCATAGGTCATCCAGAGAAAAATCTTACTCCAGTCTGCTTAAAATTCTCCTTACCAGAGAGCAACATCATGATTTGATTCACAAAGTCAGGACACTATGCCAGTACATAGAAGATATAATTTGATTAATTTGTATTTTTAGGGGTTTGTTCTGATAATTTACCCCCACTGGGACACAAAAGAGTGCTGAATTTTGTTTCAGACATAAAAGCATCAGAAGTTATAAAAAAACATATGTTGCAAGGCAACCTAAGCCCAGGGAGCACAACTAGGCTATATCTTAGCCATAATCTCACAAGCATTTCCACAAACATAGTGAAGCACATCCTTCAATAAGAAAAACCATGGCAACCCAGTGGGATCCATGGATTTGTCTAGGGGAGCCGAGCAGATAACACTGGTATCCTCACTCACTGCTGGAGAAAGCATTAGGAAGAAAGATTTAAGGAGCAGGCAAGGCTTTATTGCCAGCAGCTGCTCACTGCTCAGGCACTGATGTCTTCCTGTGCCACATGCAAAAAAGAAAAGACCATGGGTGCCTTGAGTCATTGCTTTAACTTGACTTGCTGCCAGCTGACCCCCTTCATCCAGGTCCCAGCTGACAGCAGCCAAGCAGGAGCACAACCCTTGAAGTCATCAGCTTGATGCAGCTGGTCCAGGGGTTTGCCTGGACCTGACATGTCTGTGAATGAAATCCAGGGAAGACAAGGGGTGCACTCTGAATGGACTAGTTAGACTGGTCTTTGGCCATTTAAAACTAAGATAACCTGAGTGGGGGGTCACTTTATTTCTGAATGCAAATTTCTGTGCAAATGCTAAATATGGTTTTGCTAGTCCACATAAAAAAATCATTAGGATGGGTTTTCCTGAGTAGTTCCATCCAGGCAAACCCCAAGATAACTCTGTGCCCGGTTACTGTAATTACTCACCTGATTAACAACTGAGCACTATGAGTATCAATATGACTGTCAAAACTATTTAACCCCAGTACCATAAATTTAGCCCAAGAAAAAATGCCTTACCTCTACAGTGAGGAAGATTTCCTCCAAATGACTGGCAACATTTTCCATCTGAGCAATCTGTTCTTCTAACTTGCACATGTTTTTATGAATCTCCTCCTACAAAACACCCAGTGTGATTCTTACTATGTCTGAACACTGTTTCAGAGGCACCACAGTACACCTGTATTACTCTCACCTTTTCACTTTCCACGGCACTGGGGAGCGGTGTTACCTCATGATCCTTGTGCTCACCGAACAGTTTGTCAAAAGCTCGGATGGGTATCTTGCAGGTAGAACAAAAAACATTTGCCACTTCTCCCTCTTCCTCCTCCTCCTTCTCCTCCTCCTCCTCACTGACAGCCTGACTGTTCCACTCATCTGACATGCCGCCACTGCTAAGCCCCTCTCTGGACCATATGTTGCTCTCAGCCTCATCATCTGCTCTGGCTTTGCTCTGAACTTCGTCTTGAGAAGCTTTGTCAGGAAGTCCTTGTTGCTGTGTGCTTTGACTTTGATCTTTCACTGAAGTGCTGCTTTTTGATGTGTTATATATGGAGCTTTGTGATCCTGCTTTTTGTGTGCGAGCAGGTGGCCATCTGCTCTCTGTCTCCACACGTCCTTCAAGAAGCTCAAGCTCTTTTTCTTTATCCTCATCAAGTCCATACATTTTAGCCAACTCTGCAACCTCCTTTTCCATGTCATAGCCAACTTCTTGTGAGTGCTGAACTTTTTCACTTCTCAGTGCAGATTCCCTTCTCATATCACCCAGGGATCTGTCTCTGCGACCAGACAACTCTTCAGGAAAGATATCAAACCTCTCCTTTGATCCATAAAGATCCATGTGATAAAATATCAAGCCTTCAGTCTCAGTCTCACTAGCCTCTGGGACTGGTGGGGAAGCTGAATGGCCATGTGACTGGCCACTAGTTTCATACTCTCTTTTGCTGCCAGATCTGGATGACATTGGTACCCTCAACAAGGCTTTTGAGATGTCGAGTATCAATCTTGTAAAAGATAAGAAAGATCTTTAGCTACATACTTAGATATCAAGCATGAGTTTTTCTTCTTTAAAAATATATGGATGGAATAGATTTGGCTGAGGACTGCCCAAGTCCTGGAGGTAGGCATGGAAAAGACCAAAGCCAGTAGCTTCACTTCCTAAGTGAAGCTTCTGAAGGGAAGCCATGGGAAGCTTGTTTTTTTCTCACCTCTGTGCAAAGGACAGCAAAGAGCTGTCTTTGGTGTGCATCCTGTTTTCCGAATGGCTCATCTGTGACCCTCATGCCTGATTTCCAAACTGTGGACTAGTCCTGTCCTCAGCTCAACACTGCAACTGTGCTTCAGGCACAATCAGTGCTGTTCTGTGCAATTGGAAATGGCCTTGGTTTGAAGTCTGCTCACCCTTCAGCTGCTGTCAAGAGTGTTTTCTGAACTGTCAGTCAGGCATAATGTAGAATGTCCTCTCTTGTGACCACTGATGCCTCATAAAACACTAGTAAATGCCCTGAATTCCTGTTCTGCATTTTTCAAGTTGCCATTCTTAATACTGAAACTTGAGTCCAGGTCTGGGGTCCTTTCTTTAAAATACTGCAGGGAAAACATACTGCCCTTTGGGGAGTGGTCACAGTTCTCAGGTACTGTGAAAAACATGTATTTTAACATAAAAGAAGCTCAGGGGAAAAAAAGATCAATTATGATCTCCACTATAAAGTATACGGTAAGTAGGGAGCAAGGCAGATCATGGACTTGTGAACTGAGATGTCTGCTCTGGCATGGACCTTGCACATTTTGTCCATTCTGTGCAATGATGGAGGTGTGGAAAGAGCATGTGGACGTGACTTACAAAGCTGTACGAAAAAGCAGATGCACATGGGACAACATTAAAAGTGCAAAGGCAATTTTAATGCTGACTCCCAAAGCCCACTCTTTCCAATAAGCCCATATTAACAACAGCAATGAAATAATGCCAGTACAGGGTCAGTGCTCTGCCAGAGCTGAAGCATCCCCACAGCCCTCCACTTCATGAATGAAATCACAGCTGCAAACCTACTCAGATCAATTTTATCAACAGTTTACTACCACAAGCAAAAGAGTTCATAGAAAGATTTCAGCTGAATATTAATGAACCTGTAGTTGCATCTAGTCCTAGATAAATGAAGCACATGACAGCTTTAAAACCACTTTCTCACAGTACCAAAAAAAAAAAAGATGAAAGGTCAGTCAGGCATCAATGTTATCAGAGCTTCTGGATAAGCTTTCACATAAAGTTTCTTTCAAACTACTTTTTATGGTCTGTAGTTTTGAGTAGTTGCTATCACCTCAAATTTATTTCATCAATATTCTACTAATTTCCCTGAGGATTACTTAGCTAACAAAGTCAACACAATCAGTAACTTATTAGAAAACAACCTCTTGGAATACTGAAAAATACTGAGAAATTTTGAACTGCTTTTATATCCCTAACTGAGTCCAGCCCTAGAGATCTGTAAGAAAAGCCACACAGAAGTTCATCATTTGTATTCTGGCACTGCAGACACAGGTGTGGATTCTGCAGCTATAGAAATATCCCACTATAGACAAAAACACTGAAGTTAGGCAGAAATACCACTTATGCTAAAGGCGATAAAACAAGTCATGCAAATTCTAACATGTTCAACAGAAAAAGGTCTTGACACATACCAGAAAATGTTGTCTGGCTCCCACAAAGACTTTTTTCCCCATAATTATAACAATAAGGCTTGCTTTAGAAGCTGCTACTAATCAGAAAAGTGAATCAACATGGATTTTTCCCACCAAAGTGAAATAAAAGAAATTAAAATGAGCATACTTAAGTTTGTCTGAAACCTGCCGCTTAAATAAGATTTTCAGATGATTGCTCAGTGTTTGCTCAGTTTACAAGCACAGATACAATTACATGAAGCATGTTTAAGTCTGTGACCGTCAATTATCGTAAATACATAACAAAGAATGTTACTACCTAAAAACTTGCCTTCTATCTTAAGACGTCATAAATTCTTCTGATAGCTCAGATGACATCAAAGTTCACTTCTATTTCCCCTAGTAAAAATTAATTCACACGAATGCAATTCCTTGCCACTTTCCTATGACTGCAGTTGGAAGATGCATTGCGGTAACCCTAGCCTGCCTCTTTGCTCAGATAGGGACATGCCAGCAATGAGCAATGGCACAAATATAGATGTGCCCCAGCTGTCCTTCAGCAGCGTGCTACTTGAGTGTCACCAGGATGAATGTCATACACCAAGAAAATGCTCTGAAGGTTGATTCCTGGATCTGAAGTACTTAGAACGGTTATAGAGAGCCCTCACTAAAGCCAGAACACCCTCTCACTTTTGGAGGTAGTATTAATAAACCCTGCAGAGTACAGTCATTGCCTCTGGGTGTGATTTTCAAGGCTGGGGTGCTAGGCAAAGTGTCATGTGTGGGATACACGAAACATGCCTCCTGCACAAGCTAACTCACCGTGGCTGGGCACATGCTTACAGCATTGCTGCACAACTACATGGAAGCATCTGTTCTGTCTTTGCAAACACTTACTGGTTAAGTCCTCTCTGTTACATTAGCAAAAGCTTTACTATGGGGTTGAGTTGGAATCATGATCATATACTAGAAAAAAAATATTAAAATTCAGAATTTAGGAAAAAAAGAGAAATTATACAGTTGCATATGCTTATTATACATACACATATATCACTGCCCTCTATGTGTAGGCCAGACCTCTGGAAATATAATTATAGTGAAGAAAGTGGCCAGCAGCCCTGTTAAGGGAGGGTTTTCATGGGAATGTATCCCTTCAGTCTACAGTCAGTAGTGGTCCACCTGGTAAAAACCAGGCTGTGTATTACCACAGATTATTGACTGCTGTAGCACTTGAGCTTTGTGTATCTGCTCAGACCCACACACCGTCTGCTGCCTGTGAGCACACTACCAAGGCAGCCTTGCTGGCAGGAGGTTTTTAAGCACGTTTGAGAATGTTGCATTATATATGTCTTGAGCTCAAGAGACACGGCAAGGGAAAATATCTATTGAATCTTGTCACAGTTCTGCTTTTTCCTCCTTTTCCAATTAAACTCGGTGTCATTTTCTCACATTCCTGGCAGTGCAATTGTTTGCTGTTTGATAAGGAATCACAAGTTAATTGCCCATGTAGGCACGATCTCATTACTGCTAACAGCGCCTCTATCATCTGTGAGATCAGAGCAGAGATGTTTTCACATAAATGATGCAGCCTTTGCTGAAATGTTAACATTTATGCTGTCTGACAGATTTTATTAATTTTTCAAATGAGAACTTATTTTTGCTTTGTGTTACACTACACTATCTCGCAGGCCTTAATTTATTGAAAAATGAGCAGTGTCAGCTTTGCTGCCAAAGACCGGAATACGACATTCTGCGCACCATGAATTAAATTCATCCTTGCACAGAGGGCCTGGATAAGAGAGAGGCAACACAAACACTGCGCTGCCCTCGGCAGCCCCTGAGGCGGTGTTTAGATATTTATACAAAGCACAGTGACCCCAGGGCTGAGTTGGATGTCGGGACAAGCACCACTTGACTGCTTGCAGGCTTGGATGCAGGCACAGGGCGGCGTGGGGAAGAGGTGTGAGATTTCACCCAGCTTCGGACACGACAGCGACCCATGGGGTTTCGCAGTGACACGGGAATGACGTGGGAATGGCACGGGAATGGCACGGGAGAACAGTGGCACCAGCCCGGGGCACAGGCAGTGTGTTCATGCTCCCTGCCTGCCGCTCCTCGCACAAATAGCTACTTATTTCACAAAAATTTTACCTTCCAGTGCCTGAAGGAAGAACTTACAGGAAAGATGGGGCAAGGCTATTTACAAGATGCACCCCAGCTGTCGTTCAGCAGCGTGCCACTTGAGTATCACCATGCGGTGACAGGACAAGGGGGAATGGAATGCTTTTAAGTTGAAAGAGAGTAGGTTTAGATCAGATATTAGGGATAAATTGTTCCCTGTGAGGATGGTGAGGGCCTGGCACAGACTGCGCAGAGAAGCTGTGGCTGCCCCAGCCCTGGAGGCGTCCAAGGCCAGGTCGGATGGAGCTCTGAGCAGCCGCATGTAGTTGCAGGTGTGGGCTGAAACGCGATGATCTTCGAACGCTCATCGCACCTCACGATCCTCCGCCTCCTTTTACAATTTATTTCCCTCGCGCTCCGTGAGGGCCGCGCCCGGCCACGCCCCTCTGACGTCATGCCATCAGNGGCCGTGCTGTTCCCCGGCGGCGCCGCTCCCGGCGAGGCCGAGCTGCAGGAGCTGTGCCGGGCGCTGGAGTTGTACCTGGGCTGGGCCCTGGAGCTCTGCGGCGCCCGCGTGGTGCTGGACGCGCTCTTCGCCGCCGACCGCCGCTGCGATGACGAGTACTTCGAGAGCCTGCAGGAGCTGCGCGGGAGGGCCCTGCGCGGCCACCTGGCCCGGGCCAAGGAGGCCCTGCGGCGGGCACGGGCCCGGGGCCGGGGCCGGGGCTGGGACCGGGCGGGGGGCGGCCCCACGCTGTAGCACCGTGTTCGGTGGGTGCTACTGCAGCTCCTCTCGGCTGCACCTGTGTGTGTCTGAGCACCTTCGCTCAGGTGCGCGCTGAGCCCGGCGGCCGCCGCTGCCAGAGCTCCAGGCGCTCAGCACAGACTCTTCTGCAAGACTCGTGTGAGCGAGGGCGAGCGAGTCGCTGGGATCGTCTTGCTCGTAGTGTTGTCCAATGTCCAGATTTGTGCTTACACAAACAGTTTTTTAATTTGTCTGGAAGCCACCAAGTCAACTTTCTCAAGTACTAAGTGTCATCAGTCTTGGAAGTGCCGCTTTATTAAGTGGGGAATAAGTCAGCTCCAGGTGGGCAGTCAGTATAGGACATTGGGGTACTTACTTAAGCTGCAGGCACTCCCACAGAAACATGTTGCTAAAAACATCCAACAGTGTTGTGCAATGGGTGGAACAGTAACCGAAGAGGAGAGTACAATCATGTGCTAATATTCTAAGTCAGGTTTATTTATTAAAACCAAACTTAGCCGTAGTCCTATGCCAAATAAGGGTTTTTGTAGTCAGAGAAATTGTTGGTTTTTTTTTTAATTTCCAATTCTGCCCTATTGATTGATGAGATAATGATGATGTTATCCTTTCTTCCCTTAGTACCTTAAAAATGTTCTAGTTACAGCTGTATTCCTGGACTTTCTTCCCCCCTTGTAAGCATGAATTCAAAGGATGGTATCTAGTAACATGGTTGCAATTAGGACATGGGAATGTTAAAACCAGACTTAGACATAACTTCAAGCTCAATAGTGTGTTGCTGCTGCAGTTTCGTTACAATACCTGTTTGCATTGTTTTCTGGCAAAGTAAGCTGAAAAGTTTTATGAAAGTGATCATGCTTTGGAGAAAAATTAAGACAGTTGACTTTAGCGTTCTGTTTCCTGTTGCAGTATATAACAGCTGTAACAACATTACTGTTTCAGAAAGACACTGTTTTTAAAAAGACAGCTTTAGTTTACATGAAGGTATCCCGTGGTGTATACAAAAGTCAGTGTCTGTCACTGACTATAACACTTCACAGACCAGCTACAAAACAGGAAAAACCACCAGACTCTTTTGCAAGCAGCACAAGCCTGTATAGCTGTGTGGCAGTTTGGGGCTTGGTGGTGAAGTACAACTTGGTGTCAGTTATTTTCCTATTTCCAGCTACATTGTAGATATGGCTAAAGATGCTATAGAGTGGTGTTGTACTTGCAGACCTAACAGGGACTTAAGTTCATTATACTTCAGTCTAAACCAAGCTATGCAAGATTCAAGAAATAGCCAGTAAACTAGCCTTAGGTACCAAAATGTCCTTCTTCCCTTTTTATGTCCGTGTCCTTCTCAAATACTTTATTCTCTGGGCCAGGAAATTAATTTTGGTACTGGCACAAGATGGAGGAGAGTATTATTGTGTAAATACTTGTGGTGTGTGTTAAGAGACAAGGTAAAAAAGACAAGAACATTACTGTTACAACAACCAAAGAAGTTGGTTGTGCTGATGGTGAACTGGAATTCAATTAAAAGAGTATCAGGTTATGTAAAAGCAGGGATTTTACCTTAAAACAGACAAAATGGTACGCACACTACACCACCCCCTCAAAAAAACCCCAAGAACACCCAAACAAAAAAGCCCAAATCCTTGTAAATGAATAATTGTCTCATGAGTTGACTCTAAAATGTCACTTCTCTTCTACTTGCTCTAAACATCCTCCAGGAGCAGCATGACCCTCACTACTTCCTTTCAGTATTGGAACCAGAAAGCGAACTGTTGAGTTTGTGTTTGGCTTTAGTAGCAGGACAAAAGCAGGCCATGAAATTGCTGCAGGTGGGCCCTAGGACTGTGTCTGAGCTACCACAAGCTCCTGGGGCTGCTAGACATCTGGGATTCTGAGAAATGTTGCAGTTCAGATCCTCTTGTTCCTCTGTTTTCCCTGTGCCAGGCCTGCAGGCAGAATGGGTGGGAAATGCCCTTGAGCTGACTTCTACACATTTCTCCTGAGGAAATGCATGCACACATGGGAATTCTGCTCTTGCTGTCTTACCAAGAGTCAGCTGTCAAGAGCAAAGGTGGTGGTTTAATTCTAGTGGTTTTCAGCTGCAACACAATCGAGCTTATTTTTTTAACGCTTTGTCTCATTGTTGTAGCATGTCTTCCCCTCCCATCCTCTTCCCTCTTTATGGAGCTGTAGAGCACACGCTGTCCTTCCAGGAAGGTCTCTGTTTCTCAGTGGAACTTCACTGTGTTCTCTCAGCCAGCTCACTCTGTCCTGGCACATGGAGCATGCCATGGTCTCTGCCAGCTGCTGTCAAAAAAAAAATCTTTGAAGCTTTGATTGGTGCCAGTAAACAAATGCAATTGAAGGAAAGTCCCCAGCTTTGTATTTTGTCATAGAAGCAGTAGAGACTTTAAATAGGGTCTAGTGTATCAGAAACTTCTATGGAAGAATTATGAGTTACAAAGTGTAATATCACTAGAATTGAGGTTAGAATAAACTATTATAAATGGAGCAAATGTGAAAGGAATTTTAACTGCAGGGTGTATACGGTGTAGAAATATGTTTTTGAATTCTTATTTTTAAATGTCAGTATGGTTTTTCTATGCCCGAAGTCAGAACTACTGGATCCAGAAATTCATTAGCAGGCATTTAATAATTGTAGAAACAATGCAAGAGCTAGTTTAAGAATATCTCGCTTGTCCTTCCAGTACACAGACTTCCTAAGATTCCCAGTTATGCTTATAAAAAGCAACAACCAAGTCATTTGCAGAGTTATTAGAATTTCTGTGGTGGAAGCCCTAGGGATGATACTCCTTGCAGTCTCCTAATGCAATGTGCAGCAATTAGTACCTTTAACTACCTTTAACAGTGTGGTGTTAAAGATATTTTCAGCTGGGGTGGCTGCAGAATGCCTGGCATATGCCTCCTGTGCAGAGGGAAGTCTTGGCTGTGGAACAACTGGTCCTTCCCACTGGAGCCCATCAGCATCCAGCAAACACGAATGCAAAGCAACCGTGTCTGATTTACCTTTTATCCCACTAGGTTCTGCAGCAGCATAAAAGTGCTGACACAATGGTGGCTTTGATGAAGGTTTATGAAGAAGAAGATGAAGCTTATCAGGATTTGGTCACCATGGCAACACAATTCTACCAGTATTTATTGCAGCCCTTCAGAGATATGAGAGAGCTGGCGACACTGTACAAACTGGAAATCCTGGTAAGTCTGCCTTCACAAAGTAAAAGGCCAAGCTGTATAGTAGGGCACCAGCTGCTCTTGGAGCAGTTTAAGTTCAAATCATGTAACATTCCTTACTTTGGTCTCTACCTGCTTTTTTTTCCTCTTGCAAGCCACCAAATGTGACTGAGAAATTCCGAGTTAAGGCAAAGCCACTCTCAGAGGATCTCTGAGTCCATGGTAATGGCTTGACTAGAACTGCAGCTGTCTTCCCATCAGTGTCCCCACTTAAAAGGAAAATATCCCCAAGCTCCACCTTCCTGGGGTTTCCTCTCTGGGAGGCTGAATTTACAGAAATCTAAGTGACATTTGTTGTGCCACCTTTGGTGGGATTGGTTTGTGACTTTGAGAATGTCCTCCCACAGCAAAGCTGATGCACCAGGTTAACTCAGTTGTGTTGGTAGACCAGAAGACAGAGGAGACCTTCCCACACAAAGAAGTTTTCTATTGCTGCTACAACCTGCTAGAAATACAGACTAAAAACATGTCAGTTGTCACTACTTTCATTTAGTTTTATGTGTATCTTAAAATAGAAGCATATACTGAAAGTTATGATGCTCCTGGAAATGGCAGCCATTTACCATTTTGATTTTTCCTTAAATAGTGTGTTAAAATTAAAGCAAGCTGTTATGATCTCAAAAAGAGCAGAACAGCTTTAAGTTTAGACTAAGGTGCTTGGATACTGAAGGTCTAAATCTGTAACAATGAAATATCCGGTGTCCTGTTCTGAAAATTAAAGTGAAAATTGGAACAAAGTGTTTTTCTGAATTAAAAAAAAACCTCTGAAAGATATTTAGGCTCATTTGCACTATAATTCCTTTAAAAATATCTGAATACTAGTTTTCTACCCATGTACACTTTGTGGAATTGAAAATACTCTCTTGTGTTTCTCTTCTGTGTTCGTGTTCCTGTGTGAAAGAACTGCCAAACTGAAGAACCTGACAGTGCAATGTGCTGTCAACACATGGGGAAAAATAGAAGAGAACATTGCACGTAGATGAGTGGGTTTGAATTACTTTTAGTAACAACTAAAAAGACTTGTGTTGGACATGATTTTTAAGATGATAGTTTAAAAATATTTTAAGAAATAAATACGAGGCCAGGATTGGGGAACAAAGGTTCTAAGGCTCTAGAATGAGAAACAAGGCAATACATAGGCATTAATAGTGATTCACATTGTGGCAGGTGAGGGGAAGCTCATGTTTGCCACCATGCTCTGCCGTGCTTGAAATGTCTTCAAGTATACTATCATGCTGCTACACCTCTGTGGAAACCAGACAGTAACTGAGATTTTTGTGTCCTTGCAGAAGTCTTTGCAGTATGATAATCTGGGGCCTAGAAGAGTAGCAGCTTTGCAGAAAGATGCTGAAGAATGGACGAAACGAGCTGAGAGTGCTGTGTGCTCCATTCAGGATATCACTGTGAACTACTTCAAGGAAACTGTAAAGGCTCTGGCAGGTAGTCCCAGTTATGTACACGAAAGGTTGTGTAAATACTTGACTTAGGGGACTGAGAGCTTTTCTTATGTCTCTGCAGAACCTGAGGTTAGGATGAGTGCCCAGCTTAAGAAAGAATCATGTTATTCACTTAAGATTTGTATCTTTTAACTAATTTGGTTTACAGCTTGCATTTGGCTTGCACATAAATATTATCAAAGCCTGAGACCTGGTTGCAAAGGTCTGCACAAAACTATGGATGGTTTTAACATTTCATATGCAAGCTTCAAGGATGCATGTTAGCTATGTTTCTGTGCAGCTGTTAAGGCATGTTTCCATGCTACAATTAAGTATTTTACTTACATATATAAGATTATAAATTCAACCTTTTAATCCTGTGATTTCTAAAAAAGCTTCAGAAATTGTTTAATAGGATCAGCATTTTTAGTACTGCAGAAATGCAAAAGGGCTATTAGTACACTGCATTTCTCAAGTCTTACTGCAATGTTTTAATCTGCAGCAATGCACAAACAGATGGAACAAGATGAGGAAAGATTTGGTAAAACCACCTGGTCATCAGCTTTGCCAAGACTAGAAAACCTGAAATGTATGTTAGCAAAAGAAACTCTTCAGCATCTGAGGGCAAGAGAGTTGTGCCTGAAACAGAAGAGAACTGGCATTCAGAAACTTGTAAGACCTTGCAAAACCTCCTTTTCTGTTTTGTGAAGGGCTGATCAAAACCTACCAAGTGATCACAGAAGTAGACTTTTGAAGTCTTTGTCTGTGAAACAGTTTAGGTTTTCAGCATGGTTTTAAGTTGTGGAAAAATGCATATCTGCAAGGGGTTTTTTAATTGCTCCTACGTGTTTGAGGACTCTTAACAAAGCTTAAGGTACATGCTTTTGCAGTTCAAGTGTCATGTTAGCATTTGCAATATTACCCTTTGAAATTGTTAGTTGTAGGAAGATAAAATTGGGTATTATTTTCAGAGGACACTGAAAAATGAAGATACTTATTTAATATTAATCTTCTGATCTTCTTGATTTGATGCCTTCTAGCTGACACTAGGAGTACCTGATATTTGCAGTGCAGTGTGCTGCACCATATATAATTGTTTTCTGGAGTAGTATCATTTGTGCAGATTACAATGAAGTCTTTCCTGGTAGACTTGAGATAGATCCACTTTAGGTTAATGAGGCTCTCTGCTACTCTGAGTTTCTGCCCCAAGCCATTTCTATTGCTCTAAAGTGTCTAAGCAGCTGCTAGTTAGGCCAGGCTCTTTACAGGTATTTGTGCACCCAGGCATGTTTCATGTGTGCCTATTTTATTATTTTATTTTTTGTTTGGGGTTATACAGATGGAGAATCTTGGTGAACAAGAGGAGAACTTAAATGTAGTAGAGGAGCTGGAAATACAGTATTATGAAACACAGCTGGAATTATATAATGTGCAGCTCGAAGTATTGAAACATGAAGAGATGCTGCTTATTGTACAGTTGGACACTATAAAGAGACAGATTAAAGGTGAGAATAAACAATTATTTAAGCACATATTCAGAATGCAGGGGCAATATAGCCTGCTCTCTTTTCACTTTTTAAAAAGAAGGATATCACTGCTTGGGTCTTGATAGTAGAAAGCATCACTGGAAAACATTAATGCTCTGGCACCATCTGATATTTTGTTCTCTGACTAATTAGACACTAATTTGATAAAATGAGTTTAAAAAAAGCCACTCTCATTGCTCATCTTGCCAGCAGCTGTGATATGTGCATGCACTGGCTTAGCATGTGGAATAACTTGTATTGACAGTGCTTAACTGCTCTCATAGTTACAAGATCTATGCATAAAAACTGGATATCATGAATCTGCTGAAAAAGGTAATTCATTATAACCTATTCTATTCTAACATGTAGAAACTACAAAATACATCCTAAAATGACAAAACGTGGTGATCTGGCTAGACTGGTACCTGAATACTGCTATATTCCAGTTTGTCTCTTCATGACATATTTATGACCAAATTAGGCACCAGTCTTGTTCTTATTTGTGCATATGAATTCTGTTACCATATACACTGTGAGGTAAACATTGCTGCTGCTTGTTGCGTAATCGAAATGTGGTAAATAGTAAAATAAGACACCCACTGTTGATCAGAACAGTCCTCGTTTTTCCGGGGAAACTCAATTTGCTGAAGATAGGAGTTAAAACACAGAGAGACATTTGAAAGAGGAAGCTAAATAACAAATGCTAACAGCATAAATTTGATCCTGCAGAGCACCCCTGTGAGTAACATGACATGTTTGCATAAGACTGAAGGACCAAGCTCGGCTCTGGAGCATTACACTTTCTCATAACTAACTCATTACCTTCAATGGCTTTTTGAAATGTCATTAGCTCTTTAAATGTTTAAATAACTGTGGCAACTTTTGGTTTTTTAAGAAATGCCAAATGCCTTTTTAGAGAAACAGGATGAAGTTGTTTACTATGATACATGTGAAAATCCTGAGGAGCTCAAGGTCATTGAACAGACAATGGAACAACATTACGCTAACTTGTCAGAAATGACGATGCTGAGGCAGAAGACTAAGCAGTTGGAGACAAAGCGTGGGACTGTCTGTGCGAGGAGAGCCTACCTCAGGAACAAAAAAGTAAATGCAGTCCTGGAGATGTGCATTTTCTTTAGCTGATATCTTGACTCATGAGGGATGGACAGGAAACAATTAGGGAAGCTTTGGGTGGAGCGTACAGGATGATTCAGACTCAATGCCAAGGCCTGCAAACAGAAAGAGGGACAATGTGATTTTTAGCTAACTTTACACTCTGTGGTGTGGTGCATCTGACGTAGTAAGAGAACACAAACTTACCTGGGTCACCCAGGTGTTCCCCCATCAGCTAAGCCTTACCAGAGCCCTGTTGAGGCCAGCTGGAGCTTTGGCCTCACAGCCTTTTCAAAACAACTGCAGTAGAGGAGGAAACCTGGCCTTCCATGAAGGAAGCTGCAGTGGCAGAGCAACTGGCACACTGGTACTTTACCTTTGAACAGGAGGAAGGGGAAAATTTAACTGCTGTAATTCCAGCCTCTCAGTTCTGTGCAGTGGGCATTTTTTTCCTTGTTTCCCATTCAGAACAGAAACCTAGGAAGACACAAACTGACTCTCATGAACCTTCCTAATGAGCTGAGCTTACCTTACACCTGCAGTCCTGCTGGAGCAGAGAGCAGAGTTCAGGCTCCAGTCTATCTGACCTTTTACCCCTCACTAGGCTGGGCAAAATGGGAATGATGTTGGAAATGTTTTTGAGCCATCATTGTCTCTTGCTTGCAACTGCTTTCTTGGCAGGCACTTCTTTTGCTTCTGTTTTCATTTACTTAATTGCTGTCTATTGGTTATATAACATGAAAACCAAATGCCAGATGATTTGCAAATGCTTGTCCAGCCATGTGGATAATCCCCCTCTGTACAGAGACAAATAGCGACTCCCAGAGAAAATATTGAAGCCTGCAGCTTCTCTCTGCCACGTGTTACTAACGGAAAGTACCCCTGCTAGGCATTCACTGTGCTTTCCCATACCTTTGTTTCCTTGTCTTTTGTACTTGGGAGCTATGGCAAATAAAGGGATGGGGGGAAAGTAGCCTTGTATTTTTGTAATGCTCTGCTAGCTTCCTTCTTGCCGCCTTCTTCATGTCTTTACATCCCTTTCCTCCAGCTGGTACTTGGGTGACATTTCTTCAGAGCTTGTTTCTTCTTTTTTTTTTAACTCATTGTTTTAGCCAAAGTGTAAGACACAGGGGTCAGTTCAGATCTGCGTATATTTTGTCTGCAGCATGAATGAAAATGTGACTGGTTAGGAGAACAAAAGGTCCCACTGGCTTTAGCCATGAAGGAGTCCCACAGAATTCACCATCAGAGTCTCACATCTGACACTAGTTGAGCTTAGCCATCTTGCTTGGCACTGCCAAGCACTCAACCATATTTAGTGGCCTGTGCACAGGAGTTAATGGCACAGATGGAGCATGGTAAATGTGAACTGAGAGCTGCATGAATTTTGCTCTTCTCCCAGGATCAGTGTGAAGCAAGCCACCGGCAGAGACTGCAACAGGCAGAAGAGAGCAAAAAACGCTTCCAGCAGCATCACAGCATACAGATAGTGAGTACCAAATTGCAGCCTTGAAGAATCTGGCAATTGCTTGTTTTCACACACTAAGGTTCACTTTCTTGTATTTTAATGCAGAAGAGAGACAAGCAAAAAGAGGAGGAGAAAAAGAAAAAAGCTTGGATAAGCCAAGAACGTCAGAAGACACTGGAGAGGCTGAAAGCATTCAGGGAGGCAAGTACTATGGACTACAGTAGTCCTAAATGGCATGAAAAGACAGTATCAGAAAGTAGCTGTAGCTCACATGTGAGCACAGTCCTGATCAAAGACAACCTTTTGGAGAGTCCTAAGTAGAATTATGTGTTATGAGTCAAGAGGATTAAATCCACTAAGGATATAGATTCCAGGTGTGGAACCTGTTGCAAAGAATACAGGTGAGAAAATTGCTTTGAAAGAAATACTTTGTTATTAATTTGAATTTATTCAGGGTTGAATTTTCTGCTTGAATGGGTGAGTGGGACAGGTCTGTACTCTATAGCTTTTGATCTCTTTGGGATTGATGTTTTGGCCAGACCAGTGGGGATGTGACCTCCTGCCTTATGGTTTGTTTTTCAGAAATGTCCAGCTCATGTTGTTCTGAAAACATCTTGTCCCCAGCCTCTCAGTCCCAAGTTGCCACGAAACATCACTCAGCAGGCTGTAGTTCTGTCCCCTCCACCTTCATCCAGACCAAGGGCAGCCCCAGCAGTGCTGTCCCCTGCACCCTCATCGAGAGCAAGGGCAGATCCAGAGCAGCCACAGAGCATACTGCTGGTAGAAGCCCAGGAATCAAAAGCTTCTTGTCAGAACACACCAGCAGATATCCCTGTCCAGATTTTTGTTACTGATGGTGACACAGAGCGACAAAAGCACAGCAATGACGTGATGGTCTCTCCATCTTCACCACCACCACCACCTCCTCCTCCTCCACCCCCTCCTCCCTTGCCTCCTTCTCTCTTGCCCCTTCCTCCCCCACCTCCCCCCTTACCTCTCCAGTTAAAGACACCATCAGCAACAGAGGATAAACCACTTCCCCTCAGCTCCGATAGCCCCTCAGAAAGTCCTGCACTGCTCAAACAGGGTGACTCATCCAGAACGTCTATAAATAATTACATAGGTAAGTAGGCTCACATCAGCTGGTGCTTTTTTTCTTCATTTCCTATATTTTTGTGTTCTCCCTCCTTCTGGTCCTGGACAGAAATAGTGTTTAGTTTTGATGAAGAGAATGAAGCTTTTAGACAGCTTGGTCCAAGAAACCACATACAATAACACTGACCATAACTTGATGTTAAATGAATAACAATGATTTCAATTCAGAGTCCTGATGCTTGGAGTCTGTGACTTGGCATTTTTTGGGAAGTGCTGTCAAAGGGGGCAGGTCAATCTTTTAGGACAGTTGAACTTGACTCTCTGCTGGAATCCTAAGTTTATTAAATATGACCTTACAAATTAGTTTAAACCATGCTTAATCACAGCACTATTAGTTCTGTAGAGATCTTGATTGAGGACCTACATTTCTCATGAGACTGAAAATCCAACAGCTGCAATAGGTGGGAAAGTGTCAGAAGAAATTCCAAGGAAAGGAGGTTTATTCATGTTGTTTGTGAGAAGCAGCTTTTATTACTGGGTTTGTTCCTGCCACAGTTTTGGAACTTTCGAACTCAACATGGTTTTTTGATTGAGGGTTAATTGCCTGTCCAGTCAGAAGACCACTGTGGGTAAATTTGTGGTTGTACTAGACTACACTTCAGTGTTCATGATTCATGTACTACAAAGGTAGCAGTTGGGCTGCTTGCATTTCTAAGGTGTGCACAGCTCGTGTCCACTTACAATTTGCTTGGTTTCTAAATAAAGGTTTCCTAAGAGAATTCATGCAGAATTCAACCAGGATTTGAGAGGCAGGTGAATAGCTTTGCCATACATTCCTAGGGAGAAATTCTCTGTTACACCTTTGCTTTGTTAGCAAGATCATGCATGTGTAATTGAAGGCTGAACTCGGCAATTGAAACAGTAGTTTGAGTGAGAATAGAGCTCAGCAGCCTCCCAAGGCTGCACTGGTTACATCCTGCTAACAGGCTTATTTTTATCTCTAAAGCAAGCAGATATTTTGACTATGTCAGGGAGATTGATATAAGTTGGAAGGCAGCAATTTTTTCCTGTCGTTTTTCACAGTGGAGCTTATGCTAGAATGAAGGATGGCTTTAAACGTGGTACATTCCTTTTCAGCTCTTCACAATGCATCTAAGCAGCCTTTGTATCCTCTCAGTTAAGAGGCAAACCACAGGCTGAAATACCAAGGAAGGTTCAGCATTCTCAGTTCTTCCGAGCCGTGGGGAGGTACAAGCAGCTGAAGGGCTGAGATGCAATCGAGTTACCATGATGAACTATTGTGCATCCAGTGCAGACTTCAGTCTGGGATGTCCATGGGATAAATCTACCACAGATAGTCTTAAGAAGCTTTGATTAGCAGTAGGAGTTGTACACCAGAGTAGTCTGATTGCTGTTGGAACAGCCTTGCTGGTAGCTAATATTGCTGCCATTCACAGCCTAACATTGATGTATTTTCATTATATAAGAATAAGAAAAATTACTTTTTGTTTACTGGAGAGATCTGATTGGTTGTTTACACCTATTTCTTGAAGAAAACCATCATGTTAATAGCTGTAATAGTAATTGCTAAATTACTACTACAGGAACGTACTGAAACAGCTTCATAAACATGTTTGGTTTTGTTATGGACTGCTTGTGGTGTTGTATGTGAAGAGCCAGGAGAGGCTTCTTTTATGATTTATCAGTCTGACTAGTATTTTACCAGGCAGCCCATTTCATTAATAGACTTACTTAAGACATTCATGTGGGCTTTGTAAAATGACCTGGTGGATCTTTGCTTGATCCTTTTCAGTCTCTGAAGGTTCCACAGGACTTAGCAAAATGTTACATTTCAAGTGCCTGATGTTAATCACATAACCTTGTGTGCATTGCGCATGGCAAAAATACTTCTGGCTGTGAGGCACAGATGGCCTGGACCTATTGCTGTAGGAGTCAACTGCTGTCCGGGGACAGCCTCCCTGTCTGACAGTCTGCAGCAAGCAGCAAAGAATCTGACAGAAGGAGTAAAACACAAATTAGTGTGCATCAGGAGGACTAGTGGAAGCTCTCTCAGTGTGGTGCCCTTCATGGTCTTAAGTTCAGAAACAGACACCTGAGATTTAAATCACGTTGTAAAGTGGGAATTGTTTTTAAGTCCGTACAGAAAAGAACTGCCTGTGTCGGGCCTGAGCTGGCTCCCACTGATTTCAGTGGTGCACTTTCAAGCCCTTCTACTCAAATCCTTTCATTTTTCTCTTGGCTGAGCAAAAATGCAATTGATGGTCTCAGCAGGCTTCTGAGCAAGCTAGGAGGGATGGTAGATTGTTCATAACTGAGAATGGAGGAGATTTTTTGGTTCAGTGAAATTTTTTTGAAAGCCCATAAAGGTGTAATGAAGTAGAGCATCATCCTTTGTGTATAGTTTCTTCGTTAGAGCACAACCTTGTGTAATGTTGAAGAGCTACTGCATTCTCAATTCAAGACGCAACAGCTTTATGCTTTTTAATAACAGTTCCAGAGTCTGCTATTGCAGAAGCTTGAAAGAGTCTGTGCCAAAAGAGACCATTCTTTTTTTCTTGGCATTATCAAAGATTAAAGGGAGAGCCCTGAACACTTGGGTAGGGCTTTATATCTCTTGAGTGTGGTTATCTTGTTCTTTCTTCTGGTAACAATAGATTTGTCTGTTGCAGGTTCCATGGATGAAGTTTTGGCTTCTCTAAAACGCAGTGAAGTTCATCTTCGCAAAGTGGAACAGCCAAACCCATATGCCTCTGTGAAAGACAGCATCCTCTCTGCCATAAGGCAAGGAGTTAAACTAAGGAAAGTGAATCGAGATACTGAGAAAGATGCCAGTAAAGGATCCCCTAATGAGCTAGAGAGAAGCATTAAGGCAGCCATGCAGAGAATTAAGAAAGTGTCTGCTAATTCTGAAGAAGAGGAGGACAATGATCAGAATAATGGAGAATGGGACAGCTAACCAGTTCAGCATAACAGACTTACTGACTGGAACTGTCTGCCTTATTTTGCACATTGTGAAAGACTGTCCCTTTCAAAATGAAAGAAGTGTGATTGTGTGTGGTGTTCTCGTAATCCAAAATGTCTTGTAAAGTAAAAGAATCCTGTTTTCTATAGGAGCCACAGATTCTTATTTTTGCATGAGAAATCATACTCCAAATTATGCTTGCATTAAAAAGTATTTCTGGCTCAACCATGTCATGCTTTCACCACATCTAAGACAGTTAAAATGCTGGATTCAAACATACACTATTTAGGTCGTTACTACACAGTAGGTAATGCTATCACAACAGAGTTTAAGGAGTGAAAAAATAATTGAAAATCTCTTTTGTCAAAGAAAAGTAGAACCAAATCTGCGGTGACAGAGGCACAGCAGAAAACTTAGCGTAACTTGAAATCTTTCCCTCCTACCTCCATTTTCCAGAACATTTTTTAACATTTTGCTTGTCTAATGCTGCTTACTCTCAAGTAACTACATGGATACTCCATTTATCCTTATGTTAGAAAGTGTGCACTTATGAATGCGCTTGATAATGCTGATTGGGAAAATTAGTCTCAAACTTGAAATAAGCACTACTGCAGTAATTACTGAAAAGTTTATTTTTTATCTGAAAGATTGAGTGTAGAGGAGTTCTGGATGCTAAATGTTTTTTGTACATCTACATTTACAATGAACTGTTGGCATGAAAGAAAGAGCCAAAATATTGTATGCAATATTTTCCAGGATCTGGTCCTGTAAGGCAGAGCTCCATTTTTCCACTGAGAACATCAGTACATGTTTATGGCTACTCTCATGAATTTAAATTACCTAATGGCCTTATAAATGACAGGTATTTTTATTGTGCCTGGAAGCTGACTATTTAAAAATTCAGTTACATTCAATGTAGAGACTTTCTATTTTGGGTGGATGGTGACAAAAGTGATTCAAGGGGTTTTTTGATGTTTATACTGACCCTTAATAAAAATATATCTTGACAGAAGAAGAGGATTCAGTGTGCTGTCATTTTAGAATAGTGCTGTGAAGTAAGCATTAATTATACCCTGGTACTCTAGTTTTTGATAGCAAGTGGGAGCCATACAGCAACTGCACCCTCACTAAGGGTGTATGTTATTTTCTCAAATATTTATAGATTGTAATTGGATAAAATTGTAAATACAGTGCTTTAATTTCCCATTATACTGTAGAGCAGCAGATGCATTTAATCAGCACAGTAAAATGTATGCAACTGTTTTCATGCAAGAAGCAGAAGCAGCAGTTGGGGGTCCATTTTTTTACCATTTAAGCACCTACTGTGGTTTGTATGTCAGAGGAAAACAACTTTTTATTTGTCCACTGCCACCTAACCAAACAGGGGCAAAAGCAGCTGCAGCAGAAGTCAGTTCTTACTCATCATTTCTGAGGTGATGTCTGCAGAGAGGGGCTGGGCACCATGGGCAGTGCCCACACCACCCTGCTCCCGCTGAGCTGGGCTGGGTACGGGGGAGCAGGGGAGAATTTACTGCATGTTCAGACCTCACGCCTCAGATACTGAGCACTTCCCAGAATCTGGTCCTTCTAGAGCAGAGATCTCTTCCCCAAGGATACCCTGGGCAGAAGGGGTGTTTGGCCAGTGGGAGGGAGGGTNTCCTGTGGCTGGTACCTCCTGCCAAATGGCAGCACAGAGCCCTTTAATGGTTTATTTCCATTGTTGAATTCTTAACTACAGAGCTAGGACGTTAAATGCAGCAGCCTAAAGTATGCAGAGAGCGAGTCGTATTTTCTTTCGCGTTTTTAACGGCAGCAATTTTAATCATGAGAGGCCACCTGAGCATTAGTGTCACTGGACAGTGGTTTCCCCTGCTTAGGGGTTTCTTTTGCAACCATGTCTGAAGCTCAGCTGGGGCTGATCTCAAGTTGAACGGAGCTCTCTACCTCCCAGGCTGAAAAATGTCCTTCCAAGCCCACTCAGAAAACACTGAACCCACCTGGTTTTTGAAGCCTGCTTCATGTGCTGGACAGCCAACAAGATTGCTCCGTGGAAAATGTGCCACTGCAATTTTCTGGTTGGTGTGGGAAATTTCACCTCTACACCTGATTCACTACCAAAATTTAATGGATGCTACTCAGCAGAGTAGCTGCTGGAGCACCAACCCTCCTGGACATCAGAAACATGACCAGGGTAAACACCAAAAGTACTGGCATTAGCCTAAATAGGAGAAGGTGAGAAAGCAGTTTTCAAATACATAAGGGGCTGCTGCAGAGAGGAGGTAATTTGTTCTGCATGTTCACAGGGAGATAACGGGCTGAAATTATAGGTGAAAGAGTTCAGGATAATGATAACAAAACCTTTCTAACAAACAGTGAGAGCAGAGAGGTGCAGGGACAGGTTGCCTGGAAAGGTGGTGGAGTTTCTGTCACTGGAAATCTTTAAAAGCAGGTTAGATAAACACCCTGAGGCGCTGCTGGTATTGCTGGCACTGCAGTAAGGAGAGCTTTGCAGCTCATGGCCACCTGAGCCAGGCGAGCTCACTGTCTGCTGCCTTGAGGCTGTTTGCTCTGCAGGGGAAGCCACAGCTTGTTTTCTGAGAGATGTCCAAATGCAAAAAGGCTCAAAAAACCCTTTCTGAACCACCCTTGGATTTTATTTCTGGCCCTCCATGACCATGATTTGTCCTGTGCCACCAGCACTGGGCTGTGGAGGGAAGGGTGGGTAGGAAATGGCCCCGGTGCCCTGAGGCTGATTTACCCCAGGTTAACAGGGCATTCGAGAAAAGCCACTTGCAAGTGTCAAGAGGAGAGATGCCTTAGTCTGGATTTGAGCTCAGGCTTCAGCAGATGCCTTCCCACCTCATCGTGCTCTGGCAGGTTTGGTGCAGCTGCTGGTGCCACGCAGTCAGCAAAGTGCAAGGGCTGATGGACAAAGTGGGACAAACTGGACTGGTAGTTTGGCACCATGATGACCAGCCCTACTAGTCTAGATTAATAGTAACCTGCAGAAATGCTAGGACACCTTTTTGGCATTAAATACCCTTCTTAAAATACCATACTGTGGACTAGTATGTGAATCCCTCAGTGAGAATAGTCTGACCTGACTGTCCAGCTGCAGAAATTGATTTATTTAAACTGAAAAAAACGGCAGATGCCTGGTTTTAAAGAGTTAATAATGCATAGATCTGCTGCAAATCCAGGTAATGAGGTAAAGAGATCAATTTCTATAAATCAGTATCACTGTGGCTTGTGATCTCTCTAACTATGGTGTGGGCAGTCCAGACAGCAGCTGCCAGTATTTTTAGGGAGGTTTAAAGTTAATGTATTCAAAGACTACTTGGTCTGACTAAAAGAATTTCACTTTGAAACCATGGTGCTTTGATCACAGCAAGAGAAGGATTGTGCCAGTGGTACTGGGGCATGGAGAACTGTGGCTGTAGCAGATAATGCAGCTATGGATTTGTCAGCATTTCTGTTCGACATGCTGCTTTTTGGGATTTATGAACCTTGTCCACAGCTAACCCCCAGCTCAGTGCACAGGGCTGACTCACAAACTGGATACTGACTTTTTTTTTAATTCAAAATAGTACTGAATGGAACAAATCAATTCTGTGTGAACAGTTTGAAGTGATCCAGACTGATCTTAGCTTGAGCAAGTACGTCACATCACTTGTGCACCTGTGGGATTATGTGGACTATTGAATACACTTGAATATATGGGCTTGAAGTGGTGCCCATGATCCATCCTTTGATCACTTCTACTCCCTTCTTTTATCCCTTAAAATAAAAAGCTGCACACGTACACCAGGACACCAGGAGCAAGAGGGATGAAGAGGATCAGTATGAAGACATTCATCTGGTCTCACAAAAAGCTGGGAAATGCGTCTTTTTTCACTCCTCCTCTACAAAGATGTTGGTACATAAGATTGTGCATCCCTTGGTGAAAATGAGACTTAAGGCTATGCATGCCCTCATTCAAAAAGCATGGATTTAATTCCAAAATCTCCTGTGTGCATCCAAGAGCACATCTGCGCACTACACACCATAAAAACATGATATGGGTAGGAAAGAGGGACACATTGTTTCAACTAAGCCCATGGTGATGATAAAAGGTGAATGGTATTGAAGCCATTTTTTAATAAATGCCACAACAAACCTTGGCAGCAAAAGCAGCTCAGAACAATATGTGAAATGTATCCCTGGAGGAAACACTCAAAACAGCTCCAGAACATGGCATTTTTTTCCAGGCAAAAAGGTATGTGGTTTTCATTCTCAGCATGTCATGCTAAGCAGAGGGCAAGGAGCAGCACAATTAAATCTGCTCAGGTAACAGTGACATTAACAGCTCAGCTACTTGTGAAAATACTTTGTAAAACAAGCCATCTTTAGTAAGCCTTTGCTCTTGCAGTAAGAGGGAGCCACGAACTGCTCAGAAAACATATTTAGCAAAACTACAGTTGCTCATTTTCCACTAGATCCCCATCCTGCCCCAAATCCCCATTAAAGTGCTGAGGACAGGGGGGACAGCAGCCTCCCTGGGCAGCTGCAGGTAAATCAGGGTCATGTGGTGGTGGCTTGGGACAAGCCCTGAGCAAGGGGCTACTGGCAGAAAGGGGCCACAGATGCCCCTGACCCACAACAGCACCCAGCACTGCCCTGCCAGCACCCAAAGGGCGAGCAGTCTGGGGAAAGGCTGGCCAGGCTGCAGCTTGGGGAAGAAACTCAGTGTCCTACTGGGAGACTGGGGTTCCCTCAGCTTCAGCATCAGTTAATCACTCTTAGAATTCCTAAGACATTTGCAGCTTCCTTCTATCCTAAGGCAATAGTCTAAACACCATCCCACGGGTGTCTTTGCAGAACCCAAAGGTATTTCTCCGAGCACCAGCAGCAGCCTCTGCTCCACCCCCAGTTTCCATTCTCTTCTCACCCAGAAGAAGTTGAAAGGCAGCCAGTGCCAATGCCAGTAGCGTGGTATCTGCATGTCTTGGCACTGTGGCAGTGGGCACTGCAGACACCGAGGGTGACAAAATGAATCTGTCCCACTCCTGGAGACATGGTGGAATCATTTATTCATCAGCAAGTGAGTCACTGCCCTTCCCACAGTCTCTTCCTGCGAAGCAGAGGTGACAGCAAAATAGGATCAAGCGCCTACGCTTCCCCAGCCTACATGGAGAGCTCTGTGCCATCCCCTCCCTCCCTCCTGAGCCGGTAGCTCAACCAGTTTGGAATAGAAGTCCTGAGAAGTGTGCAGGAGCGAGCAGGCACGCAGGGTGAGGAGGCAACAGTGCATCCTGTCTGCTCTGCCAAAAGGAGCACTTTGAATGTGTGAAAGCTTAGTGAAGCATCTGCTGCAGGGAGAAGGGCTGCATGAAGGGGCGACACAGCCTGTGCTGTGCCTGTGACCCTCCTGTTCCCTCCTGGCACTGCTCACCAGCGAGTGCTGGTGCCTCTGCCCACACATGAGGCAGCTGCCTGCTCCCCCGAGGGCAGGGGCTCCCCAGACCCTATACAGTAGCAGAAATGGGATCATCTCTGCGGACCAACATCCATCCCTACGGGATGAATCAAGAACAGCATCGATATTTGCCACTGTAATGTGAATGGCAGTCAAGCAGGGCTGCAGTCACCTGTATAACTGTAATTAGCTCTAAACTGGGGAAGGAGGCATCTGGACCAGAGGTGAAGCAGGCATCTAGAGACAATGTCTTTCCTCGACACAGGTCTGCTGAGCCCACTGGGCTCCACTGCAGTCACCTGGTGTGACCCAAAGAATGCCTCGGAATGAGCCATGCCAGCACTGCTCCCCAGTTTGCACAAAATGCACCAGTCTGCAAGACAATGGGAGTCCAAATTCATTTGCTGCAACACTGTGTTTCTCAGTCCCTGTTTGCACACTGCCATCAGTGCTGGTGTTGGCTTTTATATGTATTTAGCACCCAAGCAGAAACAAGAGTTTTGTATCAGTACTAGCCCATCCATTACATTCCTTTTCCAAAGAGGAACTAAGTATGACCAGCAATGTTGGTTTATCCAGAAACTATAAGAAAATAAAATCCATTACAACAACCATAGCTAAAGAAAATGTCTCAGTTTATTCAAAAACCTTTTCAGGTCAGCAGCTTCATCTTCTTTTTCCAATACCCAGGCAGGAGATAGAAAGTAGGGCAGCTGAAGCTGTGGATTGCCAAGGGGTGCTGCATCTCATCTTAGGGATGGATGGTCATCTTTCATCTGAACCAAAAATTCTACACCTGTTGAAGTAGAGGAACTGGGCTGTAGTACAGCTCTGCCTCTTCCCCTCCTTGTTTTTAAACAACATTCCTGTGCCTCATTCCTGTCATAAAGCCATTCCCCTCCCACTGGAATGACTATGCTGGTGTCTGTGGGACCTCCACAGCATTGGAAAGAGAGTGAATCACTGCAGTTTCTAAGGTTTCAGAGCCAGGGATTACCTTTATAAATGTACCCAACATTGCTATAGACAAGCAGGATTTGAAAGGTATAAACACTTTTCTTCTTTCCTGTTTTTTTTGTTCTTCAGGGAACTCCAGAATCCTGTTTTGCAACATTCATCTTCAGGCTAATGAACAGTACAAACCTGCATCCAGAGAAAAATGAAAGCCATGGCTAATGGTAGCAATGAAATAAATGGCAAAAGTCTAAAAGTAAATAGCTTTGAAAACTGATACTTTTCAGTGTGACATGATAATGCAAAAAGGTTGCCAGTGCTGGTGTTATTTATAATTCCCTGAATGTCTGAATTCCCTCCAGCCAGCATACATTAAGTACAATCCAGGGCATATGCAACAAATCATATTCAATGATGAAAAGTCAGGAGAAAAGCAAGAGCTCAATCTCTCTTGATTACAGCAGCCACAGATTTCTTTTTCATAGACTGCCAGTACTAATGAATTGAGAGGACATGAAAGGAAAACAAAAATGCTCAAATCAACCTGCTCCATGTGCCAATAGATGTATCTGCTCATAAACTTGATTAATTAAATGCAAACGGTTGTCAAGAAATGTTGTTCAGGGTATTTAAGCCCTCACTTTGACTGCTGCATCCAACCATGTGTGAAAGTATGGTCCTGGAAAGCTGCAGAGGATTTAGCTCTGGGATTCTGGATACAACCACTGCTGCACACAAACACAGGAGGGCACCTATTTCTGAAGAGGTCCATTTTATGGTGGAAAACAGTAGGTCCTGAAAGCTCTGCTGGAGCAGGACAGATTCAGTCAGATGTGTCTAACTGCTGTGCCTGTACAGCTGGGGTACAGCCTCAAAACCAGACGCTGGGCCCCATCTGGCACACAAAAAACTCTGATTTTCAACACCCAGGTTTCCATCTAGAAATCATTTAATTTCAGGCAGTGCTTCTGAGAAGATCTAACAGTTTTGAAAAGTCATTGAAATACATTCAATGTTCAAGAAAAGTGTTAAAACCCGAAAGGAATTTTATAGCACGGAGACCCATGTTTGAAATATTCAAAGGCAGCGGTCAGAGTTAAGTACCACTTGGCTGCCACGATCTGTTACATGTTCCCAGCAATGCATTATTGCAGTAAGATGGGAATGTTTGCCTAGCAAAGGTTAGCTATGCTTTTAAAATTCACCACGTCTCAGGTCTGCCCAGCCTGAGACAGCTCCATGGCAGCGCTGCCCTGATGCCTGTTAATGACAAAGTGGAAAGCCACGTCCCAGGGTACTGGCACGGCCCTTACAGAGCTGCTTCACAAGCCCTTGGAGGGCCATTTTTAGCGTTGCTCACTGAAATCAAGCCTGGCAGTGCACCTGGCAGGGTATTTTTTTTCTGCTTTTGAAGGATGGTTGGACTTTGCTCCAGTGGGATCAGTGGCTTGATGCACGGCTGCAGGTCAGAGGCTGAGCTCCAGTCATCACCCAGCTTTGCTTTTCAGATGCTGCTGCTGCATTTTTCTATCTAACATTAACATTTTGGTTGTTCTCAGGAGGAGGTTAGCCTGTTATATATTAGGCTCACTGATGTTGCTGTTCTGCTCTGGTTAGCAATGCTGATTATGTAAAGGATATTTAAGGTTGTAAATAATTAAAATTAGTTACAAGGTTTTGGCTACTTTTTATAGGAGTAAAAAAGAAATGAAAGAAAATGTATGCAGTGGATTTGTGAATAAAAGCTCCAGTCTTCTAGGAAGTGGGGAGACAGTTAATAATATATAATTAACACATCTTCCTTTCTTCCCTTGTTGATGCCAGCAAGCCTTTAGATGAAAAGCAGAGAACATTAAAAGTGTGTGGGACAGAATAATGTTGAATTTTATGTAAGCTGAGCCCTCTCACCAGCTACATGCTATATGTGTTATGGAGAGAGCAAGCCTGCTCCTGCTCAGGGACCTCACCCACTCTACTCTCTTTATACAGGCCTCCCCTCTGGTGCCACAGTGGGATTTTTCCTTCCAAAAGGAAGTAAGTTATGACCTAGATTTTGTTATTCTGTTGAAGGAACTCAAGGTAGCCAAAAGGAGTGCATATTATTAGGTCGTTCATCCACTTAGGCGTCAAACATTCAATTTAAAGTTCACCTTTTGTCAGACATCCCGAGGTGGCACATCACAGCTCAGCAGCCCAGAGCCAGGTTAAAATGCTTTATAATGGGTAACTGCACAAGGACACACCCCATTGAGGAGACTTCTGACAGGATCCAGTCGAACATGAAAATTAAGGGCTCACAGACAGCAGCAGCACATACCCTTGCTGGCAGCACCACTCACTGCCGCTCCCAGACCAGGCTGCTTCTTTTGGAACTGCTGGTCTCTGGCATTGCAAACAGCTGACAAGGAACAGCCTTTCACACACATCAGAGACTTTCTTGATGCTATAAATGCATCCAGGACTTAATGAGACGAATAGCTCATAGAAATGCCAGGTGTGCCTGTACCAAACAGGCACCTCCGCACGCCCAGCGACACAAGGCACTGCCCCATGCACAGCACAGTGCTCACATGGATGAATGGAAATGGGTGCTGTGGGACCAGCAGCTTGCTAGGAACAGTGGGGCTCACTGCTGATAACTGTAAGGATGGGATGTACAGACATGTACTGCTGTTATACTAACATTTTTAATTACACAAATCCAAATTGATAAGTGAGGGGATTTTGCCAAGAATTAGAGATCCGTACCACCATTTTACTACAATACACATGAGCTGGTTTTGTAGCTACTGGTTATTCAGAGACTGCCAGAATTTGCTGTACTGCTTGTCAGAGCTATTGATGGTTCCTGGTAGAAGAGCTCTGCCAAAAGGTCAGGGGCAGATGAGTTTCTCGCTCTCCCCAAAGCTGACATTTGCAGCCTTGTAGCCCAGAGTAACAAAGGCTCGATGAGCCACAACCATTTAAATCTTCAAACCATCTTATTTGCTTTGGTTTGGTGCAAAGACAGCAAACCTTCCTTCTGCATGATGAATACGACAGTGCTGAGAGCACTGCTGTGCACTGTCTGTAGATGGACTTCAGCATCATCCCCTACCAGGGATGTGCAGTCCAGTGTGGACTGTGTTGCTGGACACCAGCTGGGACCTTTGGAAACAGTCTCATCCGAGAGGCTCTTATTAACTGCTACATGCTGATGCAGGAAATTGGCATCAAAACCTCCCTCATTTCAACACAGAGGGTCACTTCTGAGGCCTAGGTAATTTCTCCAGAGAAAATACCAGCTCTAGCTGCCACCAGGGGCTGTTACACCAGTTACAGGAATCACAAGAGTGTTTTCAGTCCTCAGCATTCCCCAAACCCGGCATCAAAAAGCTGCCTCCTAACAAAAGGCCTCTTTCAGCATGCAGTAAATCCAAAATTTCATGTTTAAACATTTATAGATTCTGTTTTCCCAGTTTAGATATGTAAGTACTACCCCAGTCCTGCAACTCCCCTCTGAATGGTCTAACAGAATAAAGTGAAGCAAGACAAACATTTTAAAGCTCCATCTCCTGAAAAAGAGGGGTTTAAGATTACCAAGGCTCTACACCATATGCATAGATCAAAATCACATTCTTCTTACCAAAGGACAGCACTCCCTTGAGTTCAGACTTGCAGCCACAAGGATGTTCATTTTCTGACGTCAATGAAGACATGGAGACAAGAGATTTTACTTAAACTATATATTTTTACATAAAACAACTTTATGTTACAATAAAATCAGATAAAAATCACAAAGTTATATAATAAGTTCATAAAGAAAAAAATCAAGTTTTCCTTTTATAGATATAAAACCCAGCATTAACTGCTACTAGGAGTCTAAATGTTCACATTGACTGTCTATGGTCAATTTGAAAAAAGAAAAAAAAAGAGAAGAGTACTTTTTACAGCAGACAAAATGATGAGGTAAGAGATGCTTTTACAATGATCCAACTGTAGTAAACACTTCAGTTTTCAATAAACCATATACTAAATATAATAAACCCAATAAAAATATACATTTAGAATACTGCAGTGTTTTCCCACAGTTGTACATCAACAAATTGTCAGTCATTCACTAAACCTTACTTGAAACAGTAAAAACAGGGTGTATGTTTATCTTTAATACTAAAATCTCATAATAATCTAAATATTTTGGTATAGCAGACCACACTAAAACACTCTCAGAACTTTCAGCTACAAGGGATATATTCATGTTAAAAACAATGTGCTTTGTTTGTCATTCATGATGAGCCTTATAGAATATTATGTTCATGATCACTATTAGGCAATTAAATGAAAACATCTAAATGCTGCAAAATACTCTTTTACTGAGCATAGCTCCCTCATCACATACCAAAGTTAATCAACATACTGCAAACTTAGAAGCTTAGTTCACAAATCTTACATATCAGTCTTTTTAGCTAGTATATGGCTAAAATAATTATTGCTGACCAGTGTTAAAAAAACCAAACAAACCCAACCCCAAACAAAACTACTACAGCAGACAGATTTTTCTCGAGTGCCTTTTTTGTGTGTACAATTATTATTAGGTAACTAAATGAACTAAATTTCAAAATGTGCATATAAAATTTTTGGAGGTATAGGCACCTTCATCTGAAGACTGTATGTTCAAGCTACCTGTTTAAAAAAAAAAAAAAGAAAAAAGGAAAAGAAAATAAGAGCTAAGACAAAACACAGTAGAAAACCAAACAGACTGGACATCCAGCATCCCTCAGGGATGCAAGCAAAGCCCTCCTGGCCAGGACCAGCTCTGCCCACAGCCTGCAGGACAGCCCTCATTTGGGAAGCACCTTTGTCACATTTATCATTCACCTCCTGACTCTATTTCACTTCAGGTACTGTATCATTTACCACAGAGAGGTAAGACATGCAAACTTCATGTAACTGTCAAGTTTACATTCTAATAGTGACCCTAAAGCATGGCTGAGCTCCTGGGGTGCAGAACTGCAGGCACAACATCCCTGGCCAGGCTGTGTGGGCCAGCTGGGGCTCTCCAACTGCAGGTTCGACTGGATTAGACATCTTGTGACTATGTATTGCTTTGCCTGACACACAGGTGCTTGTTGAGCATGATCCATGGAAATCAAAATTACCTTAGGGTAGCTCTATGTCTCACCATTGCTAAATTGTGCCCATACCAGACTCTGCCAGCCCAGCCTCAGAGTCCTTTCAGCCCCCCAAAAGCTGAACTTGCCCTTATGCAAGGTCCCTGGCACTGTTGAGACCCTGTAGGACAGCGACAGCTTTTCCTATTTTTGACTACAACTTTCTGATCACAACCAGTGCCATGGGTGCAATGCTCTCACACTGCTCAGCTCTGTGTGAGAGGACATTTGCCATCCATGCCTCACATCACCACCTGTGTGATATGCTGAGGACTTTTTGATAATTACAGGCTTCGCAAGCCCAGAAGGGCCTGGACAAAGGTGGGAGGGCTGATGGATCAGTGTGGCCATCCAGACCTTTGGTACATCTATGGCTTGTGGGCAGAGCACATCTTTCATTGAAGCCTCCGTTGGAACAAATGTCAAAATCAGCTGCTGTTGCTGACCCCTCCTTACACTCCTTCCCTTCAGATTCAGCATCAGTCACATACTAAGCTGAGCAAGGCATTTCACCCTTATAGCAGTTTTATTTTTGTTAATCCACAGGCTCGGGAAGACAGCACTATATTCCTTACAAGCCATTGAAAAACCCTTTGAAGGGTTTTGCTGAGATAACTCTTTGAAAGAGCCTAAGGAAGAGTCTTGTAGCTGAGAAACTCCCACCATTGCAAGGTAGTGGCAGTAACAGGGAATTTTCCTTCTGTTATTTGTGAAGCTGCCAAAGGTGTCAAAAAATTAATAAGGGAGAAAATGAACCCTCGGGGAAAAAAAAATTAACAGCATAGAGAAGAGTGCAGAAACCTATAGACAATTTATGTCCTGCTGAGGGAGGGACGTGGGTTCCCTATGCCAGACAAGCCACTGGGCAAACCCAGGACAGTGCAGGTGAGCACCTGCCTTGACAGCACAGGTGCTTGGGCTGTACTCTTGGAAAACAATGGCAGTGGCAGGGACAACAGGCAGAACAGCAGAAACCCCTCCCGCTGTCCTTAACTCATTGGGCAGCTTTAAAAAAAATGTTCTCCCTAAATCACTCACACAAAATTAAAATCAGGTGTTTATCCAGAAAAAAGACATTGTCTAACTAACATTTGTTTTCTGGGGACAGATGCACCCAGCGTAAAACTATTTATAAAAAGTGTATCTTTTGAATGCTAGGATACAGAAAGGGAGAGGTGGCATTGAATTTCTTACAGAAAAGACAGTTTTCTTCCAGTGAGCTCACTTAGCAAAGAAGACACCAATTAGACGTAGATGGAATATTTCAAAGTACTACTTTTGCTGAAAATGCACTTTTAGGCCCAACAAAACTACTTGTGAAGTTGAGTCAAAATCAGCAAATAAAGATTCAGCCAAATAGTAAGAAAGAAAAAGGTTAACCTACTTTATTCTGAGGCGTGAAACAATCTTTCCGTTTTTCATTCTGAAATCATTTATTCCTTATACGAGACTAAGGTAATTTTCCAAAATGTGACGTAACATATCTAATGAAACATTCTTGTCCATTGAAAATAAATCTCTCCATGTATTTTTATTTCATGGAATACTTTTAGGTTTTGTGATAATACAAAGTAGACTTGTTTATTTCTCATCTTGGCCACCAAAAAATGTAAAACCCCACCATTATTTAGCAGCTCTAACACCAGCTCAAAGAAGTGTCTCAGACCAGAGGACAGTAAGACATTCTCTGCCCCGGCGTCACAAGAGGCCAGGACAGGTTTTTCTTCCTAAAGCCCCTAGCTTGTCGATGCCACGAGGGCCTGACAGGCGGGATGGGCAGCGTGGCAGGATCTGTGGTGTTGTGGCCAACAGAACTCGGCACATGAAGTGCCAAGCACAAGGCCTTTGTTAAGGAAAGACCGTATAAATGAGGTAGGAGAGATCCTGCCATCAACCACTTAGAGGGAGAAACCTGTGTCCAGAAGGGCCCTCAAGGTGAGGTTGCCCAAGCTGAGATGCAGCCTCATACAAAGACACCTCCGCTCCGGCTGGATGGAAATGGAGTGCTGAACAACACATTGCTGAGGGCATGGGGAAACCAGGATTCACCCAGCACTGTATAACAAAACCAAACCGTAGACCCTCTCTTGGACAGGGATGAGCATTTCTTGACCCTGGCAGTGTTTGGGGCCATCTCTAAGCAGGAGTCTGCCATCTGAACTCTGGGTGCCTGTGGGGACAGGCTGAATTCCAATTGTGCACAAAAGGAAGATTAAATTCATCCGTAGGATGGTGCATGCATTTTGGTGGGGGATGGCTGGCTGCCCTAATGCTCCCACCTGCAGGGAGGAGGCATTTCAATGCCTGGATGAGTCTCTGAGGAGCAGTGTGAGGCTCCCAGTTGGCACGTGGGTTATTGCTGGGCCACTGCAGAGCGTCGAGGAATAAGCAGTGTGTGACACTGATGGTCCACACTCAGCAGGAGCAGGGGATGCCAGTCCTAGGGCAGGGGCAGGGCCAGGCTGGACAAATGCAGCTGGTGCCCAAACACTCCTGAGAGCATGCACTGCCTCTTCCCGGTACACTTTTTGCTTTTGAAAAGGGAAAATACGATGAAAGAGAGGAAAAGGCTAAAAGAGTGGGAATTTGGGGAGGTTTTTAAGTAATTACACATAGAAGCTCTCAACTTGCTGCTGTTGGAAGGGAAAAAGAAAGAAGGCAATTACAGCAAGACCTTGGATGCTTGAAAGATGGAGTTTCCTACAACATATAGTTGTGTACAGGCATTCCTAACAACTCAATGTCAGAGCAATGGCAGATAAGGAATACATATATTTGGGGCAGGACTAGAAGACACAAGGGAGAGATTTCTCTAAGGACACCTCCATCATTCCTCTGGTGGGCACAAAGCACCCAGAAACAACTGCCCATGTCAGAACTATGCACTGGCTTAATGTGCCAGCATTAAACTCCATCTGTTAAATCAATGCAATCCCACGGAAACACTTCTCTTACAATTTAAGACTGGCTTAATACATTCCTAATGAATTGGATCTGAGATAGACCTGACTAAAGTGGGAAAAAAAGGTCTGGATTAACCCAATAAAATAATTTGTTCACAGAGTCTTTTGCATCCTTTTACCGAGAATCATGTTAAAAACACAAGTTATATTAAAGCCAAGAGGGAAGCCCTAAGATTACTCAACAGGAAAAAGAAGATAGAGCAGGGTCCTTCATGCAAAGGCAACGATCCACTGTGAGGAGTAGGGTCCTGACTGCCAGTGCTTCTTGCAGCTCTTAGTTGTGTTAGCCTGTGATTTCCAGCTGAGGCAGGGACCACAAGCAGCATGGGAGGAGAGGAGAAGCAGGATGAGCTGCTTGCTAAATGATGGCGTAGATCTGACTTTCTGTCAAATAAGGAGACTAAAAATGGAGACTACTTGTGCAGAAACATGGAGTTTCTGACGTCATTTTCATTTTGAGAAGTCTGATCTAACCCCACATTATGCAACTGTTGAATCTTCCACACTGGCAAAGTCTAATTTTCACACGCCTACATTCTATGTACCTGATTTTTATTTTTATTTTTAAATATCAACAGCCTACAGCAATTTTGTTTTAAAGAGACTTAAATGGTCATATGGTTATGAAAAGTCCCAGCTGCATATCCATTGTTCAAAAGGAGGAAAAGCAAAAATACTCAAAGTCCAGTCTGAAAAACAGGCAAGGAAGATAATGTAACAATAAGAGATGAAATGAAAATTCAAGGGACAATTTCAGGCAGAACCTATCCCCACCACAGGGACTATATATCCATGTGCAAAAAAGTATTCAATGCATGTTTCATCTATAAACCACCTTTCTTTTAAAGGTCACTTTAATAATTGAGATATATCAAAAAAAGAAAAAAGCCTCTAAATTAAAAAAAGAAAGTATGGCCATTTTATATTAGTTACTGCTGGAAAGCACCAGCACAGTGCTTAACCAAGCTGTCATCTGAATTAAGCAAATAATAAAGTCACAGAAACAAAAGTACTTTCACGAATTAATTCAGATCCCATGTAAACACTCTCAAGCCAGGTTGTGGAGAAGGAAGAGAAAGAAGCTGAAGGAAGTCCTAAGGGAAAAAGCAAAACTTGGGCTGGATTCTCCTCCCTGTCCTTTTTTACATTCCTATCTGTGATGAAGTGAACTTCCTTCTCACTGAAGGCCAGGGCATGACCCTGAAATCCTCAAAACACACTTAGAGCTGCTGAATAACCAGTTCAAGAATACAACAGTGTTTCTGCCTCTCAGGTTGTTTAGGGTTTTTTTGGTACAATCTAACTTGGTGACTAATTCTCACCCTACTGCCAAAGAATGCAGAAATCATAGGAAAGCATTTTGATTTCATGTGGTCATGGCCCTGCCAGTCTCCTGGACAGAAACTTGCTTCAGAGCAACTCCTTCAATAACCTCATGCAGACCTTTATGCAGTCTCCTTCTTCACTGCTGCAGAAGTTAATCAACAGTGATCAAGTTGCACAGAGGGGCATGAGCCATGTACAGACCAGCAACGTATCACTTTTAAAAATAAATATCTGGTCCCCAGACTCAGGTGGGCATTTCTCAGAGATGCACACGATGATGGAACTATACGGGTTCAAAACTGAAGGCTAAAGAGAGGTGATGCTGCTAAGCAAGAGAAGCTGTCCTCACTGACTCAGTAAGACTCATGACTTCAGGAGTTGAACCTCATTTCTACATCCCTGACTTTGTGCTGTATGGGTTCAGGCAAGCACATGTAACCTCTGAAAACCCCTGCTTTTTTTTTTTTTTTTTTGGTGAATCAGGCCTGATTGACGTGGTCCCTAAAGATCCTGGTATCTGTGTGAAGTAATTCACTTGACTGCAGCTCACCACAGGCACATTTTACAAACTGCAGGAGCTCAGATAATCCCTCTGCTCCATTAAGGAATAAAAGTCAATGTTGCTAAGAGTGCTGATAGTCCAGACAGGAAAAAGACTTATTTTCTGTTTCTATGGTTGCAACAGCCCTTAAGAAAAATACAAATTTCCCTGTAACAACTAACTGCATATTCATTTTAAGGTAGATCTAGTTCCAGATTCCTGAGACAGAACCCTCTACCTGTTCCCAACCCCACAAAGCCAGAGCAGCAATATAGGAAGTTTCTAATCTCAACAGAATTCAGTGAGCAGCACGACTGGTTTGGTAAATAAACAAACAAACAAAAAAACCCACCAAAAAAAACCCACAGCAAATTTTCAGCCTCTATGTACAAAACCAATGCAAACAAGTGGAACATTCTAGTTATATTTTGTAAAACACATGTTTGGGATCAACAAAACATCAAACATCCAGACCCTAGATTACAAAAAAAGATCTATTGCCATCTAATTGTCAACCCCAAGTTTAGACAGTCCTTGTCGGAAATCATGTAATTCATCTATCTTCCCATCTAGTACATCTAAAAAATTCTTTAATTCAGTTTTAAGGTTGGTCTGCCTATGTTTACTCTCTTCAACTTCTGTCCTTAGTGTTCTGACTTTCTCTTCAAGATCTTTGTTCTTCTTCTCAGCGGCCTTAAAGACAAAAGAACAATAAGATGAATCATAGAGAAAAAGGATGAACAGCATTTCAAATATTAAAGCAACAAATGGCAGCTGGGCTGTGAAAGTTTGCTTCAACTTCTGCAAACTGATTAACACAAGCACCTCTGAGAGCAACAGATATGTGCCAGCCTGATTAAAAGCAAAGACAGCCCACACAGGAAAGGACACAGATTAACTGGAAAAGACGCTTTGCATCAGACTTTGTCATTTGGTTGATATCTTCAAATTCAGCTGGATTTAAATCATGCACTGTGCATACATTTCTGTCATTGCTACAGTTGCAGATTTGGACACCGTGCCACCAATTACATACAGAATTATCTACGGTGCTTTAACCTTGAAAAACAAGCTTAGAAAATACCATCTGAGGAGTAAAGTTGCCTTACTCAGCACTTTTGGATTTATCGGAGAAGTTCCACTTTGTGTGAGCGCTCAGGCGAGGACCAGGGCAGGCAGGTGCCTTGCCTTCCCTTGCTGCACTTTGTTCAATTATTTTCCTCTCTCTCCTTCTCCGTGTTCTTCTCTATTTCATGTGTGCAAGCACATGCTTATTCTCACAAAAGCCAGAGACCACATGTTTTACTACACTGAACCAAACAAAACTCATATTTTAGCCATTTCCAGCACCTGCATTCCTCAGCAGCCTTCTAAAATATTTTAGATCATTTACATTATCAGAGTGATGGCTTATTGATTGACTGGATTTTACTTCATCGATGAGACTGCTTATATTTGTTCTTTTCCATGCATTAATTTATTGCATTTAAACAAGGCCTGACTTGAGGAAGTGATGCCCAAAGTCCAGCTGCTGGCTGGGGCTGGGCTCTGAGTGAGCACCTCCCAGCAGAGGAGCCACATGTGCACAGCCAAGCACTGCTGGAAAGGGATGACACAGCACATAAAGGCATCCTCAGGTGAGCTTTCATCCCTGGTGGTGTGCTGTGCTCATCTGTTTCTTTCCCAAAAGCCCTCGCTGGTGCCACTGTGGCATTAGCCCCAGGCCACAAGGCTGTGGTGCAGCTCCAGGAGCCCAGAGCAGCAGAAATGTGGGATACAGGATAGCCTGGAATCTGCAGGAGACAGATGCAATGTGATCCCAGGCAAACCAGGCTCTGCAAACAGCAAGGCAAAGAAACACAGCTATTTAATTGCTCCTGTGCTGGGGAGGGCACGGTGTATTTTGCATGTAATTAGCATTTTTTGTTTTTACAAACTGGAGCTCTTTTGCCTTCAAACACTGAAGTCTGAGCAGAGAAATGCAGATAGCTACAAGACAGAAATGTACCAACTTTTTAAAAATTAATTTCATTGCTAAACTGTACCTGTAATTGTTCAGATACAGATTCACATTCTGACATTAGCTCTGGTACAATTTCACCCTGCTTTCGGAGCTCTTCCAGTTCCTTTGAAAACATAAAAGAAAAAAATAATATTAGTGCAAGCTTCAATTTAAAACCTAATGAAAACCTGAGAAGATGAAATGGCTTTGCATATTTTATTGTATTCTGCACCATATTTGGATGGAAAATAATCAAAATAACTTGTCTGCATTCCAAAATTGCTAATTTTCTAATAGAATACATTTTTTTCACTGAATTTTTTACTTTGCCTTTCTAAAAGGGGCAATGCAATCCAATCTCTAGCATGAATGCCATTAATTATATTAATGAAATCTTAACCTAAACCACATACCTATTCAAAAGATTTATTAAATAAGAGAGAAATCTGAAGGGCTGTAATGCTACAAGCAATTTATAGATGGTAGCAAAGAGCAAATCAGACACACATTTTCAATGATATATGACAGCAAAAAAAAGGCCAATGGCATTACCAGCTGCATATACAGAGGCATCATACAGAGCACAGCTGTAACAGGCTCTCCTCCATGGTACAGATCTGAGATCCACCCCACTCCCCCCAAATCTGCATTTGGTTCTGGCATCACTATCTAAATAGAGCAGACTAGCTGAAAGGAGTTTATGAAAAGAGCAATGTGACTTGATAGGAGTCCATGTCTCTGTTGGAAATTGAGACAACTCAACTACATGAATACCACAAATGAACACCACCAATGTGGGTAGTAGGGAAAGACTCAAAGAAAGGCTATCCATTTTGCAGGAGGATTATCAAGGCATATGAAAAACACATTTCCAGCTCCAAGAGAAACTCTGACCTGAAAAAAGTGCAAGATCCTTCTCCAGAAACTGCCCACGTAGGTGATGGTCTCGAGAGTAAGTGGGGGTAGATCCCTGGACTACCTGGACTTGTGTAAAGCATTTGACACTGTTGTGCACAACATCAGAGAGACATGGATTTGATGGATGAATCACATGGTGGATAAGGAATCAGCTGGATGGCCACACTCAAAGAGTTGCAGTCAACAGCTTGATGTCACGTGCAGTCCAGTGACGAGTGGTGTTCCACAGGGGTTGGTACTGGGGCCAGCACATTTTTTACTCCAGTTTTTTGTGAACTGAACTGAAGAATTTAACTAATGTAAGAGTAACTATATTCAGACAATGTCCCAGCTGCTGATATAGGGGAAAGAAAGGGTAACTTACTCTTTGTTTTGAGATATGAGCTTCCTTGCATATGTATCTGTATCTACATAAATAACGGCTGGGAACTCACATCTCAAAATATAAATACATTATATGACACATAAACTTACTATATATATAACTACTATACTCTATACTTTCTATATATAGTATAATACAGCGTGTGTATATTTATATACACAGTATATATTGTATGTGGCATGTGGCATATGATATACATATCTATAAAAATATAAATATTTAGCTAGACATCTCTGTCCTGATTTCCATGTCTTCACGTTTCTATCTCCTTATTTCCTACATGAGGAGGATATCAACAGCTCCTCTTACACAGCAATACCCAAGGGCAGACTTCATGTGGGTTTGAATTCCAGACCATAAAAGGTTACTTAATGGGTAGTTAAGAGCTAATTGAGAACTTGTTAGTGTAAGCATGAATTTTTAAAACAAGTTAGTATATTGTCAGTGTAAATGGAAGACAGGCATGTAATATTCACAAGTCAATCTATTTTCTGGTTCATTTGGCACTGTAAAAATGTGAATCTTGAGGAAAACTCTAGCAGAGAATAAGAGTTATTATACATGCTATTCCCACAGAAAGGTTGGGAAGAAAGAATGACATTTTCCTTTGAAATATAGGGTTGGATAACATATTTATCATAGTGCACCAAAATCTATTTCCTTGTGCCATCGTAAAAGCCCTTAACAACACTGCTTTTAAGAGCACTAGCAGAGATGCTGTAATGGCACATGGCAAACTTTACTGCAGCTGCTGACAGCTTTTTCTCTTCAGCCAGCACAGAGCACTTGGCCACTGGAACAATGGAAAAAAAAGAGGATCCCATTTTTTCCCCCACTATTCAGGCATTCCAAGCCATCATCATAATCCTCCTTAGAAAATTAACACCCTGTAGGTAAAAAATGACAAACTGGGGTACTCTAAAGGGATCTGAATTTCTCACTCTTGGCATTAGTCCTGAGATCAGAGTGAGACCATAAAACAGCAAAACTGAAAACTGATGAGCCATCTAGAAAAAGAAACAGGATTTCTGAAAAGAATGCCAAGTTATTTTGTAAATTATGTCACTTTAATGATGGCCCTGATGCCTACAGGAATTCTGGCCATGGATGGGGCCTGACAAATGAATCTGTTCTCAGCATACATCTGTCTGGCATTGGGCAACAAGTTTCACCACTCTGGCTCTTCTGTTAGGAGCAGTGTTGTGCACAGAAAAGGATGGTGTTTGCTAATCCCTGCCAAATTAAAGTGTGCAGTCACAGCACATAACATCGTGAAACTGAGACAGAGGAACTCTATCAAGCTGTTGCTAAGGAGCTGTACATGGAAAACCTAGAAACAGGCAACCCCCTGAGACATCGGTGTGCTTCTGGTTGTAGGTGAGCCACTCCATAAATCTACACCCCAAGAGAGAAGCAGACAGACCCACTCACACATGAACATGCCATTTCCATGCTCAGGACACTCACCAGCTCTTTGTCTTGAAGTTCTGTTTCCAGTTCTTGGAGACGTCTACTTAGCTGTGCATTTCTTTCCTTCTCTTTATTTATTTCGTTGCACTGTTCCTCCAGTTCTTCAATCTTTAAGAAATGTCAGACATTAGGTGAAATTTTTCAAATTTCTGAAAATCTGGGGCAGAACAGCTGATGAAATGGACATTGGATCTGTTTCCTAAATCACAGGATTTGATTCACTGCAACCAAATTATCACTTCTTTCCTTAAAAGGAGCCAATTTACACATCCACCAGGAAGCCCTGGGTCTGTATTTATTCTCTGTCACAGTCTCTCATGTGAGTACTCAGGAATGCACAAAATACTGAACTGCTAAAATAAGTGGAGCTGGGGATACAATCTGCACTTCACTTCTATGAAACCAACACAAGAGTACAAGGGATGGGTTTTCTTAACACAACAAGGAGAAGAAATCTCTCCAGCACTCCCAGCTTTGCCTCCTCAGAGGTTGCTTATTATTCTAGCTGGTGTATGAGGGACACAACATCAAAACTGCGGGGGAAGAACCAGTTTAGAGCAACGTGTGCCACTTTGTTCTCTCACCCAGGGATGTGCTTTGCTCTCTCCATACCAACTTCTCCCAGCTCTGGACTCAGCTCCCAGGAGATGCACTTCCCACAGGCCAGTGGGCCAGCTCATTAAAGTATGTACTTTAATTCTCAGCTTCGTGTTGCTTTGGGATTATAACTTCACTCAGATGAAGGTACAGCAATATGCAAAAATTTCTGACCCATTTAATAAAGGAGAAGGAACTTCCCAGGGCACTGCAGTGGTGCAGTGTGAGTGTTGAGCAAGGAACCTACTTGGGGGAAAAGCTCAGAAACCTCCCTGTATAGAAAAAGACAGCACATTATACAGACAGCTCTGCTGCACAGTCTGGCTAGTCACTGGCATGATGACTTTGTAGCTGTAGCAAGGCAGTGTTTTAATAATCTCATCCTATCTAGTACAGCTACTGGGATGTATCATGTTTCATCAGTTAATGTTAACAAGAACAACCTTTCTCTGCAACAGTATAGAAAAGTAAACACTGCAAATTATGCCATTTTCTTATACTGTTCCAGTCTCTCACTTCTCCCCTGTACACAGGAGACTGGACATAGGAACTCAAATCATGCAACAACTAATATTAATTTGTTAATGTAACATCAGTTTATATGGCTCTGGTTTGATCTCTGTGCACATATAAAACGCATGCGAATAGACAGTGAGTATCTGCCTCAGCAAAAAGGTGGCTCCACATGGATTTTCAGTGCCAAAAGACAGCCCAAGCCACCTCTAACAATGAAATACTACTTGCAGCCTAGTGACACACAAAAAGACATGAAATTCCTCTCCTCTTTGAAAGCAAACACTAAACAAAAAAATATCCTCACCAGACTGATACGATCTGATCTCTAATTCAAACATCCCCGTGATTCATCTAAGTCAGCAGGAAAAGGATGCAGCTTTTTCAAGACATTTAGGATGAACAGAGTGAAATTATCCCTGCAAGCAGTGCTCATGGAATCCAGGCTCTCTGGTGCCCAGACTGGTGCCAGCCCCATGTGGGGCTGTTGCAGAAAGTGCAGTATTATCTGAGGGATGGTACCAATAACTACTTTAAACTGAGACCTCACAAATTTAAACTTCGGAGTTGTTCTGTGCTGTAACCATTGCTAGCCCTCCATCTTACACTACTGAGAAATGTGCTCAGTAATGAAGGGGAAAAGGCTTTAGATGATGCGTCTTGGCAGCTTCCTGGATGAGATGTGCCAGGTGTTAGTGCTGGAGGAGCCAGCTCACAGCCCACAGTGCTGAGGAAAGAACTCACATCCTCATTTCCTTGCATGCTGCAGAGATTGGCTTCTGACACTGAGTGGTTCCCAGCTTGTTTTCCTGCGGGTAACCAGGCCATAACCATGCCTTCTCCTCATTTGTATCTGGCAGTATTTAAGTGAGCATAGAAAGAGATGTGCTATAGTAACCCCACTTTTAAAACCTTTCTGGTTTACGATCCTACCCAGCAACCCCTGCTGACACCAAGTTCCCCAAATCCCAAGGCAGGGAGCTTCACATTGTGCAGCAGCACCAGTGTTTCTGCTGATGCCCAGTCCCTTGAACGTCCCTGCCCGCTGCGTGCAAAGGGAAGCAGCTGCCTTAACTCCCCATTAAACACAAAATCCATCTCCTGACACACACAACGGAAAAACTGCAGAAATCCAAGAGAAAGAGTAATGGCAGCAGCAGCTAAGTGGAAGGGATGGCTCTCCTGTGGGTATGCTCTGCTACCTTGCTCCTCAGCTGGTCATTCTCCTCCTTGCAGGCTGAGAACTGCTTCTTCCAGTGCTCGATGCTGGCTGCAGACTCCTGCAGTGCTGTGGACAGCCGGGCGTTGCTCTCCCGCAGCGTCTGCAGCTCCGTCTCCCACTTCTTCACATTGGATGAACTGAGAAAAACAGGATACCATGAGGTGCTCTCACCTTGTAATCCTGCAAATCATTATTCGTGACCTGTCTGCAAACTCATCCACCATGGTGTATTTGCACTAATTTGTTGCAATAAGACGAAGAACACTCAGATCTACGTGATTGCTTTTAGCCATTGCACGCCTAAGGAGGACATAAGCCTTAATTTGACTGCCTCTGCCAAAACAAAGGCAATCTACTGACTCCAGAAGCAGTGCCTGTGTCTGGAGTAAAAGCCCTGCTGTCAGAGGAGGCTGTGGGGTCCAGCTGGCAGCTGGGATCCCCACCATTTGCACACAGGGGTTTCAGCCCCATGCTGTGCATGGTCCCTGTCACCTCCTGAGCTGTGTGGCCATGCCTTGCCTGGCCTCTGCTGCAGCACAGCCTGGGGACTTGGCAATAAAGCCACACTGCACATCTGCAGATGGCACAATAATTCAGAATGGAGGATTTTAGGGGGTTGACATGATCTATATTTGAATTTTTTTTAATGCTGAGTCTTAACTATAAAAGTGTTACATAATGCTGCAGAATTAAACTACTTATTCCCCAAAGCTTTGAGCTGCAGCACCGAGCACAAGATTAGAGGGTGAATGGGAGGAAGGCTCTGAAACCTCCTGTGTGCTAGTTGCTGCTTCCCTCTGGAGGTGTCTTCAGCAGGAGGAACAAGCAAACATTATGGCTTGAAATAGTTTACACTATTAAAATGTCAATAAAGAGAAAGGATGTACTTCAAATATTATACATGCAAGCTTAGTACTGCTCACTGGATAACGCTGCTTATGATGCTGCTTTATATTTTAAATACCTTTTTAAGAGTACATTTATCCTGCTGGATTTCCTTTCCATTCACTGATACATTCACATGCAAGAGGCAGACAAGGCAAGATCCCAGTAGAGAATTATTCTATTTTAATGCCATAACTTTGCATATTGCAATGCCTGTATTTTCACTACAGCTGCTAATGACTCTTTTCAGCATTTTCAAATTATTTATCAAAGCAAATAGCAAAAAATGTGACTTCAAGGGGCTCTGTCCAGTTTAGAAACATCCCCCTAAGACTTCCAAGCAGCCTGATGAAAATATATTTCTCACTTCAACTTTTTATGGTTGAGTTCAATCCCTTTTATAATTTTAGATATCCATATCTATTTTCATCAAAGTAAGTGTAGCAACTCAAAGAGGAATAAAGATTGCCTTCACATGTTATCAGCAGCAATTGCTCCCCTATGGCTTTAATGTTATTTCTGTAGTTTTAAAACTTCATGAACGAAGAGGATTGTAATAACTGGCATCAGCAGAATAAAAGAGACCTTATTTCTTCACAAACTAGATCAGGAATAAACAAAATGGTAAATATCTCTCAACTGGACATGAGGAGGTACTTGCTAAAATCTCTTCATTCATTCTGCTGCATTATTTTAAATTAATGCAATTACATTTTAATAATTTCTGTTAATATCGTTAGCCATCAGATAATTACAGCACACTATTCCAATGCAGTTGACATATTGAAGGAACTTCACCTTTGGGCTAGAGCAATTTTTAATTTATCATTCTCAGACTTGAGATGTGCCTCAGCAGGGCCACCATGTGATGCCTTCTCGTCGTCTGTGCCGTTCACACTAGAAGCTCGAGTGGAAGATGGTGTTTCACGTCCAGACTCCTGCAGCACAACACACAAACGAACACTGGGTGTCTCCTGCATCTCCTGCAAGACCACAACACCAATTTCTTTGCAATCTTGATCCCACACCACTTGGCTGAGACCTCGGCTCTCCTGGCAGAACAGTGGTAACACACACATACCCTTTTCATCTTGGCTGCAAAGCTGGTCTGTTTAAAAAGAATGAAAAAATTATAGTGATACACAAATGGAAGTTTAAAGTGTTCAAAATTTTTTTCAAGTTTTTTTTCTCTGATAAAGCTTGTGTTTTATAAAGGTTGTTTGTTTGTTTGTTTTAAAGATAATGAAACAATACAGTATATCTGGAAGCATGCAAAGTCCAAACAGACAAACAAATGAAAAATACTGCTCCTCCAGACAGATACTATTCACACACTGCTTGGTGATGACCACCAACAGAGAACAAACAAAGTGAACTACAAAGACCATGACCAAAGTCTCTACAAAATGAGTATACAAAATCAGCCACTCAGATCAATATTTGTGGACCCAAAAGGGGGTAGTTTCAAGACTACAGCACTCAATAGCTTTATTCTCATCATGCATCTGAATTCCTCTCTGATCAAGATTTATCTAACTTTCCTCCAAGAACGCCCGCTGAGCAGGGTTCACTCTTACCTAACAAAATGCACATGAAAATACAGTCAGCCACACAGAGAGACTGGGACAACACTGAATTTCTTCAATTTGTAAGCAATCCAAATCTCCTAGACACAGAGGCACTTGATGACTGATACAGGGTGTGCTGCCTAGAGAAGCATGTTGTACAGATACACAGCACAAGTTTCTTCCAGCCACTCACTAAAGCACTGCCTCGTGAGTCACAGCTATGCAGGGAAATGCTGTGGCCACAAAGGCAGGCTCTCCACTGCCAAAGCAAACACCTACAAATGTGGATTAGACAGAGGACAAAAAGAAGGATCTCAATGAATCTCATTTACTGTCTGCTGAGGCACTACACTAACTTGCTTTCCAGTGACTCAAACTATGCCTAGCAGTACAAATCAAAGGATGTATAGCTTTCCCTGTTATTAAAAAAGTTATAACAGCTTAAGAACTCCTGAAAAAGATTAGATATAAATGAAAGCAAAGGGCATGGAAGGATGAAAAATATTCCTCTGACAATGCTAATGTCCCGCAGCTGACAATTACCTTCAGCAATCTCCATTTTATATACTTTAAGCTGGCTGCCAGAAGCTGGCACAGTTCATCAGAAAATGTAACTTTATTTATCCTGTATATGTATAGGTATTAAAGCTAAATTACAAACCTGGGAATGATTGCTTGAGGTTTCAATTTTCTCTTGAGATCTGTCTCTTGCTAGTTTGGCAGCCTCTTTTACTTCTTGGAACTTCTCTGCAAACTGGAAAAAGCATGAAAGATATTAACATGATTTACATATTAAATCATTGAGATTACTATCTCTATATGGTTCATAGATCTCAAAAAGTGAACAACTAATTTTATTAATTTAAATTTTTTGGCAAGAAAAAACATTTTAACTCTTTGGCAGAGAGCTTCTTTCAAAAGGAATGGGAGTTGTTACTAATAAGGGATATCTCTGTAGCTCTGGTTGACTACAGCACAAAACCATGGAGAAAAAGGAGCTTTTAGTGCCCCCCTGGTTTGATTTGGCTCTGTTTATTTCCTCCCTCTCTTCTGTCCCACTTGGTGTTGATAGTCTATTAAAGATGAAAGTATAAAAGACATATGTTTGGATAAAAATGTTATCAATGTCTTTTATTCCTATAAGCAAGTCAATTAAATTAAAGAATGCAAATAAACTCATCTGCAGGACACAAGCAAGGGATTATCAAGATACAGGGAAAATGAGAAGGTGGTAAATCTGATTGTATGATGGAGTCATAAGAAAATACGGCTTTTCTGGTCTAATTTTCTTATTACTGGCAAAACAAAAAAAACCCAGATGACTTCAGAGAAAGGCTTGAATGCTTCCTGTAAGAGGGTTATATCAAACCAGGGAAGATGAGGGGAAGGTAAGATAAAGATGGAAAGTAATGATCCCGACCTCTGTAAGTTGCTGTAGGACATCTGTTCCAAAGCCAGCCTGGCACTTTTGAAACACAATTATTATCATGGCCAGTCAGGGTTGCAGGGCTTCAAACACTTTAAACAGTGTTTAAAGTTTTAAGAGAAAGATTACAAAGATGGGGAAATAGGTGTAATACATAATTTATTTTTTTTTTAAATTAAGATGTATCCAGTATTAGAACGGGTAACTTTGTCTTTCAGCTAAAGCAGCTTGGTCTTGCTTGCAAGTGTTTTGAGAAACTTGAAATGCTAGAAAGGTAAGACATATTAATAGCAAAAATTTTATTGCACAGTTTGTGAGTGAAAGTATTGCCATTATATCCTTGGATAATTCAGAACACTTAAGAAAAACTGTAAATAAAAGCATGAAAAAACACATCAAATTTTATAGCTGAGGAATAGGTAGAATCATTATCCATTTACTATCTTCCAACTTTTAGATTTACAGCAGGTATTTAGCATGCTCTGTCTCAGGAAAATCCTGGGACTGTAAAGACTGATAAATCTTCTCCATTTGGAGTAAAATAAAAGTGGATTTACATGTGGAGGCACCTATGTTTTGTACAATACACACAAAAGGTAATTTCCATCGAACACACACACATCATTGTTAAATCCCATGCACATCCTAAAAGCTGAGAGAACTTTTGGGTGTACCCTACGATCTGTGACAATGGCTATGAATGAAGCTCGAGCTCTGGGATCCAGCAGTTTTCTTTACAACAGCTGACACTGCATATGCAAAGCGTGTGCTCCTGGCTGGCAGCAGTTGCCATCTGATGGCATGTGCAGTCACTACACACACAAACGACTTGATTACCTTTGGAGCACTTTACAGATCGTTAAGAGCAACCACATTACATTTGTGCCTTAAGTGATTTAACTCCAACTTTACACAAAATGTATCTCCTGCTGTGACAAAACAGCCATAACCAGCTGATTATTTCTAAAATATTATATCAATAGGAAGTTCTACATTTGGGTTTCTTGAAAATAGGATTAGGCTGGTTTTGAGTCTGTCTTTTATAATAAATCTCTATCTCTCTTTTACAATAAATCTTTTCATCTTATGTATGAAAAATTTATGAGGGTTCTTCATGGATGATATGAAATATGAGAAAACAAAAAGAATTGGAAGTGATCAATCAAATTTTATTTTTGCAGCTATCTTCATAAAGCACACAGAAGACTGCTGTGAAAAATTATGTGAGCTGAGAAGAAAAAGGCATTTTTTCTACATTTCCGTAATAAAAAATTGTACATGAATGAGCAAAGCTAATCTTCAAAACTAAACCAATAACAATCTCATTGCATAACAGATTTCAGTCATGTCTCTAGATTACCAACACATGTATTTAACACATTTGCTTTTAGAAACAAGTACAAATAACTGAATTTTTTACTATCTTAGTGACAGATCTTTGGCTTTAAGTGTCAAAATATTACCCTTGCTTCTGATTGTTGTTTCAGGCATAAAGATGGCTGTAACAGAAAGGGAGGTGAAAGACTCTCTCTGGGTTTTGTTTACTCCTCACACTTGGAAACAGTCCATAAAGAGTTTTGCTGCTGTTTCTTACCTAATTAATACCTGCTCGATATTACAACAGTCTGTTTTTGAAAGCTACAGAGGATGACTTGTTATGAAATGAAAGCCTTTCACTTGATCACCCCCCTGAGCGCAGCAAGGCAGTGATGACAGCCCACCCTGTGCTGCACCACCAGCTCTAATGGCTACAGGAGCAGAGCAGGCGTTCCTGGAGCCCCCCACATCCCGAGGCTGCTGCAGAGCATCGGCACAGCCACAGGGGCTGGTCACTGCCAGGAATCAGAGCTACTTTCTCTCCAGCAACTGATTTCTTCTGTCCCAAACATAAATAATTGACAAATAATGGGTACTGCAAAATCATGTTGCACCTTCAAGATCTAAGAGGACTTTTAGCTATCAAACCATTGCTACAGAAGGGAGTACTTTTTAAGTGTGAAATCTCTAGTTAAAAGGTGAAATAATCTTCTGTTCATTAAATGAAAACTTGGGTGAGCGTGGTGTCAGAGGGCAATGAAAGTATAAATACCCCAAATCAACTAAAAAATTCATCATGTTCCTTCTTCTTCCATCTTTACTTTCCTCCATGCTTGCCATTGGTCAAAGCTCTTCAAAATTAGCAAAAAATGAAAGAGTGGAGTAGGAGAAACACAAACTGTACATCACTCCAACAGTCCATCATGGCTTATAGGACATGTCTTCCCATGCCCCAGGAAGCTGTGAGACCAAGCTGCAATATGGGAAAATCTGCTGCTACCAACACTTGTGAAGCCTTTTAGTGAGGTGGCTGCAGCCCATGAACACTGCTTGATTAGGAGGTTTGGCCAAGGAAATTTAATGGGGACTCAAAGAGGTTACTGTGCATTGCATAAATTATTTAGAGGCTGTTCAAATCTGTAGCCTTCTTGTCACAAGGAGAAATACACATATATTCAAATAGACCTTCTTAGCATTTTATACATTAAAAAGCATGATTTTGCATGCATAAATTTTAGGGTCCCGGTCTGGCATTATATTTTATGTCTCCTACTGACAAATTGTGCCAGTGTTGGATGAAACAGCTGCTCCCACCCAAAGCAGGCTCATAAATATTTCACCTCCCTCTCGGGTTGCAGAAGGCTGGGTGATGATGTGACATCCCCATCGGGGAGCACTGCTGTGCCATAACCCACAGTGCACAGGCACTTCTCCCGTGGTTTCCTCTGGATGAGCCCTCAGTAGGGGCAGATCAGCAGCAAACAAGACTGCTCACCCCAGAAAGTGGCCAGTAGTTTTCTCCATCCCAGCCAGTGCGTTGCCAGCTCTGATGCTGGACCAGGGGCTGTGCTGGGGGCAGGGGCAGGCTCTGCCCCGAGGATGCCCCCCTGTACCACAGTGACTGGCACGTACCACACACATCATGTGCCTAAGTACATACAAATAAAGTCCAGTGCTCCCCAGGTGCTGGATGCAGTTGCTTTATGATGTGCAAAGTCTGGGTTTGCTGGGTTTCTCACCTCTATAAATCTTTGTCCCCATGACCTTGACTACCTACAGCTCCTCAGATAGCATGTCTGCATAAAAGCACCCTGAACGACTTCCTTAACCACTTCATGTGCAAAATACAGCACTACCTTTAGAGCACCAGCCCTGCCTTTTCACACCCAGACACCCCATTAACTTTTTTGATTCCTGTTCTGGTTTGGCTGTAGCAATGTTTGAATAATGTCCTGAGACGCTGCTAAGGCACAGGGTAGGAAAGGGGGAAAGGAAGGTCAGCAAGTCCTGAAACAGGGGAAAAGGACTCTGAGTAGGACATCAACTTTAAGCCCTGGGATTCTCCCAATCAATGTGAATGGTAATTAGGTTACTGGGTCACAGAATGCAGTTTTCATTAATGGCTCATGTTTAATTTGAACTGCTTTTCCCTATAGGTATGGATTAATGCTTTAAGTATCTCAAGAGAAACAAGGCATTAGAATGAGGCATTATCTTTTATTAGGCCAAGGAATATACTTAAATATGCAGGCATTTTTAGGCATGCTAACCTCTTCTTCCGTCTCATTATTATTCATTGTTTTCAGCAGACATTTCTCAGCTTTATTTATTTATATTTATTTTAAGCCAGGGCTATTGATCTCTGGTTTAGTGGAGTTTTAGTGTGTCCTTCCAATTCCTGACTAAGCACTTCAATTATTTCCCGTAAAACAGGCAAGCTTTAATTTATATCTTTTATAAGACTATAATGATATTAACATAAAATGAAACTTGATTTTACTATTCCCAATGCACTTATATATCTGTAATCTTGTCACCAGCTCTGATATTTTTTACTAACGGTTCAATAATTAAACAGAGAAGGATGGATGGCAAAGAGTATCTTTATCCCATTGCTTTCCATGGTAGTAATAAACCAGGTTTCCTTACTTTTTCCACCTAGTTAACTGTCAAGAGTTTTGGCTCTTCTGTTGCGGTTTTTCTTTTTAAAGATCATCTCAAGCTATTTTCAGAAGTGCTCCCCTTAAACTCTCTCTCAGTATTCTGACCAGAAAACGTCTTTCTGTTGATTTGGAAAGCTTTTCATGGAAGTAGAAGGCGGTATTATGGGCAGTGAGCTCATCAGCAGATCATGCAGTGCAAACAGATGTCCAAAATGACCTGAAGAGAAACACAGCTGGGGCTGAGGCCCCCGTGCCCATAGGACATGTTGTTCAGAATGGCTCTAGTCTGGCCACATGAACACTGAAGAGCTGCTTTCTGATACCAGCAATTAATTTCTTCCAACTATGTTTGAACAGTTTTGGAGAATGTGGTAAAACCTCTCTGATTCAGGTACAAGGACCTCCAAATGTTCCTCATGCCTTATTACAGTGTACCTAGTGCCTTATTGTACTATAAAGCTCTCCTCTCCTGACGCAGACCCAGCATCACCAGCCCCACTCAGTGCATAGTGCAGGTTCAGCCCCAGCCTGCACTCAGGCACCACGTGTCACATCACAGACGTGTAACTTCAGCAATTCAGGATTAAAAATTAGTATCTAGCGGTGCTAATTCATTCAGTGTCCAAAGGTTGCACTGGATCCTGCTTATCTGTTACTCAAAACAAACTATTCCCCTAGGTCCACTTTAATCCTCCCATATTCCCACACTACTTATTAACCAACTCTTTGCCCCAGGAGCGGAGAATAGGCCCAGGTGAAACGAGCAGCCCTCTGTGCTTGGATAAGCATCATAAAACATAACAATCACCAGCACCTCATTTTAAACAAGCTTTGCTTGTGATTGATTAGTGGCATTAACATCCCTGAAGAGCAGATTATTGCCATGGCACCTTTATGGACATCCCAAGGCCAAAAATAATTTAACATGAAAAGTAAAATACGCCTTCCTTCAAGAAATACTTGCAAAAAAATGCAATTCTCTAGAAGTAACAAAAAGTTTAGTAAGACAGACTAACTAAAAAAAAAATCCTATAACAATACAGTTGATGGAAAAGTCATTCTATTGCTCCGTTCTGCCTTTGTTGATTCAGACACAGAACAAGCATTTTGCTGTCCTGATCCTTCTCTTAGGAAAGTGCAGGAGAGGACAGCAACACGAGAGCCTGTCCCATGCCCAAGGACACTGTGTTAACTTACAAATCCAGTGCCAAGTAGCCATGCTTCAGGTGTCAACTATGTGTTAGATAAGCAGGGCTTTTTACTAGATGAACAGTCATCTCAGCTGCCTCATAAGCATTTGTCAAGACCACTAATCCAGTGAGAGAGGATGTATTTTAAACTGCTGGCTATTCATAACAAGAGGCAGCTCTAGATTTTACAAGCCTGCTGTTGTAGCCAGTCCCTGGGCCAGGGAAGTGTTTCACTAATACCAAACTCATGACCAGGAGTTTTGTATTAATGCAGAGGCAGCTTTGTCAGCAAGTCTGGCATCAGCCCTGCCTGGCTACTCATCCCTCACCACTGCCACCCCCCCTGCCACCCACAGACAGTGGGTAATCACAGGAGATGAGCAACTTGCTCTGCTGAAAAGGATGTGCACAAACACGCAGATTTAAGGTACAGGCAACTCTTTGCTAATAAGAAACAAAACAGCCTTTGCAGAAATTCAGAGAGCCCTGTTACCTTAGTCAGCTGCTGCTCAGAGGGAAAGCCCAGCCCAAACACAGTGTTGGCTCTGCTGTCTGCCCACTGCCCAAACTTCTGCGACGTTTTGGTGAAGGTCATGTTGGGGGTGATTGTGCTGTTTATGATCACCTGTTCAAAAACAGAGCAAAAAAGAATTAAAAAGTAGAAATCCCATCGGAAATGCATATCCTAGCAACGGTACCATCCGAAGCAATTAGCAGGCTAAATTGGGAAATTGCTGTATTCAGAAGATTTTTTCCCAAAACAAACAGTTTTTATCTTGTCTTAGTTCATGCAGGAATTCTGATGTTCTGCCTTCTTTTCCAAAGCACTATCACAGTCCTGCAGCTAAACAGGCTGCAGGAACATCACTGAACTCAAAGCAACAGCAGGGTCAGGAGCTGTAAAATTGCCCCAGCAGAAATGCAGATGCAAAATCCTCTTTTTCCAGCATTAGGAAGGCACACAGCTGCTCTCACCCCACAAGGCACCCGGGATGCCCAAGGCCTCCAAGCAGGGTGTCCACCAGCAACACCTGACCTTAGACCTGAAGGGCAGAGAGGTATTTTTACATTTATCCATTTGTCCTCAGGCCTTCACAAGTAGGATGCTAGAGATATGTCAGAAATTGAAAAAAACCCTCCAAAACAATAAAACCAAGACAAGTAGAAGCTGATATCTTAATAATGAGTTTAACTTGGGAGGGGGGTAAAGTGCATCACCAACAATGCATATAGAGTATCAAATTTGGGCCGCAGAACAAATAGTTTGGCCTTTTACACATGTTAACTAATATCTGCTTCATCAGCAGCAACCTTGAAAACAAGAGCGGTTCTTGTAATTAAAGAAATAGCCAACAAGAGGAAGGCTGGTGGATGAGGTCTCTAAGGAACTCAGTGGAACAAGCATAAAATGTAATCTTGCAAAAAGGAATGAGATATATGTCAGTTTATTACCAAAAATCTTAACTTTATTTTCAAGATACGTTATTATATGAGTCTAGACTCCTTCCCCTGGAAATTAATTCTTCTACAATGTTCTTCCTGCTAACAGAATAAGAACTTTCTTTAGTAATGTGTACCATCATTTCCAATATGCAAACTAGGCAGTAATTAAGCCCAATCTGTGGGACAGTTTAATTAACATGATCAGGAAGTATCCTGGCAACATCATTTACTATGTATTCCAAGCAGTATTTTTTCCTAAGCTTTCATTTACATTTAGCAAAAAGTGTGAATTAAATTTACCAGGGAAGATCCTCACTTGCCTCCATCCCCTCCCTGACTTCAGACCTCTGTGCTGATGTTTTCATTTGCTTTCTTAGAAGCAGCTCAACTTATTTCCCTCTTTTTGCATCATCACTTTCAAATAAACATATGATTTCCTGCAATTCACTACTACTCAAAGTTTCACCAGAAGGATGAAAGCAGAGGGGAGCCAGGTGCTGCTACCCCTGAAACTGTCTTTGCATAGGAAAAAGCAAGGCAAGAAAGGGGGAGAGGTGACTCTGTGACCACCACTGGCCAACACACACTGTGCAGACACCAGACTACCCAGGGAAGCTGCCCCATCTCTGGAAGTGTTCAAGGCCAGGTTGGACAGGGTTTTGAACAACCTGGGCTAGTGGAAGGTGTCTCTACCCATGGCAGGGTGTTGGAACTGGGTGATCTTTTAGATTCCTTCCAACCCCAGCCATTCTATGATTCGATGATCAGCTTTCAGGGTCAAAACATCTTTTTGAATGGCCGGTTGACAGGCAGAGGTATCAGCAAAGCTGCCCAGATGTGCTCCCCTCCAGTTAAGTCACAATAGAAACAGCCAACATAAAATCTAAGTGTGATTTCAGAGATGCAAATGAAAAGAAAATCAAAGATTTTATGGTAGGGTTTGACAATGCAAAGGGACTATGATGATACATGGACTCCACGATACTGAGTCACAAGAGCAGGAGGAAAAGCTACCACCAACCCAGAAAAATCAGGATGCTTTCTGGAAACTTTAAATAAAGTGCTATATGTATATTTCTTTTTAAAAAATCTTACATCAGACAGATGAACCACTTAGAAATGTTAAGATTCTCAAGTTACAGAATATACTTTAGAAGTTATAAAATACCCACAAATTTCAAGTTATAAAAAGTATTATTTCAGTGTTGCTGTGCCTATCAAATCAGATATCTATGGGGAAAAAATAATTAAATTATCCATTTGATTGAAAGGCAAAAGCTTCATTCACTGGTAGCTGACCCTGACAAGAATAAAATTCTTCCATACCTCCTACAATAATCACTGAGTAAATACAAACAAAAAACCCACATCAAAGTTATCTTTTAGACCATAGTTCAGTATTATCAGATGTGGTAAAAGGAATAATGAAGCCTGCAAATTGTAAGCCAAGGGACACCTTACTGAGCAATGAAATGCACTACATTAGCTGAGCACCTCATAAGTTAATTTTTTTCTATAGCCAATTCAGAATCCAAGGAAAGGCTGTGGTGAGCACACACCTCCAAGAAACTGACAGTTCATCTGTTAAATTTATAATAAGCTGCAATTAGTGAAACTGCCTGGAAGCTGGCTCTACGTTTTTTTTTTCCCCTCTGTCAATCAGATACTTCAGAAATGCTGTGTTCCTACAGAGAAGTGAAAACCTAAGTAGAAGCTCAGGAGATTAAATCAGAGCTCATAGAGGCAGTTCAGAAGAGATGGATGCTGCAGATATATCAAGCTTATCCACCCGGTCTTCCTCCCCACCCTCACCCCACCTGCTTGTACATTCATTTACCCATTAATCTGGTCATCATTTCCAAACAGAGACACTACACTGGCCAGGGAACAACCATGTTGGTTGTGCTCAGGAGAAAGAAAGGGTGCTATGATTTCAAAGAACGGTGAAAAATGAGGCTTGCAAGTGCTCCTGCCCAGTAATTCAGACTATCCTGCACCCTATGCTGGCTCACCCTCACCTACATGAGACCAGGACAGTGATCGCCACCACTCCTCCATCTCCTGGGCAGGCAGTCTCAGCTGGGGCAGGGGAAGCATTTGTGGCCACCATAACAGGAAAGGTCAAATAAACCACGAATGTTTTTTTTTAATAAAAGTATGAGTCAGAATTTTCAAATTTCAAAGGAAGAAAGAGAGAAGGGAAAGGGCACTATTTCGCTGCAGACAGAATGAGCCCACAGACTATTTTCCATCCCTATGTGCAATCCAGTATTATAATTCTATAAGAAAAGGCCAGTCATCAATTCAAATGAGCTCTTATGAAAAAGCTTTGCATTTGGTCTTCATTTGTATAATACACACACAGTGCAACTCCAGCTGCATCATAAAATGGAATAAACCTGTGGACTTTCATCCAGGGTAATGGATTTGGAAGACAAACTACTCTCTAACCAAATGCAATCAATCCCTGAAGTGGTTAAAGAGTTCTCCCTAAAGACAAAGAGGAGCATAATATAATAAGCACTTTACAGAATAATAAACTCATTCATCATACTGAGTTGTCTACATGCAGTTAAAAAAACACCTGCCTTTGCACTCACCTGCCTGCAAACTTATCAGATAGCAAACATTCCTGGTATACCTGCAGAAGCCAAACAAAATCTCATACTAATTTCACTTCCTTTGGGAGAAAAATGAACCTGAGAGATCTAAATTTTTATCTGAGGATGACACAGAAGAATGTTTCCAGCACCAGATAGCGCTCCGTCACCCACAAATGACTGCAGACATTTAGGAACACATTGGGTATATTCATCAGATAAAAGTGAATGCAAATAAGCTGGCATAGAGCAGAACATTCATGGACTGTAACACACCCATCCTGCTGCCTTCCCACGGTGAGAAACTGCCAAATAAATCAAACATGGAGAGGTCACAAGACGACCTGAGTGTGTAGAAGGAGAAAAACTATTGGCAGCCCATGCTGCTTGTAATGTATGAGCAGTGCCCATACAGACAGCTGCTGTTTCTTTTAGGGGATGCTTCCAGTATTTAAAGGGCTCCACTCCCAGAAGGGCTCCCTGTACCACAACAGCATGCTGAAGGGGAAAAGCTGATGTGGATCCTAAAGATATATTTTCCCAAGGCAGTGTCTCAGTCATGTAAGGTGAACGTGTGTATTGGCAGCTGGAGCACAGAGGGAGTGGAGCTAGAGCAGCACACGGGTTTGCCAGCTTGGCTCTCAGTGCACCCCCCGATCACATCAGTCTCAGCCTGCCAGAAGGAAAAGCAGAGACAGAGCAAGCTCAGCTCCAAGGGGAGGAGAGCAGTGATCACAGAGGGCATTTGGCAGAGCCACTGGCACAGCCTCGAGGAGAAGGAGGACCAACACACCAGCAGGACACTCACCAAAGGGGATGATGAGCCAAGTCAGCGAGCCCTGTCACCAGATTCTCTACCTAGAAAAAGACTGAAATAACAGCTACAAAATAGCTAATAAATGTCTTGGCCAATATATTTTGGAACTGTGTTAAATTAATTCAGAAAGGGGCCCCTTATTCTGGGGCAAGAGTGCCAGATTAGGAATTATTCTGTGATTCCCCCTTTAAATTCACATCACCTATTACTCTGAAGTAACCTCACCTCCAGAAAAGCCCCCAGGCTCCAGGCCATAGGATCTACTCCTTAAAACTATATTATAATCTCCCTGTTTCATTTTCACACCTCTGAATATGTGCTTCCAGTTTTCAGCCCCTGTGAAATTTAATTTCCTCAACCCACCAGGCCACTAATCTTCAGTAAAGATGTATCCTAGTCTGAAAACAGAATCGAAGAAGGAAAGAAGCTGCTAATCCTCTGGCCACAGCTATCACAGGCTCAGCAGGTTCTTCCAGTTCATCAAGTTGACATGAATCAGAAGGGCTTGTGACACTGGCTGTGAAGATGAGGAGACAGGCATGGATTTACAGAGAAATTCTCCCTTTATCCCAAATGTTCAGCAACTCTTTTGTGGTATTAGCCCACCTACATTTCCCTGATCCATATTATCCTTTGCACTATCTACCATCCTTCCTACTTCACCAGTATGTCACTGGTGATAAACTGTTTATCTCATTTCTAATCTTAGGAAGCCAGCACATACATACACACACATGCATTGTTAATCAAGACAGTGGTATTAAAGGGAAAAAAGAAAGTCCCTTGCTGAGGCCACCAAACAGAGTAAAGCAGAAGTACAAAGACATCCTCAGAGCAGTGTAAGAACTTGGGGATGAAAGAAAGAACAGCCTTTGGCCAAAACAGTGAACCTGTAACACAGAAGGATTAATTACAGTTGTTTTACAAATCAGGACCTGCAGATGTGATCAAATCTTTCTCCCCACCATTTCTGATAAGTCTTTATAGAAAGTCCTTGAAAGAAAAAACAAACAAACAAACAAAAACCCCAACAATGACAAAAATCCCCAACCAAACAAAAAACAAGCCTGGGAAAACTGAAAGCACCAGCACCACTTGTTCCAACTTGGCTTTATCTTCTGCACCTGACATGTACATGGTGATTTCCCTGGGACATGCTGAGGGTATGGAATAATTAGATTGGGAGCACTGCAATGTACATTAAGAAGAGCACTGAGTTTCTCCCTTTTGCTGTTCTTCCTGCTCCACTGCATTGTTTGTGCATGACAAGGGGGCTGAGCACAAGGCAGGCAGCAGCTGGCAGGACATCCACTACCAGGTTCTTGCTCTGGTTACCCATTTGATCCCTACGGTGCCAGTAAGCTTGGCCAGCTGCTGCTTTCCAGAAGTTTCTGTTCTACACAGTTAACCAGGACAGGAGCTATTTCACCCATCAATGGACTCCAAAAGCTTCCATAGCTCCAGCAAGTATTTCTGTGGGAGGTGGGGCTGGAAGAGGAACTGCAGCAGAGGAAGATGCCAGGACATCTTGCAAGTCACAGAGGACTTGCTGCAGCCCTCAGCATTTACTTCCCAACCTGAGCTCCCTCGGCAGAGAGGATGCTCTCCTTTTAGGGATAGCCTCTCACGTGCCACTGCTTCTTGTTTTAAGGGGAAAAAGGCCATTTCCACAGTTGCACATAACACTTTTTTTATCCAGCATTGCCTTGCATCCCCAGGATAATTCAATGAAAAAATAGGTTCATTTTTAACCCCAGAAGCCAACAAATCAAATAAAACCCATACAATTCTTGTCCTCCTTCATGAAAAGAGATGTAAAAATAGTAACCCCCTCCAATAAAAAGACTAATAACTGGTTTTCCTCTGGTAAAATATTTCTGTTTTGAAGCCCTCACTGACAACCTGTCTAAATGCAATGAAAGTGGGTTCATGATTATGTGAATTCTATTAAGTAAATCTCCTGCTACACCTCTACACCTACTCCACTGCTCTCTTTTTCTTCCCAAGGTAATTAACATTTCTGTAGAGTTGGCTTCCCACCTCCTCCACCCAGTCTAAATCTCCAAAACCTCCTATTTTTGCTTTGACATCTGACTAGAATTTTTTTTTCCTTTTAGACACAGCACACACATCCACCCACCCACACGATTCAAAGCACCAACAGCTGTTTCATGAAGAAAATCCACAGCAAGGATTTTCAAACCCTCTAGAACAAATTGTTATCCAGGAATTTCATGCAACAATTTACAAAATATATGAACTAAGATGCTTGTGGATTATTTCCACATGAGAAGGAAGATTCCTAACTTCCCACAGAAAGGGAGAAGGATACAATGGAGACTTTATTTTTTCCTCGTGACTAAAATTGGGGTGAGGGAGAAGGTTGTTTTACCTACAATTACATAGCATTATAAAACTTCCCATAGTCATATCACATTCATGCTTTGGGAGATTTGACAAAGGCATATAGTCTTTGTGTAGAATACAACCACATACCTAAATGAAAAATGTAAGCACTGATAATTTTCTGCATCCTTCAGGGTGTGTGACAACAGCTTCACTACAGTCTGAAGGCCCCTTTGCAGAGGTCAGGAATGGCACAACCACGTGGTTTCATTAACTTCTCTGGTTCTGTTCAGATGCCACATCATACTCAGGTCTGGTGATCAGAAACCATTCTGTGTGGGGCAGTTACTGAAACACCCTCTGACACAGCTTTTCTGAGAAATTTAACTGAGAGGTTTTAAAAAGAAAAAATGTATCCAGATCGAAGTTTCCCTACTCGCTGGTGAGTGGTGCAGCAAGAAATCCTTAGCATGGATTTTTAACAACTAAGGAATTTCATTTCTGAAAGGTTTATGCAATCTCCTGGATTCTGTTGTGTGATCTTTCCAGAGCAAATGACACACAACACACATACAAGCAGAAAAATGAGCCAGACAGGAACAAACAGTGGCAGATGTGCTTCTGCTCTTCTGTCTAGGATACAGCTGTTGACAGCACTTTGTTATCTTTTCTCCTAAGCTTACTAACCTGCTTCCGAAGGATTTACTTCCAGAAATAATCCAGGCAATGAACAGAGGATTTTTCACATTTCAAAGTTAATAACTTGGAAAGAGATTAATATAGAAACACTGAAGTGATATGAGTTCTACAGCTCTAGACTTTTCAATTTTTCCTAAATCAAAACACATCCTCAGCAGGTGATCATGATTTCTGGTTGAATCTCAGGGGACCCACCACATTTCCTAGCATTTACTTTGCTCCCTTTCTCAGCTTTTGACAAGCTCTCTTTTTCACCTGGAGCCCTAGGTCTTGTTTGTGCAAACATTTTTAATTTTTCCTTCCATTCCCAGGTCATCTCCACCAGATGAGCTAATACAGCAGTTCTGAAATTTCCACTGCAGATAAGCCCTCACATTTTTTTTTTATCCTCTGAACACTCCCAAGACCTGTTCACACAAGTGCACTCAGTGTTACCAGCTCTACCTATCTAAACTTGTCTCAGCAACTGTTGACAATCTCCTGCAGACACAACTCCAGGCAACGTACTGCCCTCCCAGTTATTAATTCCTGCACCTCCCCTCAGCCTGAATTTCTGAATACTTGATATGACCTTGAGCAAATAAAGGATGATGCAAGTGGGGAGTCTCATCCTTGGCTGACAGCTCTGATTCTCCTTTGTGCTGTATTTCGTCATCATCAAATTCCAAAGATAATGTTCTCAAGTTATTTTAATGTCTAGAGAGAAACCAAAGCTAAAGTCACTTTCATCAAGCCAAGTACATCCCTAATACAGACACCACAAATATTTTAATATCATCGGGAACTGTTGTTTTCCTTACCTTCATTCACTCTTACTTCAGAGATGTCTCTGAGAAGAATGAGTCCTGCTCTGTGCAGCAGAAGGATCCAGTGCACACCTCAGTGTGCTCACCCCAAACAGACAATGATTGTGGTGTTAAAATGTCCATTTCATTTTCTATTTGCATTTGTCCTGCTTCATCTTCCCCTAACCCCAAGGTTGACATTTCTCTTTGATACTCCACAAGCTGAATGATTTATGCCTCCGCAGGGCCCCCTTGGAGAATAATATTTTGGGCACTCGCCACACTTTTGAGATGCCTGACCCATCACCCCATACAGACACCCCTACACCCCATGTGTGACCCCTGCCCCAGCTGCAGGGCTGCTGCTGCCCTGGCACCTGCACCCCAGCCTGCCCCAGAGCTGCAACCTCTGCCTCGGAGCCACCAGCATCACCACTGGTGGCAGGTTGTCCTTAAACTGAGAGCTCTCCCCCAATTATTCATTCAAAGAGTTGCTAAAAAATCTGGAAGTTGCATCACCACAACACCAACACCTCTGAATTATATCTGAAAATAGCCATTAAAAATATTAATTATTTACTGCAAGTTGCTTCACTGTCTGAGGGACCAGTTCCAGCTTCGGTTAGGCTGGTGGGCTGTGACTCAGGCCAGGACAGATGTTCTGATCTCAATTTGCTCATCATACCAAATGAAGGAGAACTTCTCTATGAAGGGAGCAGCTGCCTCTCTGAGAACAGTCTGATCCAGTTTCATTAGTTATAGCAACAAGAAGTCCAAAAGGGACCACAAACAGCACCTTGAGACTCTTTAGGCATCTTTTACAAAGTCCTTTGGTTTAGCACCATTTGTATTACAACATGTCTCCAGCAGATGAGCATCATACCCCAGCACAGGCTGGGAAATCTGAACCAGGGCCCCAAATTATTTTAAAGGCTCTAGTACAGATTAACAGCATATACACACTGGTATTATCATGGTTGCTCTGCCTCAATAGTAAAGTACTATCCTATTCTTATATATTATATTAACTATTTGGGGTGGTTCTGTGCAGATCCAGGAGTTGGACTGAAGGTCCTTGTAGGTCCTTTCTAACTCAGGATATTTTGCAGTTCCGTGATTATACAATGTATACATAAAATCATAAAACCTATACTAATGTTTTTATTTAATAGCCATCTCCTTGGCCTAAAAGCTGTGAGATGTTTATTGTAACATACACACAAATTATGCACACTGGAAGAACCATTATGCATTAAAATTCCATTTTAAATATTTTTTTTTGTATTTCAAAAGATGTTCTTTTTATATGAGGTGTTAATTTGTTCCATTTGTTGACTCCATTATCATCTCCAGTGCTACCAGTTACGTTGAAATTAGTTTCAATAGTTAAGGAAATACCTAAAGGGAAGATGAAGGCCATCAAATATGCTCCTATTTCTGTATTACAGCAACCAGCCAGACCAATAATGGAAATCTTTTCTCATGACATGAAGGTTTCTTTCATGGCCAGGTATGGACAAGAAGGCAGAAACACTGGATCAGCAAAATCCGACCTCCAGAGGTCAAAGCCTGGACACCTTTGCACTGGCTTACCCTAATGAAGTGTCACCCTTAAGCTGGATGTGTCTTCTGGGCACAGTGTCACATGCTGCCTTTTGATGAAAGGTCAGCAAAGTGTCACATGCTGCCTTTAGATGAAAGGTCCTTTTCGTGTGGGTTCTCAGTGTCAGACACATAAATAATATTGAGCTCATAATTCTCCCCATCCACGTTTCATGGTTGGGACACTGTCTGGGACCACCAGAAAAGATTTCTCATCCAGTCAGGAAGAAACTGTGAGGTGGAAATTTTGGAGAAAAAGAAATATCCACCTCCATTACCCACTGGTGAAAAAAAGCTTTGAGAAGATGGAATAAAAAATATTTTCTGCTAATCTAATCAGATTTTACTAGAAGGGACTCTCTGGAAATCATAGTCCTGCCAGTGCTGCTGTCAGCAAAACAATCTTCAGGGCAAGAAGTGGAGCCTCTTGGCATTTCAGCTGGCATAGGGCAGCTGGCTGGGACCCCAGCAGCACCACGCTCCTCCAGGATACAGCACACAGCACTCCTGGCAAGCAATGGCCATAAATAAAACTAGGGCAGGCAAAACTAGAAATAAAAGAATGTCTGCCCCTTTGACAGAACACACAAATACACTCACACCTTTCCAAATCACAGTATTTAATTCAGGATTTATCTATACACATTAGAAGAAAAGGCAACATGCCACTCTGTAAGGTCACTTTTCATGCACTTTTACATCTCTGTATCTTTGGCTACCCAAGGCTACAGAACATGCTCTGTAGTTTCACTACGGAACTATTAAACCTGAAAAATTAGGTAGTTAAAATACTTAGGCATTTTAAAAGTATCGTAGGCATTTAAAAATAAAACACCCTACATCACCTCACCTAATTCAGCAGCTATGGGGTCAGGTGAACACACTCGTAACTCTGAATGCCAAGTGAGAAGGTGAAGTTTTGATTGTTTCTGCTACCCTTTATTACAAATCAGATTCATGAGATCCTAGAGGCAGTTAAATGCTGCCACACCAACGCAGACCCCTGGTGAGGTACATGCTGCCAGAAGCCTTTTATCGTTCAGTGCCAAAAATGTTGCAATATATAAATTGGTAGGTTTTTACTGAGAAAGAGTTGCTATTGGTCTAATGGCTGAATTTACGTCAATGAAAGAAAAAAGAAAAGAACAAAAAAAACTTGCCAGATGAAGGAATTTCATCTGTGCTACCATACCCTGCAATTGTTTCCTTGTGAAAGAAAAGATTCTCAAATCTAAGAGTCACCTTTGGCAAAATACTCTAGGATATTTTTAACAACTGTGCCTTAAAATAATTCCTTTTCCGTGGGCAAAGAAAATGATCTGTTTAGAGTGCCTGAACACATCACTGGAAGAATTGCGAGTTTCCTCTCTGTGTGCTGAGGATGCCACTCTCCAGTCGTGACAACAAGGAAAGCGTGGCCAGGAACGGGTGGGCAGCTATTGAATTAGGTAGCAATTAGGACCAGTACAGGAACTGACAAAGCCAGAAATACATCAAATATTAGCAGATTCACATATCAGTCCTTCGTACCTCCCTAAATATCTGCCAGCACAGGCTGCTGGGGCTCTGTCCCTGCCAGCCTCAGTGTGCTCTAGAAATCACACTGTCTGCTGCATATGCCACTCAAACAGCTTCATCCCCCCCATACAATGTCCTGTGTTTGCTCTGGGGAACATTATGTGAATACTGATTGGCAAAATTTGGCCCATATTCTTATTCTTACTAATTGCAATTTACTTCAGAAATAGACACACTGATTTTGCTTTCTCAGCACAGCAATTTTTCTGGTCCTCTCTTCAGTACTTTCACACACTTATGCCCAACTTAGCTGCTGCTCTCCAATATTCGAGGTAATTGGCAGGTAATAAACTCCTAAATGATCTAGTAACTGGTAATGACTGTCAGACAACTGGCTTTTTTTTCCCTCTGAAATACAGTATTTCTGTGTCATGTATTTCCCAAAATTACTCTTGCAACCTAGTCATCTTTTAAACCCTAATTTTAATTCATTCTAGTCATCTGTTTAAGCATCTCTCAGAGACAACTTAGGACTGGCATCTGAGATGACTCTTGTTGTGTCACTTTTCTTTGCTGCTGCCAACTCAGTATGTCTCACTATATATTTTATTGCCAGCTATTAACTTTTAAGCTAGCTTTATGTTCCTTATTAACAACTCATTTCTCCAAAGAGAAAAATTATGTTGTTGCAACCACAAGTTCTGTAGAAATACAACACATGAACCTTCAGAAATGAGGGCAGAAGCTTGTTTCTGAGGGATTGCCTTTCCACCTCAAATTCCCTTCCTTCTTCTCTATACTGTTTGGATAACATATATTTCAATTTTATAAAAAATAAATAAACCCACTAACCAGGGCAGTACCATGCATTATTCCTGAGGATGATAGAGGCTGTTGATCTGCATAACTTTCATACCGTCAAACCTTTTTTTCACCTCCAAAAGGCAGATCAATGTAGGTCACTTTTAACGAGAGCCCTGTGCGTGGCTTTCCCCACACACTGCACACCAATCGGGCACTTACAGGTTGCACGCTCTCCCTGCACCATCACTGTATTTCATCATTTTTCAACAGGGTTGACTTTTGCTCACAACACTGGACACTTCCATGTGGGGGAGTCTTTTGGCTGCATCATTAACTCTGAGTCAGTGTATGCCCTTGAATTTTAGTGTACCATTTCCTCCAGCATTCATTATGCTGCAGTTAGCCTCCGGCTAGAAACTTCTTAAAACGTCATGACGAAATTACTGTCCTGACAACATACAAGTCAATTACTATGTAATTAAAAGATATACTAATCTATTCCCTTGTTTGGTCATGGTATCTTGGTTAAGATCATCCACTGCATTCTTTTATGGTATCTGTGAAATCTTTTGCTATAAATTGTAAGCTGCTGTCCACAGCACCTGTTTTTCCACCAAAGACACAGGAATTAGAATAGCTGTTCTTTTCCAGCTTTGCAAACATGAGGAATTAAAGTGGTACAAGCTGTTTTGAATCTAGGGTCTCCACTATTCACTGCTTGATTCCCCATGCATTTCAGTTCTTTTGTCATTGAGCTGAGAGGATTTGGAAGAAACCTGGCACCTGAAGGCATACACCCTCTCTGGCTGTCCTCCATATAGGACTCCTGGTTTTCAGCATAAGACTCTTGCAATCCCCCTGCAAGGGAAGAGTTAAGCTGTCCTGACTTCTCTCTGCTTCCTATCTTTACCCTACTCTCTATCCCAGTTTCCTCTGCCGCGATGTCCATCCTTGCCACCTCCAGGTGTCCCAGCCAGGGCCTCCTGTCCTTCCCCACCACTTGGCAAAGGGGTAAGGACGTGAAGGCAGTGTTGTACCGTGCTGGGCAGCAGAGCCAGGCAGCTCCTCTGCCCTTCTGCCAGCCAGGCTCACAAAATGAGCTCCCAATATTTACACCTTTAAACACACAGACTCAGCAGTTCCCTTAATCCCACTGTAAAATCCTGCTGCCCCCCCCTGCCCTGCAGCACCCTCCTCATCCTCCTGCACCCCCGGGTGTGTGAGGGACAGGGAGGACACAGGGACTGGCTACGCCTGCTGGGAAAAGAGAGGATGGGGCTGAAGGACAGGGGACTGTGAAGGCTCTGCACCTTTGAGGGCAGCAGCAGCTGCCTGAGGAAGCCACTGCTGCAGGAATCACAGCCCATCAGGTCAGAACTGCAGCAGGAGGAAACACTCACCAGGGTGACATTACACAGCCTGCCCCATGCTGGGCACGACAGCGCTGCTAACAGGGACCAGCAACCCTGTCCACAGGGCGACATGTTGAATGCTACAAGTGAAATAAAGCTTATGCAAATAGGTAATTAACAATATTTAAGTGAAGTACCCTGTGTTATGGATCACTTTAAAATATTTTTATTGCTACTATATGTCAACATAGGGTAAAAAACCCAACTAAATTAATCCAACAGCTGCATACAAGCTGAATTTCTCTGCAAGCCAATATTGGGTATGTTTGTCTCAAACTGTTCAAACAGCACCTTTGCAGATCAGACAAGGATGGAGAGTTGTAGGAGACACATGTCCTTCATCATCACCTTCCTCCTAGGGCCAAGTCCCTTCATTTACTTGAGCTACAGGTTTCTTGTCCTTAAAACAGAGATAACTTCTGCCCACAGTGATGCTAATTCACCTGGTATTTGCCAACATGTAGAAGACTTTAATAAGTGTATTCTAAGGTACTGAAAGCAGGATACCATCATCTGAAGGTGTCTATATTCTTCCTCACAGTCCCAGTTTCATTTTTGCCTGAAAAAGTAGGTCAAAAAACTGAACAATAATTGTTTGAGGGGAAAAATGCAACTTTTAACTTATTTGGGCATAACCACCATTTTTTCCCCAAATTAGCAGCCTTATAATGGACATGCAGTGTCACAGGACTCTGCAGAGGCGAGCATGAAGGCATCATCTCTTCTCGACCTGTTCCTTAATCAGTAAAGATTCAATACAAGAGGAATAATTTATGTGGCCAGCGATTGATTCTTGCTTGGGAAGCCCCAGGGGAGAATTCAAATCATGGAAAGCTCACCTTCTTCTGGGATATGCTAGAAGGAGGGGCAGGGAGGGGCTGTTCCTTCTGAGTATCTTTTGGGCAGATTCCAAAGCAAAGCTCAGATGCCCACCTTATTCTCATCATACACTTTCCAGTCACAGTTCTGGGTCGGACTCTGGCTATGGGCATACGCTGCCCCTGCAGCTTCGCCTGCCACCTACAGTAATTACTTTGTTTTCATTAATTGGTCCTAATGCACACCCACAAATCAAGCAGCCCACTGCTGCGGGTACAGCAGTTTTGGCTTGAAAGTCACACTCGCCTGGATGTGTAAAGCCAACAGCCCACCAGCACTAGCACCAGCTTCTGCTGAGCAGAGGCATCCATGGGGTATAATCAAATTTGGGGGGGCTCAGCTTTCCCCAGCAAGCTGCAGGGGCTGTGAGTGCCGGCTGCAAACCACAGGGGTGGATGGCTGGCATTTCTGGGAATGAGCACACCGGCACAAACAGCATAATGATGGGATGTATTAATGCTGTGCTGGTGTCAATGAAACATTACCGTCAATTTAAGCAGGCAGTATGGCTGATTTATAAGCCAATATATAACCAAATATAGCACAGGAGATGTTTGGAAAAACAAGTATGTGAAACAGGCATGACAAATAGAAAAGCTTTATTAAGGGATGATTTCTGTGATCTCTATCTCCCAGAACAGTGATATTTTAACATCCTCATCCAAACAGGAATGCAGATAAACAGGCTGTGAACTCATCTTGTTACCCTGTGGTTCGTGCTTTGACAGAAATGACCAATGATTTTTGTATATGAGCAGAATGTTTTCACTTATACCTCTGACTGGGGTCTGCTAGGGCAAAGTGGTCACCCATCAAGTGACTTTGGAGGAACTAATCAGAGGGATAAATGTGGTATGTAGTAAAAACAGTTGTCTGAGCAACCAATTCAAACCAACTGATTGCGACTTTTACAGGAAACACTTCAGCACATTCTCTGGCAATGCAAAACAAAATAAGAAAAAATGTGGGGGCAGAGTCTTCATACCTAACTTGTCACCTAAGGCTGATGAACTCCAGTGCGAAAGCTGAAGAAAATTAAGTACTAACCTGTGAATAGTTCAGCCAGGCAAAAGTGAACATGCAGTTGGCATTTACATTGAAACCTTATGTATGTCTCCTCATTCCCTTTAAAAAGAACATTTTTGTCACAAAAAAAAAGAATGCCTCAGCCTTACCTATCCAATATAGGTGGCTGTTTTAGATACCGTGCCACAGATTCAATTTGGACACTTAAGGCTCTTGGCTCATTAAGATCATGAAGTCAATTAGTCAGAGATAAAAATCAGTTAAATTGGGCAAAACCACTTTTAAGGTGCCCTGTGTTTTCCCAATTATTGGAGACTACAAGTCTCCATAATGGATTATATATTAAAAACTTGAGTATTTATGAACTTCAGTGTTTAATGTAGCCCCTCTATGTCTGTCTTCAGCCAGGGCTGACAGTCATGCACCTCTCCACACAGCAAACACGCCAGGGTACCATCAGCCTCCTACCTTGGCTCCATCCACACTGATAATCCGATAGCTGTTTCTTGTGCTGTCATAGAAGTAGGAAACAGTTACAGCCTGCTTGCTTGCNCCCACAGCTGGATTTCCTCCTGCCAACATTCCTGTTAACTCCCACCTACAGCCAGGGCTCCTCTATGGATGCACCAAGGAGCCCAGTGACCTACAGGCACAGTATAATTACTGAAATATTAATCTCTCCTCAGGATCCCACTGTTCTGCGGATGTGCATGAAAATTTCATCAGATGCAAACCAGTCAATCATCGTGGGAAGCGAAGGGGAAAAGAAACACAACCAAACCCCAGAGTTGATATATATATTGCCTTTGAGTTCAGCTCTCAGTGGATGATGTACCACCCCTGACACCTGTTCCTAAGCACCAGCTCTCCTTGGATGCTTTTTCTCATCAAGAAAACTGTGCCAACAGTGGAGGGTTTTGTTTTACCTTCAACATGTGACAATGCAAATCACACGGAAAAGCAGAGAAGATGCAGGACCAAAAGAAACGAATGTGATATACAAAAAGCCATCCAGGATAAGAATTCAGACTTACTCAAATGCCATAAAACTAGATTTACTTCCAACTATACCTTTAATTCAAGTTTAGCAGGAGAAGTGAACTGCAAATCAAGCTCTACTGTGCTTCTATATACATTTATACGCTTTTCGTTCTTAAAAGCTGCTGTATATAATGTTCTGTATTAAGTATACTGTTCAGTATATTCTTATTCCATACAAAATATTGCACCATGAATAGGTACACTTGACAGAATTATGACAGGATTCAAAAACTATTGCACTACAGGAGCTACCACCCAGAAATGTTGACCACATGGAAACTGAAAAGGCTGCCAGGGTGAATTTTGCACAGAGCAAATGAAAAGAGGTAGGCGAAAGGCCAGAGAGATCTCTTGTTCTCATATGTTATTCTTTCTTACTCATATAAATAATTATCTTCTATTATTCTTGGTCCCAGAGTTTTGGTACTATGTTTTTATTAAGATTTCTATAATCTTCAGCTCCTTGTACAGCCACCTGTGCACTTCTAGAACAGAACAACTCTATGTATGTACGTAGCAACTGTATCAAACATCACACGTGATCTTAATAGTTGCAGTTAAATTAAATTTGAGGAGAGAAAATTTGTAAATATCAAACAGATAAAGTGATTGAAGAGCAGAATTAGCTCAGTGGAGTGGTGGAGGGATGAAGTGAACTTCTAAATCCCAGCAAGGCCTCAGGAAGGAGAAAATGAAATGGTGGTTTACTCCTTGCAAGACTTATGCAAAGTTGCAAAGTTCTACATTTTTCCCTTTCTGGATGGACAGCTGTGCTGAACCATGTAAAATACTTGAAATATATTGAAATTACAATGGGACTGTCATGTTACAGCTGTCAAAGAGTAGCATTTGCTTCAGTTCTTCCTTATCAGTAACTCACTGAATGCAGCTCTCAATTCACAGGCTAGTATCAATGCCATCCTCAGCTGGGAGGGAAGAAAGGGCAGGTCTCCATTTAAAAATATTTCCAACATCCATTACACAGGATTAGCAGTGTAACACCCACGAAGGTCATGCAGTTTGTCTGCAACAACGAATGCAGGGAGGGGAAGTTTTTCCCAAGCTGCTTAATCTTAAAAATATGTACTTTTCCTGAGTGAATAATTTTGAATTTATTCTGCCTTTTACTTAGTTCTATATTTACAGTTGATTCTACTAAAAATTGGTTTTGCTACAGTAATATGACCTAAATACCACAGTCTAAACTTTCAGAAGTTGCCTCCATGCAAACCTATTTCATGAACAACTTTAACTCTGCTACATCATCTTAACAATACCAGAAAACACTGTTAAAACTATGCCTGGCCTCTCTGCTGCAGGAGCATTAAGCATACAGATCTGGAGATAATAAAAGTAGAATGAAGGGAAAAAAACCCACAACTATCTAAATCCACTTTTTTCCGGAGTCTTAAAGCAGCCACTGCTGTCAACAGGAGCTGCATAAATGCATCCAAGTGGATAAATTAATGGATAATGAAGCTCAGAACTTGAGACAGCTAACTACCCATTCATGTGGGGCTTTTATTGAGAAGTGAAGGCAAAACCTATGTTCCTAATTCTTATGATTATTAAACAAGAATAAAAAGAAACCCATCTNTTACAGGAAACACTTCAGCACATTCTCTGGCAATGCAAAACAAAATAAGAAAAAATGTGGGGGCAGAGTCTTCATACCTAACTTGTCACCTAAGGCTGATGAACTCCAGTGCGAAAGCTGAAGAAAATTAAGTACTAACCTGTGAATAGTTCAGCCAGGCAAAAGTGAACATGCAGTTGGCATTTACATTGAAACCTTATGTATGTCTCCTCATTCCCTTTAAAAAGAACATTTTTGTCACAAAAAAAAAGAATGCCTCAGCCTTACCTATCCAATATAGGTGGCTGTTTTAGATACCGTGCCACAGATTCAATTTGGACACTTAAGGCTCTTGGCTCATTAAGATCATGAAGTCAATTAGTCAGAGATAAAAATCAGTTAAATTGGGCAAAACCACTTTTAAGGTGCCCTGTGTTTTCCCAATTATTGGAGACTACAAGTCTCCATAATGGATTATATATTAAAAACTTGAGTATTTATGAACTTCAGTGTTTAATGTAGCCCCTCTATGTCTGTCTTCAGCCAGGGCTGACAGTCATGCACCTCTCCACACAGCAAACACGCCAGGGTACCATCAGCCTCCTACCTTGGCTCCATCCACACTGATAATCCGATAGCTGTTTCTTGTGCTGTCATAGAAGTAGGAAACAGTTACAGCCTGCTTGCTTGCGGGAACCCAGTTCTTCTTCGTGCTGGGGTCAATTTGGAAGACATGGGCTCTGGTGGTGAAGATGGGCTGTTCTCTGGAATAGGGAGGGACAGGAGAAATGGATGCATGAGTCTGCGGAAGATGAAATGTCCCAGAAGCCCAGCCTTGACCAGGCATGTTGAAAGCACAAGGCAGAGAGCACCTGGCAATCCCCCAAATGACAAGACAAAGCAGTGACACTGTGAAGCCATGATCCAGCCTTGGGTACCTTTCCTTGGCATTGCTAAGTGACATTCAAGACCCTAAAGTTACTACCATAGCCCAAGAAACAATCAGCTTTTTTCTCCCAGTGTTATACTCAGTACCCACTTCTTCCTCAAAATACTTATTTGCAGGGAAGGACATTCACTTGCATTCTTTCTTTCCCCATCCACATATTTTGCCAAAAGCAACAAGCCCCCCACCCCNAACTGCAAATCAAGCTCTACTGTGCTTCTATATACATTTATACGCTTTTCGTTCTTAAAAGCTGCTGTATATAATGTTCTGTATTAAGTATACTGTTCAGTATATTCTTATTCCATACAAAATATTGCACCATGAATAGGTACACTTGACAGAATTATGACAGGATTCAAAAACTATTGCACTACAGGAGCTACCACCCAGAAATGTTGACCACATGGAAACTGAAAAGGCTGCCAGGGTGAATTTTGCACAGAGCAAATGAAAAGAGGTAGGCGAAAGGCCAGAGAGATCTCTTGTTCTCATATGTTATTCTTTCTTACTCATATAAATAATTATCTTCTATTATTCTTGGTCCCAGAGTTTTGGTACTATGTTTTTATTAAGATTTCTATAATCTTCAGCTCCTTGTACAGCCACCTGTGCACTTCTAGAACAGAACAACTCTATGTATGTACGTAGCAACTGTATCAAACATCACACGTGATCTTAATAGTTGCAGTTAAATTAAATTTGAGGAGAGAAAATTTGTAAATATCAAACAGATAAAGTGATTGAAGAGCAGAATTAGCTCAGTGGAGTGGTGGAGGGATGAAGTGAACTTCTAAATCCCAGCAAGGCCTCAGGAAGGAGAAAATGAAACGGTGGTTTACTCCTTGCAAGACTTATGCAAAGTTGCAAAGTTCTACATTTTTCCCTTTCTGGATGGACAGCTGTGCTGAACCATGTAAAATACTTGAAATATATTGAAATTACAATGGGACTGTCATGTTACAGCTGTCAAAGAGTAGCATTTGCTTCAGTTCTTCCTTATCAGTAACTCACTGAATGCAGCTCTCAATTCACAGGCTAGTATCAATGCCATCCTCAGCTGGGAGGGAAGAAAGGGCAGGTCTCCATTTAAAAATATTTCCAACATCCATTACACAGGATTAGCAGTGTAACACCCACGAAGGTCATGCAGTTTGTCTGCAACAACGAATGCAGGGAGGGGAAGTTTTTCCCAAGCTGCTTAATCTTAAAAATATGTACTTTTCCTGAGTGAATAATTTTGAATTTATTCTGCCTTTTACTTAGTTCTATATTTACAGTTGATTCTACTAAAAATTGGTTTTGCTACAGTAATATGACCTAAATACCACAGTCTAAACTTTCAGAAGTTGCCTCCATGCAAACCTATTTCATGAACAACTTTAACTCTGCTACATCATCTTAACAATACCAGAAAACACTGTTAAAACTATGCCTGGCCTCTCTGCTGCAGGAGCATTAAGCATACAGATCTGGAGATAATAAAAGTAGAATGAAGGGAAAAAAACCCACAACTATCTAAATCCACTTTTTTCCAGAGTCTTAAAGCAGCCACTGCTGTCAACAGGAGCTGCATAAATGCATCCAAGTGGATAAATTAATGGATAATGAAGCTCAGAACTTGAGACAGCTAACTACCCATTCATGTGGGGCTTTTATTGAGAAGTGAAGGCAAAACCTATGTTCCTAATTCTTATGATTATTAAACAAGAATAAAAAGAAACCCATCTGCATTTTGTCTTCCTGTGTGCAAACAGCAGCCATAACACTCACAGTGACAGTGTGCTAGTTGATAAATTATTAAAAACAAGAAAATGCAATGTGTAAACTTAGCCATTTTAAGTCATTTGAGCTAAGTGAGCTGTTGACCTTTCACTGCGACTCAAATTTGGAAGGGCCAGTTGGATGCCTCTGACCTTTCTGCCATGAGTGGCAGCACAGGCAGCAAAGCCCCAGGACTGATTTTTGACCCCCTGCAGTAGAGGAAGCACTCCCAGCACACAACCTCCTGGATTTCACAGTGTTGCCTCATAATAATTAAGAAAAGAAGATGCATTTCTGTGGCTGTGGCTGTCCTGCTGCAGGTCTGTGCTCAGCTCTTACCCCAAGGAGCCCAAACCCATCAGCAGGGCCCATGAGCTGGAACCAGCAGTGGGAGCTGGTGCCAGCACACCTTCCCACACAGCACAGCAGGCTGGCAAAGCCAACTGCATTGATAAACTCCACTGGTGCAGCTTTTAACATGGGGGGAAACATCCTCCTTCACTGCATCCCAAACTCCTTTGCCCACTGAAACACACACAGGCAACTATAAAACTGTGGCATTCAATTATCAAATGAAACACTCAATTAGATACTTTTAAAACACTTTACACGGGCTTTACAGAGCTCCAAATTGAGATGGATTATTCTGCATAACTCGCAGCTTTCGACATTCAAGAAAGCGCTTTGCTGGTGGAGGAATGACTGTTTCCCAGGGTTCCTTTCATTTTACCAGAGATTTATCAACTTTTATGATAAACCAACAGTAATTCTAACTCGAAACTCCTGCAGCATATGCCGTGTGGTTTGAGCCCTGTGAGAGCTGCTTGTTCCATGAGGCTGCCAGTTTGCCCGGGGAGCCAGGGAGCAGCAGCACTGTGGACCTGCACATCAGAAGGCAAGGAGAATTTATGAATCTTTAAAATCTCATTAATTTTAACCAAAGTTGTTAATGATTGATTAAACACTCTTAAAAACAACCCCAGTTGTTTAAAAATCAATTTGACAGTAGCATTCACTATTTAAAGCTGCTTAAAAAGTAGAAAATGAAAAGTAGAAAATTATACCTAATAGTTCTTTGTTTAGCAATGCAATTTAAGACAGAAAATGCTTTTCATTATTAAATATGGCAAGCATGTTTTATAAATAAAATTGTAAATTTCAAGTCATGATTTTACACATTTTAGTTGACCTTTAATTTCTGTCCTTGTGACAAATCTCAAGTAAAATACAACCATTCTCTATCACTGTCATTAATCTTTTCTGAAGAATTTAAAAAGTGAAACCCAAGACTCTCAAGCTAACTAACTGATCCACAGCTGTGTGAGATACAGTACCACTTCCTGGTTAATGCACAACCATGCCAAATTTTACAAGTGTGTGACTAGCTGCAAGCCATGTGGTCTATATTACTCTTCCTAATCAACGGGAATGAGCTCTCACTTAGGAAAAGTTCAAATTATTTAATTCAAATTTCCTTGTTTATCACTTGAATCATGAGCGCAGCCAGTGATTTACATCACTTCATCTGTAAAGAGGCTCTGCTGACTGGCAGCCAGCACCCTAAGGGCTGTGGGATGCTGGTGGTGGAGCTGCCGCACGGAGAGCCCTGGCTGGGAGGACAGCTGGCATCTGGGAGAGCCGAGACCCCGCGCCCCAGCCATGCCAAACAGCCCAGCCCTGAACGAGGCACTGGTGATGTGAACACTTCTGCACTGGAGCAACCTTCTCTGGTAGTAAATACAGCCCAGTGACTCACGTGGGTGCCTGTGGGATCAGTGCCCAAACACTCTTAAACACACAAAGTGTCCACAGTGCAGCGGGTGGATGTGCTGACTGCACAGTAAATAGAACAAGGCAGTTCCTTTAATTTTTGTAGGATCTGGAACTTCAAATATATTCGTGACAGGAACTCTGGTACTCACCAGAGGCAAAACCACTATTTGCACATTTTGCTAAAATTTTCATTAACAGATCACTTAAAATTTCTGTGATAAGGATTCCTAGTTTACAGGACAGGATTATTTGTGCTGTCCCTACACTATTACTAGACAGCTTTACATTAACTGTCTAATTTATCAATTGAAATAAAAATATTTTATAAAAGCACGTCCTCATGCATCTGCATTTGGTGGAGGGTGCACATGCCTGCAGACAGTGCATCAGCATAGAGATTTTTGGAACATGGGGCTTCCTGCTACAGACCAGCATCATGCACACACTGAGCTTTATACTACCTGACAGCGCCAGCAATCTGCAGTGATTTGCTGTAGCAAGTATTAGATAATGAGGATCTTTCAAGAAAGAAGAGTGGATACAAATGCAAAATCCTACTTTGTGACATATCCCCTATCACTGGTTGTGATACAAAAAAATTGTATCTGCTAAAGGCAACATGATAAACTTGGTGTCAGTAGACTCTTTGATTGAACATCACTACTATTGCCTGACAATAAAAATAATTAACCCTCTATGTACATCTTCATATCATAGTTTGGAATGTCATTTGTATTTATTTATGATCACTCAAAAATAAGCAATGTTGCTAAAAAGAAGTGCACTCTTCCCACACCACCCCTGCCCAGGTGTGGCTTTCCCACCAGGCCACCCACCAGCAGCCCTTGGTTCCTGTGTGGCAGTGGGACAGGCACCATACCAGCTCCCAAAGCCACCCAGCATCACCAGTGCCTCCAACCTCCAAAATGCATGCACAGCTCCAAAGGCCAACACATTAGCAAGGCAAACTCACGCCCTTGGTCCCAAACAGAACTGAGTAACTGTATCCTGCCCCCTCAAAGCAGCAAGCTCTCCAATCACTCCTCCAAGCCCCCAGAAGTCACCAGACGTCCCCCTTCAGCCACAGCAGTGCCAGGGGTCCCCAGACCTCAGGGAGCACAGCTGCTCTGCCAGGCTGCTGCTGCCTTGCCTTTCTAGATTTTACTGCTGCATGTTTCATCTACCCATAACTGCTCACTTGTTCATACGTGCACTTCTAACTCTGAGAAACAACTAACCTCTCCCCCCAAAACACCAAAATTCAAGTAAAGGCAGACGTCTGATGAAGACATAACTGCTGTGGGGAGATGTTGCAGTTCATGGTGTCACACACAGCAGTCAGCACAGCAGTTGCAGTTTACACACAACACTAATCTTTGCTCCAAGTGAAAATAAGAGTCCATTATCCTCCAGCGTGTTACCTCTACATGTTGAACGCTTGTGCCATCTTGGCTAAAATCTTTTCAGAAAAGAGAAACCCACAAAAATTAGCTTCTCAGTGATGACCAAGAATGAAGCCAGAGGACCCCTTCGCACCTCACTACACATGCTCCAACCAAGTGCATCCCCCTTACACTCACCACAAACACAGCAAATTCTGCTGTCTCACCCCAGTCCCTGAGATACTGTCACCTCAATGTCCATCACTGCCACATCATGGCTGGGGTCAGGGACCAGGACAGCCGGGGGGTCCTCTCAGCACAGGCAATCCTCAGAGCTGGGGAGAGGCAAACGCTAAACCTGCACATTTTTAGGATGTGGTAGCAACAAACTGGCATTACAAAAGCTGGCAGTTTGCTCCCTTCCCAAATTGCCATATGCTAATTAACCCAGGTCACTCAGATCTCATCAGCTGCTACAGGCAGGTTCTGGTGCCGGCTGCCAACCCACACAATCAACAGGAGCAAATCAGAGCCTGTTTCAACTTGCAAGGGTGCAAAACTCAGCGAGAGGCAAGCAGGTGGGTAATGGCTCCGTTTTACACCTGAGGAAACAGCCACAGAGAGCGAGATGGCATCCCAGGATAACAGAGCCACTAGCAAGCCTGGAAATAAAATTAAATCACCTCATTTCCTCTCTGCAGCTTTGCTATCACTACCATTGCAGGGCAGTTTTATACCACATCTACCCAGGGAAGTTTTTGACTACCTGAATTTAAAAGCCTAAATCAACAGCTAAATATTCACCACTGAACAAAAGAGGTGATTATAAGAATTAACAACCTTGTGAGCAGAGAGAAATTATCAGTGGTTTTAAAAGCTGCTCCTTCATGCTGTGGAGGAAGGTGGGATGGAATGCCAGCCCTGCCAACCACTCGCCTGCAGCTCTCATTAGTCCTGCAGTGCAAACAATCCTTCCTCCTCACCAGGTATTTCCACAGCAAAAATTACTTACAAGAATGAAGACACAACCCTGAGCAATACAGGGAAGAAAGAAGAGGGAGGCTTTAATATTAGTTGTACAAGGGGACGGGAGAACCATCCCACAGCGATGGGCTGGGTTATCAGGGGACAACTGCACCCAGGTTTTGCTCTTCTTTATTCTCTCTGTAAAAAAAAGAAATACATAGGCATCCTTGAAAGTGCTTTTGCCAGTACTCAACAGACAAGTCGTGTGCTCCCAGGTGGCATTCCCTGCCACAGGGTGGAACTGGGGGTACACAGGGGGTACACAGAAGGTACACAGAACAACTTCTGGAAAATCTGGACTGCTAGGACAGAAATTACACTGCCTGTAAAAAGAGAGAAAGCAAGAAAGAGAAACAGCTATTTTAAAAATGAAATTTACTCAAAGTCCTTCTTTCCAGTCCTTCAGCTGCTGAAATTCCTATTTTGTAGGCAGACCACTCTCCTCACAATGAGGTTGAAGTGCTGAATCTGGCAGCAGTGTTAATCAAGGACAAGGTCATGCAACTTGTTCACATATCCAGTCATGATACTCTGGTGCCCACTTTATACTAGATTTGATATCAACTCATCTGCAGAAATATATGAAATTCATGAGAAAAGTCCACCTTTTTAGCACCCCTCATTTATAGGTATTACTTCAACAGAACATAATTAACAAAAGTGCTTCTTGCATTTGTAGGAAACATAATAGTTCCAGTTACTTAGACAGAAAAAAATTAGAATAGAACTAGCTAGCTAAAGAGGAATTGTCTGTTAAAAGCACAAACATTAATTAAACTCATTTTTGATTTACAGCTGAGTAAATCCAAAAGAATAAATCTTGAGGACAAAAGCTCTCAGTGTGAAAATCATTGTAACATCTGTGAGGTCTCATAATACCATTACACCTTTATGAAGTCAATATACAAATTAAAAGGCTTAACTCAGGCAGTGAGAAAGCTCACAGTTTATTTTGGGGCTATCTCCAGAGACCTATTAACCTTTCAAGACGCTCTGAATAAACACCCATACACAAGCGACAGGAACTGAGAAGACCCTGAATTAATCCTCCACAGGTAAGGTTATTTATTGGAAAAAAAGCAAGTTGAGGCACATGTGTATGAAACTGGTTGTGTAACTGACCATTTGAGAGATTTTCCCTGAGAAAGCATTGAAAAGGATCCATAAATTTGCACCCTCAGTAATGTTTACACAGCCTCCTATTTGCATAGGCATAAATTCAAACTCTGTAATGTGGAAAAAAAACTTGTGCTCTGTTTACACCCAGCACCTCTCCCACGCTGTGACAAAAGAGGCTGGATCAGCACATGAACAGCCCCACAAAGTCATCCTATTTCTCTCTGCTGGTTAAAAATCACATCCTCCATGTTCACCCCAGCTCTGGTGGAGTTAATGCTTTTAGCACAACCTCCTACGTAGCACAGTGTTTGCATTGTAATATTTCAGTGAGAAATGCCATTGTAAATTGAAAGTGTAAATCCTGGAGTGCAGAGCACAGGTCTGTAGGAACAGGAGCACACTCTCCCTCAGGGCTTTGCCTGTAGTCCCCACTGCGGCACAGACCCAGGGCACACGGAGATGTCACAGATCCCCAGCTCTGGATCACAGATCTGCATGCAGGGACCAAAAGCTACCCCATGCAGCTGGCATTGGGAAGGATGACGCACCAGAACACACTGGCCTTGTATTTTACATGCTGAGTGCTGCTCTGGAAAGCTCTCTGCGAGCTGTGCTACAGGGCAGGGCAGCTGGAGAAGGAGGGACCCCACAGGACTTCACTGTGGTGGGGGGTGCAGGGCTGAGTCAGCCCAGGGATACCCCACATGCAGGAAACACTCAGCTCACCCCTACAAGGCACACATCAGCCACCACTGCTGTCAGAGCAGCCCAAGAGAAACTGGACAAACCCACAGCTCTGCAGTGCTCCTCAGAGCCCTCACCCATCCCACCAGCACTGCCCAGGAGCCCCCAGCACTGGCCTTGCAGCAGAAATGAGGTGCCAGCAGACCCAGTCACTCCTGGGCTTCCTCACCCCACCTCAGGCAGCAGACACATCTAGAGTTAGCACTGGAGAGAAATGATCAAAGAAGATAAATAATGTAAACACACTTTTGAAGGAAGAGAGTAATTTATTTAGCATTTGTAAACCAGCAGAAAATCCCCATAACATATTAGTGGAGTCTTTACTACTACTTTTAACCCTTTGCACTTCTGCATGGCAGAAGGCTTGAATACTTTGAGGTTGTGCATGCTACTTGGTGTTTATTTACAAACTGAAGAGACTAAATGTCAGCAGGTATATGATCAAAACACATGGTACCTACAAACAGAAGACCAAAGTGAAACACTCTGTTTGTCCATGTAAAACCCACTGGCACCACCAGGACAGCATCTTTATGTTTGGGACTTTTTCTCCTCCCATGCTATAGGAATTTGCATGGCTGATGAGGTTATCTTTGCACAAAGCAATCTGAAAAGTTGATTTCAATCAGTGGCATAATCAAAGCCTCGCTATTGCAAAATAATATGATTAAACACTCCATTATTTCAAACGCCACAACACTAAGCAGATCCTTGGAGGGGAGTACTTTTGTGCACTAATCCATGCATGCAATTATCAATATGCTTTCCCATGCCCTATTCAAATGCTCTCCCCTGAGGCCTTTCTTCCACTTACACTGAGGGGGGGGGCAACCAGTTCAGTTTAAAGAACAAGTTGTATAACTCTTTTTGATCTACCGCCTGAAGGATCAAATAAGGAATTCTACCAGCCACAACGTCAGAAGCAAACGATAGGGCTTTGCCTGTGCTGGTGGCCACCAGCACGTGCTGCAGCACAGGCAGGGCACGGCGAGTGCCCTGTGCTGGGACACGCTGCCACCAGAACTGCTACCTGAGCACCTGGGCTAATCACACGCTCAGGGCTGAGTGCTTCATTAGCCTGCAAGAAAAAGGGTGCCAACAGATGGCTTAATACAAGGCTGCATGTCTTTAATGAAACTTAAGAATGTAAAAATTAAGAGCAATTAAAGGATAAGCAATTTGCTCTGTAACAGATTAGAAAGATGCAAACCAATGCCCACGCGGGGTTTTTGGTGCATGTATCAACTTGCCTGTACTGAGAACAGCACCAGGCTGGCAACAGCACTGTCACATTTGAATTGATTTGATGCTACCAGAGAAAATCACCTAGAAGACAAAAATCACAAAATGTAGTCAAGAACACCAAAGACAGTGTATTAGAAACAGCAAAGTGAGGTTCCAGTGCAAGCATAACCCCCCTGCTCACAGCCAGGAGCCCCACAGCTGCCGCAGGGGAAGGGCAAGGTGTGGACACAAAATGGCTAAAGCCAGCCTCGCTCCCCACTCAATGCTGTTTAAATCAGACTATCTGAAAAGAAGCAGATTTCCACTTTCTGGTGATTTTAACAGAGTAATAGGGCCAACAACCAGAGCATCTTGGTTGCTGCTGACACGCAGGCAGCACCTCTTTCTGGAACTGGGGGACACTGTTCTTGAAACTCGTGTATTTCCTAGCAGCCAGTAAGATAAGGAATGACACACATCTTCTGCTTCACGTTAAAAACACAAAGGAAATTTCAAACATTTAGAAGCTAACGTTATTCACTTTGATCTTTAAAAATGCAACACCATCTGTTGCCATCAGATTTACAGTACAGATCGCAGATGTGTACATCATTTGTTGGTATAAAAAGCTGTCAGCAGCTCCTGCGCAAAAGTGACGGTCCTGTGGTAATCTCCTGGGTTTCAGAGAGAAAACCCACTAATTTGAAGAACTTAACCAACAGGTTATTCATGAGAAACACAGTATCTACAAAAAAACCACCACTTCCCTTGCCACAAAACCCACAAAACTAAACCCCTACAGCTTGCTAACACTGCAAACAGCACGTCTTTGCAGGCAATATTGGGAGAAACTTATCCCAGAAATTCCTGAACCTCAATAGCCACCTATTTCTGATCCCTGCAGTCCTGCTCCCTTGGCACCTCCAACTTCTGCATGTCAATGCCTCCAACTTTGTGGGTTACATGAGGTACAGGTTATACGAGGTGTGGGCTATGGAAGGATTTAACTTCAAGCACCACCATTTTTCATGCTATGCAGGTTCCATAACCATGTGTTGTAACGCAAATATGCAAAAAAATTTACAATCTCCTGTCAGCAGAATCTCAAGAATTAGTGTGGGCTGGCTGAAAATTTTTAGAATAAACAAAACATAGCACACGTTCCTGTTACAAATTTATTACGCAAGATGAGTTTGGGTAATATGGAAAACCAAATAAAAAGTTCAAGTTATTTTCTGATATGCATTAGCCATTCCAAATCTAACTCCAATTTTAAGGATGCAGCAGCTCTGAGGGGCCAGGCTAGGACAACTGCCAAGGGTGAGATTGGCAGGAGCAATCAAAAGTCAGAACTTTGTAGTGCCAGATCATTAGCAGCTTTAAAACAAAAAGGCCTTGACCTTTTCTCGAAAAAAAAATATTCACTGTTCTGAAAAGACATCTTCTCACTTTTCTGATGTCAAACAAGAAACCTTGGAAGAAAGTTCTTACCTTTATGATGCTAATGATGACATTCCTCACGTTTGTAATATTTAGCTTTTTGTGCCTTGGAAATGAATACAACAGGAGAGGGCATGGTATTTTTTTTTCCCTGTAACATACTCAGTCCTTCTAGTATTTCTTGATTGAACAACTGCAAGTAAATCTGTCTTTTCCTTATCAAATTAAGGTCCATCAGACATTAAAAAAAATCCAATTAGTGCTACAAAAATTAAGGCATACCATTTCCTCAGTCTCATTTACACCAATACAGACTTTTTTTGTGTGTCAAGGGTGAAGGACATAGCTGAATGATGGGATTTTTTCCATCTCATTTATATATTGATGTAATAAGGGCAGACAGGTAGGCCCATGCAAGTGCTGATTCTGTCAGCAGCCGAAGTTGCCAGGACTGTGAATATTGCCACTTATAGATTGATAAATGGACTACATGGACTAATTGTATTCCAGCGTCTCTGGACAGATGGCAAATCTTACAGCCATATGGTGATTATTTCCACTGGGTTGAAAGTATATTAACACTTACCAAAATGTTTGAAATTATGAGATGATCTAAAATAATTTTTCCATGAACTGGGATAAAAACAATGGACTCGGATGGTCCAGCACACTGGGGCTGGGCTCTCTCCCAGGATTCCTGTTCCACGCAGGCTTGAGGGCCTGAGGGTATCACAGTTATTGATGAAACTGGCTGTGTGCTGGGTCCTCAGCTGGAACTCAGAGCCTGTGTGAGCACCAGGGGACAGCAGGCTTCATTTTAGCTATTCTGCCTTGCCCTTGTTCAGTTGCCACTCTCTGCTGCTTGATACGCTGGCTGCCCTGTGAGCTGGCAGCACTGATACATACACTTGCTTTTCCTGGTATTTCTTTCTCATTCCTTCTTTTCTCTCTGGCTGAAAAGAAACTGAAGTTACTGGCCCTGTCCCCTACAGATCTAGTGGAGGACTGCCCAAACCCTGAAAAGAGAGCCTCTGGGGTAGGACTGACTGAGCAATGTGCCCCTGCATTCCAAAAAGCCAATCATATCCCGGGCTGTAGTCCAAGAAGTGCAACCAACTTCTTGGTTGATGATTCCCCCCCTCTGCTCTCATGAGACCTCACCTGGAGTATTGCACCCAGGTCCGGAGCCTCCAACATAGGCAGGATGTGGAGCTGTTGGAGTGAGTCCAGAGGAGACCACAAGGAAGATCAGGGGGTTGGAGCACCTCTCACATGAAGACAGGCTGAGAGGGTTGGGGTTTTCTGCCTTCCAATACCTAAAGGGACTACAAGTGAGCTGTAGAACAACTTTTTAGAAGGACATCTAGTGACAGAACAAGAGGTAATGGCTTTAAACTGAAAGAGGGCAGCTTTAGATTAGGTAATAGAAAGAAATTCTTTCCTGTGAGGGTGGTGAGGCACTGGAACAGGTTACCTAGAGGGGCTGTGGCTGTCCCATCCCTGAAAGTGTTCAAGCCTAGGTTGGATGTGGCTTTGAGCAACCTGGGCTATTGAAAGGTGTCCCTGCCCATGACAAAGTTGATGGAACTAGATGATCTTTAAAGTCCCTTCCTAGTGAAAGCATTCTATGACTATACATACACTATAAGCATTTAGCTATCCTCATGTCTGCTCCCAAAAGAGGAATCAGCTGGGAGGGGACAGAACTAGGCCCCAGCAATCCTGTGAAACAAATCAAACCAGCTGGACAGTGACAAGAGGCTCACCCTGCTCACTGACAACTATGTGAGCAAAGTTCTGCAGTGCTGCTTCAGCACAAAGCTGGTAGTTCAGCGTGTTTACCAAATGCAAGTAAAGCACATCAGGCTGACACACATCCCATGACAACACAACATGCTTATGGCTGCATCCTTTACTAATAGTTCTGTTATGGGGCTTTGAATCTTCTATGAGATACATGCAGCAGTGAATTCAGCCTTCAAACAATGGGAGAATACATGCACGAGACATGATTCTCTTCTGATCTAAGTTACTGCTTATTTATCCCAAACAAACGTGAGCAAAATCACCTCAAATTCTATACAGATGCTTATGCTAGAATAACAACCCATATTACACAATTTAAATGATTTTTTGCTTCATTTTCAGAACAGAATTCTGAACTTTTTTTTGAAATAGGATTAAAAATAATGTTTTGTATTCCGCAGTAATTTGTTTTGCATGCACGCTCATGGTAGGAAACTTCTTGCTAATGGAAACAGCCACCTCCCTTGCTGGGGAAGAAAAAAGTTCATGCACCAGTTTCCCCTATTTGCCATAAGTAAAATACAGCAAGTCAAGAGCTAGAAACTGCATTCTTTGTAGTCCTTGGGATCTAAAATTAGTGCCTGGTGTTAGCATTCAGAATGGATCAAGTACTCGTTCCGCCACTGAGGATAAGGTGCCAACTGGTGAGAAATTCTTACTATGCTTTTCGCACATTCACACTTTAGCACCCTAAGAATTAAATCGATTTGATTTGTAAGGTCTCTATTACAGGGCTTCCTAAACATAGTTTTCTTTTAGGAAGCTTTTCTACCCCTGAAAGGCAGCAAAAGAACATTTCAGTGGCCCACTTCTCCCTAGACAACCCAGACCAGCCCTGTGTTTTTCCATGTGCCTCCAAGCCAACACTTTAACCCAGGCTTAGAGCTGCTGCCACCCTGGGCACCAGCCAGGCTGTCCTGCCCCCAGGCAACAGCAGCAGCTCCAACGTCACCACAGAGGAAGGAGAAGTGCCAAAAGGAGATGGAAAAAGAAAAGAAAGGGAGAAAAAGTAACTTAACTGCAAGACACAAAGTTTGGACCACCCTGTTCAGCTCATGGAAATCAGCTGTTCTTTTATGGAGTAAGAGACAGCACTGAACCATCCCAAATCATTCCCAGCAGTCGTGCATCTATTTTCTCTTCTGGCCAATAATTCAGAGGTCATCCTGTAAAGCAGTTGATGAGCATAAACTCTTTCCAGTACAACCTCATGTCACTTGTGCTAATTTAACAGTTATTGGAAAGGGTGCTGCAAATCAGGGCAATGTTACTTTGATATTTAACAAGAGAAGCCATATAGAGTTGCACAATATTGCCCTCCCTCCTAAGGACAAGGATGCCAATTCATAAGGCAGGGAGGAAAAACCAAGCAGGGAATGCAAAGTGGATTAGATATTTTGATTCCATTCCAAATTCTAAGCTTAAAATATAAAAAACTTTGGCAACTTCTCCCCCATAGAATTTGAAATGCTAATTTCCAACTCAATGGAGAAAAGTTCTTGCAAAGATCTGAACAATGCAATTATTACTTCGAGGCTGAAAAATTCAGAACAGATCTTCCCTGTAGAGGGGAAAGCAGTAACCACAACCACAGGAGAGGTGTTTACCTCAGGCCTCACTCGAGGTGATGAAGGAAGCCACCCCCACAGCCCTCTGCAAAAACCACAGGCCTTCTCCCCATAGAATTCTGGGGAGGCAAGACAAGGCAAAAGATTGTTGAGAGCACCAGGCTGCATACAACGTCCTTGAAGGCTGAAGCATCTTCCAAAATACGCAATTTTTAAGGTCTCAAAAAACAGATGCTCAGAACTTTCTGTCTGGGGAATGTCTTTGAGGATCACATGGAAACTTTAAAGACATTATTTGTCCTTCAGATCTCTCAAAGGACAAAGTGGAATTTCACATTGTGCACAAACACCCAATTGCCTGCTCCAAAGCACAGAGGAAGGTGTAAGAGGCACAGAAGGGAAAGAAAAGTTCCCCATGGACACACACACACACACACTTATGGATCTGCCTGGGAGGAGATGAGCAGCCTCCCCATCTACCCCAAATAACTCCCAAACCAGCAACTCTCTCTGGAGCGTGGGATCTGGTCCTTGCTCCACAGCTTTTGTGTTTCATTGTAACTGAGATTAGAGACTCAAGCTTTTAATTCAATTCCCTTGAATTTGGGTGGGTGTAGTGAAGTGACAGATCCCTGTTCTCAGTTGAAGCCCAAAAAGGCTGGATAAAACTGTTTAGAGATAGAATTTTTAGCCTTTAAACAGCAAGGTATTTATTAGTGCAACATTGGGGAACCCCCAGCTCACGCTGGACAAAGAGTTTCAAAGTTTTCAGTGAAAAGCAAGACTATTTATACAATTTTGCATAGGATTACAACACCTTTTCATGCATATTCATAATATTGCAACATCTGATTATAATATTCAAAGTAGGTGGAGAGTAGGTGGAGCCTGGGCATGGTCATCTCTTTTGGGGAATTTTGCAGAGGTACATCCTGTTGCCTTCATCTCTAGGGGGCTGCATCTTTGCTCTTCTTCGTTGTGAACTTTTCAACTTTCTTTGGTTTTGCTGATTCTTGCAAGGAATCTTGGACTTGGGCCTCTGTTCGCTGTTCTGTTTCTTAATGTTCCTGTTCTGTTCTTTGGTGTATCTTCCTTAATTCCCTTATCTCTACGTACTTGTCTTTCAGGGCATAATGACCCAGAATTTGTCTTTTAACTAAGCATTTTCTCATAGAGAGCTCTCAGCGTCGATATTCTAAGCTAACTTTTAACTCCTAGAGCCTCTGCTCGGCTTCACAGTCAAGCCAGTTTCTGTTCTTCTTGAAAAGGACCATAAACTAAATTAGACTGATTTTAAGAATGAGCATTTTTAGAAGATACTTTAAAACCAAATTTATAAGGACCACCTCTACAAGCAATAGGCAAGAGAAAATTAGCTACCTCCTATAATGGACTACATAAGTGACAAACACCTGTCAAACAAAATAACCATCAAAAGAGAAAGCTATCATTCACCTGTGTGCCGTAAAGTTTTATGCAACTAAATCTCCTTTATTATTACATGAAAGAATAAATTTGTCCCTACCCCAGCTGGAAGAGATTAGTATGACAATCACTGAATTTTATATGTCCATGAACAGAGTCCAAAGATACTTTCATCTCTTCCTTGAATACCCAAGAACAACAATTGTGCCTGTGATATACATTGTGCCCATGAGCACTGTAGCACTCTCCTGTCTGGGCAGAAACCTCCTGGCAGGTCAGGGAGGGGTATTTCAGCTTTGGGGTTAAGAGAGGACTGGACTACATGAGGGTGTAAGAAGTAGTGGTGTTATCTGGAGGGACAGTGCATAGGCACATCCCGTGTACAGGCCATACTAGGTACAGACTCATTGTAAGTAATATTAAGACTAAAAAAGAAATCCTCGAAACAGATTTGTGGGGTTTTTTCCCACTTTGTGAAAAAAGGAAAGTGTACATGTACCATATAGGTGTTTAAGAGAGATGGCAAAGTGGTTAGACCTCCTCTTTTGTATAAAGGTGGAATGAGATTAAATTTACAAGCTTGTGGCTCTCAAATTGTGAAATCCCACTTCCACATCAGGACATGTACATAGTGGAAGTGTGTTTATGGAGGGGCAGTAGAATAATCCAAACCAACAGCTCAGGGAAAAAGTAAGTTAATAGTGGCTGATGACATCAGATCATCCTGCATGCCAGAAACTGCTCTATCCCAAAAGGTAGAGTCCTCCAAGGGCAATTATCATCACCTCTCTGCAAGCCAAATCTCCCACTTCGATGCATGGAACAAGTGTTACCTCTGCAACTCATATAAAAATTTTATCTATGTGATTTGTAGGACTGTGGATAGTGGAGGACATGGGGACAGCTACACAGCTGCCATGTTTGCACCATTGCCTGAGCTGCCCACCAGAACAGAGCTCCTGCCACGTCTGTACACATCACCATCTCCGAACTAAATGCTGATAAGGTGTCAGACCCTCCTCATGTATCCTCCAAGCAGCTCGGTGCCCCAGCACAGCCCTGAGAGCTGGCTGGGGACATTTTGTATGTCTCATCTCAGACAACTTCTCTAGCTTCTTTCAAATGCTCTTCCTGACAATTTTGAATATCGCAAAACAGATCACATGTTCCCACTTAAACAACTGCAGGGAGACATTTTAGATGTGTGCAACAGACTCATAGTGGGAAGCTGGAATACAAAAGCCTGATAAAACCAGGGAATGAAACAAAGGCAACACACTGTTGCTGTTACAGATTACAGAGCAACTCACTAACAGTGGAGAACTTGAGTCAGTCATTGCAAAGCAATTAATACGAGAGGAGACAGTGTCTATCTTGAAGTACCACATTTTCAAAAGCAAAAGCCTTGCCGAATGCTCCCCAGCTCTGGCTACACTACCTGTCCTTCTTCCAGGAGTGAAATAATAAGTAATGAATACTGAAAATAAGCTGCTGACACCTCCACACATAAAAGAAACATTCCTCTCCAGAGCCATGCAAAACGAAAATTTTGTATTTCCCCCCTCCACAAAATACAGTGGTTCCAGATCTGAGGGGAATCTACTGCAAGCTGTTAAGCAGAGGCAAACAACAAGTATTTATTCAGTAAGTGCTTATACAGCACCATTTCACAGTCCACAAGGAGGGGTCCTCAGTACAAGTAGAAGCAGCTTTAGGGAAAAATATTTTACAAGCTGGCTACATATTTTTAAACATATTCCACAGAGACCTTCGCTGTCTTGCTGCACTGGGGTACTAAATGTTGCCTGATAAGAATGCAGTTGCAGGATTATTATTATTATTATAATGAAAATGCTAACAGAGAACAACGCTGGCAGCTCCAGAGGGCTCTCCAAGGCCTCTTGGTGTGTAGGCAGAAAAGTGCAACTTCTACAGAAGATTTCTTTTTGAATTGCAGCAGGGATCAAGCTTCTAAATCCTGTAGGCTGCAGTGAAACTTCCAGATGGAAAGGAAACAGTTTGTCCCTTCAGGAATTCTTACAATCTTCCATTTTGATATGCCACGTCAAATAAATAAAATCAGATCAGTGCGTGGAGGAGGCAGGAAAGGAGGATGCGGTGCCACTGAAGGGAACAGGCTTTGCACAGTAACCAGCACTCACTGCTGCTCACACCTCCATCACCAGGCCCCCTTTTCCGTCTTTCCCCGTCTCAAATCTGCTCGCTCTTTCTCCATGATAAAGCCCCTGTTGTTTTGCAGCTTAAGCTCCCGGTCCTGCCAGCCTTCAACGTGAAGCCCACAAATCCTAGAACACCTACACAGCAGAGCCTCCTGCTCCCCTATGAGTCATTAAGCAGGCTGTCCCGCTTGCTGATGTCAGCCAACAACATCCATTTTTTTAAAATCAAATCCTAAAACACCTCGAGCATCAATTATTTAAAATATTATCTTCATTTTAATCCTGACCCCAGTGGCAAAATTACCATTACGAAGCAATTCGAAGTGATGCAAGAGGGTCCAATAGCCTCTAATAGTTGCTACGTCAATGAGGAGTAAGCAGCCAGCTACTCGTGTCACACATGAGCTAAGCACAGAGCAACCCAGCCGGCAGCAGCGGGCAGATTTCTCTTGCAAACAGGCAGAGAGCAGCTAGGATGTGTCACCAAAAATATAATCAGAGATCAACTGCATCATCCAATCTCATCTTGTACATTTTGCATGAGTATGTATTACACAATCCCTACTCACACCATCCCTAACCTGTGCTGGTGATGTGTGGCTGTGGCGCAGCACAAACCTTTCCCAGTGCTAATTGTCTATTCCCTCCCTAATTGTTCTTGCCAGTAAAAGTGTTTCTTTAATGCTCAAGCTTAAACACTTGCTGTCTTCCTTTGAAGGCAGTGCCCTTGTCACATTCTGAGGTTTAATAACCGATCATCAGCTATTTACAGTGTATTGCTGAATTATCAGAGAAAGATAGTTGAAATATGTTCCTCTGAGCACATTTAACACCCTAAAGAGCCAAATCACAGTATAAACAAGTCACACGCTGTATTTGCGGTGCACGAAGCACACAAACGTGATGGACAGCATTCAAGGTGAAAGCTGAGAGAGATTTGACCATGTAGCAGCCTTCAGGAGCAAGGAACTTCCCACTCTGCACACACCCTATCACAAAGTCAACAGGAAAACTAACAGCTGATTCAAGATGCTTATGTGTCCTTAAGTGTATGTTCCTGGGTGAGGCTATTTATCTTAGGCACTGCAATAATAGAGCCAAATGAATGAATAAAAGGAATACACAGCACTGCATGAAATCTAGATGCAAAACCAGTCTGATGCCCTTGTTCTTGAGTTCTTGGCAAACTCACTGCCCTTCTCTGCCTGTTTCAGTCATGCTGGGAATATGTTTGAATGAACAGTTTAAGACCCTTTGTCAGATCTTGGATCAGTTAAAAAACTCTCAATTTAAAGGAACTGAACATCAAATAATTCTTTTCAACATTTCAAATGATGCCCTTGTTATCAGGAGACCTACTCACCATTCAATTTTCAAACAGACAGAAGGGCTTGGGGGGCGTCCCAACTTTGTGGAGACTATCCATTTTTTCTCAAGTGATAATCAAATTAACAGTGGTAATTAATTAGGTTAGCAGCTGAAAGCAACTTGACTATGATGACTCCCTTAACATTAAGTTTTCTTTGCGTTCACTCTTTCTACAGCATAGTCTACATGAGCAAATGTCAGAGTCATTTGCAGCACAGCACTCAAACTAGTTGTGGTACCGGCAGCTTTTTCCAATTGCAATTTGCTGAACTTATCACTAGGAGACCCTACAATACTTCTGTATTCTGCTGTGCCTTTCATGTCAGTCATCCTTCCGTCACTTCTTTCTGCTATTCTTTTATTAGCTTGTTTCTTAATTTCTCTGAATCCCATGTTTTACTCAGAGCTTATTCACACAGATTTTTGACTAAATTCAGTTATGGGCATCTGTCTGCACTGTTATGAACTCCTCACGTAACTGTGAGATGTGACAATATCACTTGGATGAAACTCTGTTACAGGTTTGTTCACTCGAATGCAACCACACCAAAACTCTAAGCACACACAAATCATGAGGATCTAGCAATTGGATCCTTCTCCCTTCTGCGCACCCCACCAAGCTCCCTGCCTCAATAACCTTATTTAAATACACAAAAACAACACAAAGGGAGTATGTATGTTGGGTCAATGGAGCTTTCCCATCCATTTCAGTGAACCCAACACACTGCTCCAGAACTCAGAGTTCCCTGGACCTGACTTTTCCACTGGATTTTGTACAGACACCCATCTCTGTACACAGAGATGCCAAATTCTTCCAGTCAGAACAGCAGTCGTTTACATTCACTCTGCAAAATGGGAATCGCTGCATAAGGAGTCAAGGCTCTGAAGAATCAAGCACCCCCAGCCAGCTACTTCAAAAACCAGGAGATAAACAGCCCCAGCATCTATCAGATCTCTGTCTCTTTCCTTGAACACCAGCACCAGTTGGGTGATGTCTGATAAGATCTGCTCCCCTGAGCTATGCCAGGAACCAAACTGAAGCTGCTGACCTAAAAAATCTCAAAGGAAGAGTCCCTGAGCTCAAAGTACCAATTCAGCTGTGTTTGGGCAGACACTCATCCCAGCTCTGCTTTGAGGGACCCTGGACTGCAGTAAAGCCAGGTGCCATTCTCTGCCCACCACTCCCAGGGTCCCAAGATGCCCCCTTCCCTCACGGACAGATGGCTTGGCCAAACTTTGCGAGGGAGCCGGTGCGAGACTCCCATGGATTTCAGTGGGAGCTGGTTGAAAGCCAAGGTGAATTTCCTCTGCAACACACTATTCCCTGCCACTGAGCTTCTCAGGCAGAGCTTATCACCATGGTTTCTAAAGTACTGCTGGTACTGGGAAAGTGAACACCCTCCAAAATTAAGGTCTTCCTATAGCATGAGCTTCATCACACATTCTGCTTCCTTCACCTTCTTCTTCCCTCATCCTCACACTTGTTTGCCTTTTACTGCCCAAATAAAGGCACGTGTTGGCCGATGGACATTACTACTGCCAACAGCAGAAGGGGAGAGTGCAAAGCAGATTTTCCTGATCTCTTAAATGTCACTGCATAATAAAAACATTACACATGCCCTCAGTAACACAGCCCCCAATTGCACCTTTCCATGAATGTATTACAGGGAGAACAGAGTTTTGCTCAAGAGTCTGGTCACCTTAAGGTGAGGTTACTTCATTGCTTGATCTACACTTGGAAACTCTTTTTCTCCCACCTTCCTGGTGATGGGCTCAAAGCCCACCTGGGGGAGGTATGGACGGACCTTAGCTGGAGGGGACTAATTTATCACATTAGCCCCTGAGGAAGCAGCAGAGAAGCCATTTCATGTCAGCCAAAAGAAATGTGTGCTGTGAGCTAGATCATCACCAACCTGTATAGCACACACTTCTACGTGGTTATACAGCTTTCTGCAGTAATTTCTAACACTCAGAGGCCTGATTTTCAGTTTGATATGATTTATATAACAGACTTAAAATTCAATTTTATTGCTAGGGAGTACTTAAATTGATTTGAGTTTTAATTCAACAGATAATATAACTAACAGCTTCAGCACAAGTGAAGTGATTTACAGGTCTAATCTAAACTGGATACTTATCACACACCTCATAAGAAATATTTTGTAATGGATAGATAAGGAAATACAAAGTTACTAATGAAATTAAAATAGTAAAAAAATTTAAGCACAGATGAAGCAGCTACCCAATACCTCCTTAAATCAGCTAATACCTAAACCTCAACCATCTTTATAACTGTACATTTAGGTTAGACTGCTTAAATTGAGATCAAACTATTAGATGAGTAGGTACAGCTCACTACCACCAGAGCCACTTTCTTCATTGTGCTAGCCTTTGGCTTGTAACACCAAGAGACAAGGCAAGTGGTATTTCAAGACAAAGAGTTCTACTGCTGGAAATGTGCTACATTGTGCTTTTCAAATAGCTAAAGTTTAAGCTCTGAGACTATTGAAGTAACAGCAGCTATCAGATACGCTGGGTAGAAGAAAGTGGTGATTTAGGAAAAGATTTGTTCCTTTTAAAGTAAACATTTGTCCAGCAAGACCCTTAACAGTACCTTGACCAATATACAGTAGTTTTCAGTCAGCAGAAACCTTCACATTGACTTTAAAGGGCATTGAAGCAGACTTTTTTCCCTGCACACTTTTTTACAACATTGTTTTCATATTCCCTGTATTACAGGCATTAGGGTTTTTTTAACGTGTAAATTACTTTTGTAAAACGTGAAACTACCTCGCTGCCTCGAACTAAACCAACAGTTTAAATAGCTCAGCTCACAGCTAATAAGCAATTTAAATAGCTTTGCTTTGCTGAGCTCAAGTAGCTATATCAGGTTTCATAGCACCATCAGTCACTGCCAAATCCATAGGCAGCATTTAAATGAATCATTAGCAATGGTCAGGAAAAAAAAAAAAGCAAAGTAAAAGAAAAATATTTTAAGACCTAAGAATCAAGTTATTATAAATATTTTAAGAGCTAAGAATCAAGTTGCTGTCACAATTTCTGTGAGAACACGGCCCATAGATGACACCAAAATGTGCCCAGGAAGCAAATCCCACTGGAATTTCCAGACCAAAATACATTCTTTCAAGTATGGAAAAGTGTGCTCTGACCACAACCTGCTTTACAAGGCAAGATGAGTACAGAGGTGTCCATTTCACAGAAGAAAAAGCTAGAGAACGCAGAAGTGAAAGATTTGCCATCAGAGATGGAACTGCAAGGAAAACTGGGGGATTGCTCCTGTGTCATATGTGCTAAGCCACAGTTGCAGTAAGACTATCACAAACACTTCCAAGTTCCCAGTATCAGAAAAGTGAATGGCAAGACAATGACATGAGGCTCTGGAAAAATGCATATCCAAAAAACACCTTGTCTGCACTCTGTACAGAGTGTATGAGCATGTACAACCCACGCTGAAACCCAGGGAATGAATGATGCTGGGAGCTTGATCTCACATGCACCAGGGTAAGAATGAAATAACTCACTTGAAGTGAAACATTAAATCAGGGTATTGAATGTGCCTACTCCCTGTACAAGTCTGAATGACCCAACACAGAGCAGGCAGCACCGACAGGAGCACAACTAGAGCTCTCAAAAGCCTTCAAGTCCTTCACAGCTTAAACAGCTCTGGAGGCAGAGCAGGACCACACTGAGCCCAGAGCTACAGATGACTGACAGAAGGGGATGAGGGACCACTGCAACCTTCTACTCAGTTCTCTCCAAGCCACACTTAAACTGATCTACCAGTATGAAAACAGTTAAAAATAACAACAAAAATATTTGCCTTGAGAGACACAGAGGTAGAATGACAGAGGCAAGTTTCCCATGGGTGGATGTTTCTGGCCATCCTGGACTCAGTGGGGCAGCACTGCTCCAGACAGGTTTTGATGCTTCTTTCTCCAACCCCAAGGGCAGTTTCTGTTTTATTTTCCAGGGAAACTTTACATAATGAAGAAGCAGATGAGCCTCTTGCAATCCTGAAGTGAAACATGGGGAGATACTCGCTTAGATCCTATCTCTCCCTCTGCCCCTGTACTTCAGTACTCCTGGGTATCAAATTCAGACACATGCAGGGCATTTTAATTCATTATTTATCCATACAGTCTCGAGTTATATTAATTTAACAACAATAGACATATTTATAGTGGAAATTTGGATAGTTGGAAGCAGCAGGAGTAAGCTGAGAAACTGGAGAACGATTCATTGCCACAGGGGGGTGAGGAGAGCAAGGAAAAGGTGTAAGGGAACATAATAGGATAAAAATAAAGTAAAATGAAACGTGTGGGTTTGGAATCCTCCAAGATGTTCTGGTCAAGAGAATCTCAAACCTATATATAGTTCAATCCAAAACCACAACCTCAACCTCTGTTTCCTGATATATAGTTCACAAACTGCCCTAATGCCAGCATTTGGCTTGTGTGTCCCCTCATATAAGTTAGAGAATAGGAAAAACATAGGACTGATTTTAGGAAAAATTAAGGTGAATTCCCCAAGAGGCCACCACATGCGATCAGACTTCTGGCATGTAAAAAAAATAAAGAAGGGGGGAAATATTTATACAAATTAGAGATCAACTTGCACAATGCACGCAAGTTTATCGCGTGCCTCCAGCAGCCAAGCCTCTCGCTGAACCAGGACGAGTGAAGCATCTGACAATGAACTCGCCGCACATCCCGCAGCTTCCCGGCGAGGGGCCGGACCCCCAGCCCCGCACCAGCCCCTCGGTGCGCGGCATCCCAAGCTGCTCCCCGCTCCTTCCAGCGGGGATTTCGCCGCCGGGCGCTCTCCCTCCACCGGCGGGAGATCTCTCGGGCTGGAGATCGCTCCCGAGTGGACGCCAGGGATTAATTACTGCCGAACGCCGGTTCTGGGGAGCGCTCCCGGGGCGGGCGGGCTCTCCCACGCCCCGCGGCCGCCGAGCGCACCTGCGGCGGGGCCGGGGCGGGACAAGGTGCCCACGCGTGGCCGGGGTGCGGTGCGGTACCCACGAGGGGTCGGGGTGCGGTGCCCCAGGCGTGGCCGGGGTGCGGTGCGGTGCCCCACGAGGGGCAGGACGCGGTGCCCACGAGGGGTCGGGGTGCGGTGCTGTGCCCCACGAGGGGCAGGACGCGGTATCCCACNTGTGGCGTCTCGTCCCCCCGGCGATGCCCGCGCCGGAGGGGCCGCCACACGACGGAGGGGCGACGGGGCAGCGAGAAAACTTCGGGTGAAGTTGTGGGGGTGTCCCCGGGCGGCCCCGCCCGCGGCCGGGCAGCCCCGCACGGCGGGGACCGGCTGTGCGGTCCAGGCTGTCCCGCACTGGGAGCGCCCCGCCCGCAGCGCCCGCCCCGCGGATCGCGGGATGCCCTTCCGACCAGAGGGGATGCCACGCCGAGGGATGCCCGGTGAAACACGAGCAGGCGATTCTTCCCCACTGTCACGCCCTCCCCGCGTCTTTTCACGCTCCATGCTCCCGGGGCGATGCGGGGCATGCGGGCCGTGAGCGCGGAGCCTGCGAGCCACGGGGCCGTAGCAGCCCCACCCGGGCGCTGGTCCCGGCGGACCCAGCCCCACAGCACAGCTCTGGGTCTCGCACCCAGCCAGCACCCCGCGGCTCTGCCCAGAAGGGTGAATCCCATCGGGAGGACTGACTCTCCTTTGGCCCTCCGCAGCTCCGCGGCAAATCTGTGCCAGATACGGTCCCCAATCCTTGTAGGTTTCATGGAAATAGAGAGGGACGATTCCTCTTTTTTTCTAGTGTGGAAGAACTGTGTAATGGCTGCCCAGCTACGAGGGTGACATCTGACCGGCAATCACAGGACACAAATCCATAGCAGAGCCATGGACCTGCTCGTTCGGGTGTTTGTAGGGCCGTGCTACACAGATACACTTATTCTTTCATGGAGAAAAGATGCCCAATTCACACATAAGAGAGAATTTTAACTTCACCCACACAGAGTTATAATTAATACCTTGCCATCAAGAGTGATTATTTTCATACTTTTTAAAAAATCTCACGTTGATTTTATCCTTTCTTTCCAAGAAATTATAGAATTTGTGGGAAAGATTTCATGTTCACTTGCTTTAGCTTTGTGTGCAATAACTGGCGTTGTCCTCAGTATTACCTGGGGACATCATGGGAGTCCTCAAAGGAAAACTTAGCCATCAACCTAACACCTTCCAGCTATGGACAGTGTAACTGTTTTACACCCTGACAGACAGCTATTTCCTGATGTCTGGAACACCAAAATGGGATTTCAATCCCATACACTCAAACAAAGCCTATGTCATGAAAAAAATAGACCAAGGTGAGTTACACAGACATTTTCAAAAGGCTGTTGGGATGACGCCTCTCTAGTATACCTGCTCTCTTTACCACGGTCAGATGGTTACTGTGGTGTTGAAGGACACTTAACTCCTTACCTAATCACTGGTGTCAAGAGACTTCCCATGCCCTCTTCTGCCAGCTGAAGGTGAGGTTTACTTTCCTCTGGGATACTCATGGGAAAAGTGACAATTCTTCCATGTTCATGATGATCTGCATCCTTGAATATTGCTTTGATGTGACCATTGCTCTCTTCTAGGGGAAACAGTACAGGGTATATTCTCTGAGGGGAAAAAATAGTAGCCTAGCAATCTTGTGGAAAAAACTCTCACCCTGAATTGGAGCTTTTTATCTCACTGTTTTTACACCATTTACCTCATTTTGTTAAATTACACACCATTCATCAGAAGGGAATTGTCTTGGTCCTCTCTGATTAATTAGCTCTTTTTGGTGAGTATCCAAAAGTTGTGTTTTATGAACCAGTGCTGCATGTGACTTACAAGTATCTAATGGAATTGGACCAAAATGGGATAATGCACTTACTATATGTGTCATGATAAGATGAAAAGTGGAAATTGGAACTGGAGTTGCCTTAGCATTTTCTAATTTTTTTAATCTTTTCCAATCTTGTATTCAAGAATGTGTTTTCATCCCCAATTAAAAAATACCAAAATAAAGCTTAAGTGTAATTGGCTGGGAAAGCCACATGATACAAAATTTCGTGTATTGCTTTTGTTAATATCATAATGTTTTTCTGTTTCATTTATGCTTTTTGTACAACTCTCTTCTAGAAGAGACACAGTTATGGTCCCATTTCTCAAGTATCCTGAGACATCTGGTCTGGCAGACAGCAAATTAACCCAGTTTTCTACTCATATTTGGGTTTCTGCAAGTGCACTCCCTTCACCTGAAATTCCCTCTATTCTTCTAAATGAATGAGAGATATTGCTCTTTCTGAATTGTGGCACACTGCTGTTGGCCTCTTTTCTCTGCCAAAAAGAGGATGAAGTCCTGCCCTTGGTTTAAGTCAATAGTAAAAGTCCCCTGGATGTGAGTAAGGCCCAGATCTCATGCATACAATTTAATATTATCAATATCAAATTAAGCAATTGCTCTATAGACAATTCCATCTTGAACCTCTCCACCATCAGAATCCTAATTTGTGTAGAGTTTTCATTGATTTACATTATTTTTGTGTAATTTAGTATTCCAGTTGTTTAAAGTATTTTCAGGTCTCTGTAAATGAGAACTATAAATATGCTATCAGAATTAATCAGTTCCTATGCTTTTATATGTGACATGATATTTCATTTCCGATTTGGCTCAGATGCAGGATGTGTACATGACGGTAATTCAGTCCTCATTTAGTATTCACTAGTGTGCTCCTATTACTGTGGCATGGTTAGGAAGACTCAAAATACTGAAGGCACAGGATCCCTTGGTAGGATTCAAGCCGAGCAATAAAAATATCCACACTCTCTAAATGGATGTAACTTCTTTAGATGAGAAATTTCTCCTATTCCCACAGGCCTCCTAAAGATATAATTTTTTGATTCCTAGATACAGGGTGAATATCCTTTTCAGAAAGCTGATCTAACAATCGGGAATATGTACCCAGCCTGCATTCTGAAAAGCAAAGAGCTCACCAGGCTTTTCCTCTCTCTCAGTGTTTCTGTTCTCTCCTTTTGTTTGGCTTTCACTATTGTTGTCTTTTGCCACTCTATTTTATTTTAGGTATAATTTTATTTCAGAAAACCTGTCGTTTAGTCTTTTTCAACTATTATACTTCAAGATAGTCTTTCCCCTATTTCCCATGGCAGATAGTATTAAATACAATATTCAATAACGTCATTTTCTCTTTTCCAAGTAGATTGATGAAATCTGCATTTTTTTACTCCAACAGAACTGTGCTATTTCCCCGTTTTTCCCCCTTTGACAAATAACCAACCATTTTGTAGCTTTAAATGTTATCCAGGAGTTTAACCAAAAAGAGCTTCAGGGAACTCTTGATTGCCATATGTGAAACAGAGAATTAGTTTTCAAAATCTCCTGAGAAATGAAGAACTAAAGTAATTATAATATCACTGGATATAAAATTTTAAAGATGAGCAACTAAGAAAAGAAAGGATTTTGTCAGACTTTTGAAAGTGCTCTGATTTACAGTGCTTGTTGTTAAAACCAACTTAATCTGATATCTAATAAACAATTAACATAATAGATCTATTTACTTAAAGAAACCAACACTCCTGTCCTTTCAATTAGAATGTCAGTGCTCACAATAAATATTTGAAACCTTCAACAAGTTCTCCAGCAAGCCATGTAATTTCTAGGGAACAAAAGTTTTCCTCTCCAATCTCCTTCAGAAACAAGCCAAAATAATAGGACTACTTTCTGTGTCTTGAAAGGGAAAAAAAAGGAGAAACTCATTTAAAAGCATTTTGTCAATCATCTTTAAAATAGTACATTGAATGTTCTCTTATTGTTCTTTCAGTTTATTCTTATATGTATAATTGCTTAACTTCAGGTAGTGCCTGTCTAAGTGGAGTCATAGAAGGTCCACATAGAGTTTCTACCTCACTTTCAAAGAGTTGTCTTTTGAAATATTCAAGTACCACTTCAAAACAGATGTTTATGTAAATGCAAAGAGCTGTCGTTGTCACACTGTGGTATGAGCTGTCATTGTCACGCTGTGGTATATGCTGCCTTCTCAATGAAGACAAATACAGCTAAACAAAAATAATATTAAATAAGATTTCAGAGAAAGAAGACATAGAGACATAAAGAAAGTCAGCACAACCAAAACAATGCCTTACAGCCACCACAGAACTCGAGCCCTCCATGTGAGTACCCAGCACGGTGTTGAAGGCTACAAAATTGTAAGAGGCTGATGGATTTCTAATAATACTGGTGTAGTCAGAGAGCATCTGTCAGCATTAATACACAGGCTGGGGCAGATCCTCTAGGCATCCTTTGTACTCTACCAGAAATCTAACCTGGGACACATCCAGGAGTGCACACTGACCCTGACCATTTGTGGGATTGTTGTCCCACACTTGGAGCAGACCTTGTGCCCTTAACAGATCTATTTCTTTGTACTTACAAGGTAAGACAAACAGATAATCGCAATTTTCCTTCTTAATGTTTTCATTGACATAGACACTTTGATTATGTCCACTCCACTGTAAAGTAAATAAGGTGGGTCACCTGACACCTATTTTCTCTCCATAGTGGGTCTTGCTGCTCTGCTCTGGAATCATGTTAATTTGAACTGGTTTGGCAGTGGACAGGCTGGCAGACTGCAGAATAGGTGAAGAGCACTTTATGTAAGTCTATGTGCTAGTTTCATATGCATACAAATACTGCTTTTTTGTTTTTTTCTTTTTGAGCACATATGCATGAGTGAAGCTCTTCATAAAGCTGCTCACAGGCATGCACAGGTCTCCCAGCTGATGAGCTGGATCCTGAACTGCTCCTCAAAACTCTACCAAATGTGCTCATTTTTCCCTTCCAATATGCAGTGCTTTGCATTTCATATGGCACTTTAGAAGTTATCAGCTTTTTCACTCAAAGTTTATTTTGGTGATTTTCTTTTTAAATCCGAAAAGAAGAAAAAAACATTCCATTTCATCTGCAAGTACAGATGATGACTCTGGTTTCCTTCCAGGCTTATATCACAAAATTCCATTTATTTGGGATTTATGAAATGGAGGTTACAGCAATCAGGCACTGGTTATGCAGATAGGGTACATTAGCTTTCTTTTAAACTAATTCAGATCAAAATTGTTGGTCCTGGCAGGCCAAATTGTACAAGAGAAAGGAGAGGGAGAGAACTGTATGTCTCGTCTGTTAGAAACAGGACCCTCATATTGCGGCATGGCTGTCATGATGGTGGTGACAGCCCAGGCTACTAGCAGAGAAGCAGATAATTAGGAAGAATAAAGATACTCACATTTTTGGTGAAAAAAGTTTAATTTTCAAACATGCAGAATTGTATGACCATACATTTCAGCAAAACATTTTGCTCACATGTAAATCTTCTTGTAGCTCCAGAGATTTTAATTCTCAGGCCCTTTCTACCATCTGTAACTCAATCTCTATTTTTTAAAGAAATCGCAGACATCTGTTTAAATACCCATCTCTTCCGTCACATGGAATTTTGGATTCAAAAATCTAAGCTCAAAAATAATACCAAAGTTGGATTTCATTTCCAAGCAACCACAGAGTGGCATTTTAAACGCTGCCTTTTTAATGAGCCCACTCCTCTGCACTGACCATGTCGGGCGCTGGGGAACACAAGCAATGTCTGGTGAGGCTCGGCCAGCTGGGCAAGAGGGTCCTGCTGCTGGGGGGAGAGGCAAGAGGGGAGGTGGAAAAGACACCCCAGGCTCATTGCAGCTGCTCTGAAGGGCAGAGCAGTGGGAGCCAGGGGAGGAAATGAGAAGGCAATGTGGGATGTTCCCGGAGACTGCAGTGAGAAATGTGGGATATTTTTTCTTTTTTTTTTCAGCCTGCCCTCCTCCAAGTCACCCTGCTTCCCCCTGTCCTTCTCCCAGGAGGCAGGTCTCTATCCCCCAGCTCCCTCCTTGAAGAGTATCCCACTGTATCCCTACCCTCGCTCTCCCAAAAGACCACTATTCCCACGAAAAACAGGTGGAAAGGCTGGGCTAGACATTTCAGTGCATTTTAGTTCTCCAGAAGAGCTTGCCTTGGCTGCTTGTGGGAATTCGTACCTCAGGCTGGAGCAAAATATTTCATCCTTGGTGTTTTTTTAGAGTTTACTCATGGATGGACTTTGCCCCTGAATCAGCTCCTTGCTTGCCCTGTTGGAGAAGGAAGACATTTCCCTGGGTACACTGAGGTCTGATTCATTTACATGAATGCCCAAAGCCTTGACAAAGGCTTATGTATTTCTTGTGGGCTGAAGTATCTGGATCCTTCTCCTGGATGAATTCTCAAAGGACTGAGCAGTAGCAACAGAGTGCCAAGTGGGAATGAAGCCACGTGGGATTTCAAGCCTCTTTACAAAACTTGATGGTTGAGGTATAATGGTGAGCACCTCAAACTTTTCACTAAGCTTCTAAGGACATGAGCAAAAGATTTCTTTCCTGCAATTGTGGAAAATACCTTGAGCTCAGAGAAGCCAGACCTGGCTCAGAGGTGGGAAGCTGGAAAGGCCCAGGACACCAGCTGTGGGTGTTTTTCACAGACAGGGATAACTTTCATTTGTGAAAGAAACTATTTGTCAACACAAAAACTGTATTTTGCACCATTCTCTGAAAAAAAGTGTTGTGTTTTTCACCTTGTGCATTGTCTTATGGAAAGCACTTAAGATGCATTTAAGAAGTAAGCTAATATTTTTATGATTCCAAAATGCATTAGAAAGGAAACAAACCAAACCAAACCATAATTGGGAAAAAACCCAAACAACCAACAAAACAAACAAACAAAACCCCAACCCTACCAGCCTTAATTTATATCACTTTCAAATGAAGTTAAAGACCTCAACTTATACTAGTCCTTACATCTAGGTCCTGCTAAACTACAATAATTAATAATAAAAGTGAACCAAAGAGCCACAAACCATGCTTTATTTACTGCACTAAAAATTCATACCTGAAAAAGTGAAAAATAGCTATTTCACAAAAGAACAACAAGAATACAGTTCCCACAAACAAAGATTCCAGGAATACTTTGATGAGGAAATGCATTTGAAAGGAATCTACTGGGTGGCAAGTTGGGCTGCATGTCTTCACTGGATAAAATCAGCTCAAGGAGAGCTGCTGCATTCTTAATTCTACCCAATATAACTATGTTCTGCAACAATTCTTGGATAACAAAATACAAAACCATTTCCAATCAGTTAAATAAACATAATCTTTATTTTTCTTTCTCAGCTCCGTATTTTACTTCTCAGAAAGTATCTATTGTCAACACTTTTAAATTCAGTCTTGCATAATTCTAGATAACAGAAGCTATACAGTGCTCATATCTAATGGTAAACACAGATTCCACTTTTCTGGGGAATTTTCATAGTCCTTCAGGGGGAGTATAAAATCCATATTCTTTGAAAAATCAGAGCAAAACTTTTAGTCAATGCAAATATTTTAAAAAACAACAAATAACAACATTTTATGTTTGCAGCTCAAGCACCTGGAGGAGCATTCTCTAGATCCAGAGTCCTTACCTGGGTTTAGAAGAAACACTGAAAGGATGGCAGCCCTGCATAATATTATAGTACGTCTTTCATCCCTCGTTCAGTTTGGGCTGTGGAGCCAGGGCAGGGATCCCTCTGCACTGCCACGGGAGATGACACCAAGCACTCAGTTACACAATTCAGTTTAATACTGTGGGACTCAGTGGAAAGTGGAACAGAACACTTAAAATTTCCAGAGAAACTTTGCACTATGTTTTGTTTTAATTTAATCTTTAGCCAACAGGAAAATGTTAATATGCACACATCAAAACCTTTTCTACATACTTGAGAAAATGAAGTCAACACTATAAAGTATGGATGACACATATCCTCTATTTTTCATTTATTGTTCCTTTGCAGAAGTGTACGTGATTTATGCCGTGAATGTACCAACATTTTTCTAAGTTTAATTTGATAGTTTTCCTGGAGGAGCAGGCTAATCTTCATCCATACCCACCTTTAATAATATTTATTGCTGTTCTTCTGCTCCTCTGTGGCTGGCTGAATATTCTCTCTATGTCCATCTGGTGAGTACGCTCTTCCCAAAATAGTTCATGACCACTCTTTCCTATATTTGCATGAGAGATGTACTATTATTATGTTTGCATGGAAGAAGTTAGATGATCCCACAAAAATGTTTTTCAGTGATATCATTTGTCCAACTTGTAAATTGATTTACAGTTTTAAATGTGACATCGTAAATCACATGTGACAGAAGATCTAAGCAAGAAATATGCAGTCTCTTAGAAATCTAGCCAGAGTTGCTCTTTCTAAGATCCTGTTTGTTTGCCTGGAATAATTAACATTTGGTCCAAGAGAATGACCTGCAGCTATTGTTACTCAGTATTCAACTTTCTTCCAAGATTTAAAGCTGGTTTTAAGAACATGAGATACATTTGAGATACAATTCCTCGGCATAAGCTGTTCTGGGAAAAGAGCAGGAACCGGCGCTGGAAGCGTAACAAAGCATGTTTTGAATGCATAGGACATGCAAAGCCACAAATGCCAGCCAACCAGCACCACATGCTTAAGGCCACATTCAGCAAACCGGAATTTCCCCCAGCACAATAACGCCTTTTGTGACAAGTAACTAAATTCTTGAGGAAACAGCCATTAAAATGCATTTTCCTCTCCAGCTAAAGGAGTATCTCACTACACAAATACCTTCAACAAGGTAATGGCTTGCATTTTCCATTGGTTTTACATACAGGTATCTCAAAACAATATTATCTGCACAAAAGCCATCCCTGGCCCCCATGATGCCAATGGAAAAAAACCCTTCTTTTGACTTCACTGGGATCATGACTTAGTCATAATTGATTAATCCTCATTCCATTCATGTGAGACAAGGGGGGATACATAGACATCCCTTCACACATCAGTGCATCATGTGTTTCTGGAAAACATCAGCTGTTCCAAAACAGAGAGGAGCCCAGCACACAGCCTGGAACAGGATGCAATGGCCAACACTATCTCCATCTGGAACAATACAGGAAATGCTGATAGCCAGAGTGGCATCACTGAAAATAGATTTTGTCCAGCGTACAGGGATTAAGAGTCTTAATTTTCAAAAGGTGCACTGAGATCTTTAATAACCATAAATAGTCAGGACTTTGTATTGGTGCCTCTCTGGAGAGATGGCAGCACTCGCAGGACGGTGGTTCCTCATGCCAGGAGGTCACATTGCTTCATTACGGGATCATCTGCAGCTTTCAGCAGGACTGACTGGACTTCCGAGTCAAACAGAGCCACTGCAAGGCCCTGACCCCATAGAAGGCAAAATCACAACAGTACCGGGAACCAGCAGAACAAGGATTTCTCTCCCTGGAAATAGTCTGTGAGATCTGGCAGCAACATTTCCCATCAGATAGCAACCATGAGATCTTTGATATCTTATGTAACTGCCGTCCTTAAATATAACATATATCTAGTTCATCATTTTTTCCCCTGATTTAATTAGAAGCTTGCTTAGTTTTTCAGGTTGGTGAAGTCTTATCTTGCAATATGCTGCAGATGCTACTGTTTTGAGATTAACATTTGCTTTTTAATTAAAGTTTTTATTTGGGAAGTTTGTGATATCCCCACACCACCATTTAAGACAAAGAAAATAACTGTGTATTTTTCTTAAAATGAGCAGCCATGGAAACAATCCTTTTCAACATATGATGAAATTACCATGTGGTTTTAATTTATATGTGAGATTTTCTGAGGGTTTTTTAATGATCCTCTATAGAACTTTGAATTTTCGATGATAATAGCTCTGTATTTTCTGAGTTTAGACTGTTGAGTGGTCAGCATGTTCTTCTGCCCTGGTTCTCAACCAGCATCAGAATGTTCAGCTGCCCATTGCCATGCTAAGCAGCTGGTTGGCCCCACAGCACAGCTCTGCAGGTGGTGTGGGGATGGGGAAGAAACAGCCACAACTCAAGAGCAGGGGAAGAGACAACAGAGCCATGGGAACAGTGGCACTGTGGATACGTTCCAGGAAAGGAAATTGCTGCAGGAGTCCAGACCAAAGATGGAGAAGAAATTACAGCAGCACTGAGGCAGGTAAGGACACTGCCTCGACATCTGAGGTCCCCGGAAGGCAGGAGGGGATGCAGTGGGGTGGAAGCCACAGCATAATCTCCTGAAAGATTAGGAACCCTTGTCTGCTGGAAAGAATGATCTCAAGTCCTAATTTAGTAACAGAGGGAGAGTTATTACTGCTCAGAGCAGTGGTGACCTAGACCCCCAGACAAGGACCCAGCCTCAGCACAGCACAGACATAAATGATAGTACTTGTCCACAGTTTCCAGGCTTTGTGTAGGGCAAGGAACAACACAGGGATGCACAGAGGAGTGCACAGCAGTGGTGAGCCAATGTGAGAGCAGACTGCTCAGTCCAGCTTTGCAAAATCCTGCAGGCTTCTCTGCAGCTCAACTGATTCACTTACAACTTATTTCACTGTAGCACAGTGTGGTCTCAATGCAGATTAGTAGCTCCAGAAAATTCTGGTCTACAATTTTTAGAAAAAGTTACTTCATGTTAAAAAGACACTCCAAATTTGAATCAGTACAAAGTTGGCCTATAGTTCAGCCTTTCCTTTCTCTAACGGCCCTTAAACTTAAGAGGAGCTGCAGAGAACATTCAGGAACTCCTTACATGCAAAGAGAAGAGAAAGAAGGGACACAAATTCCTACGCTAACAGGTTCTTGGTAAAGCCATCTGGGGCTTAGTGTCTAACGGAGGGAGTGTTACTTCGACCAGTTCCACTGACCTCAGGCTGAAGAAGGAACAAAATGCTGAAATGCTATTCTATTTCACTGCCTTTAGCAGAACCTGGACATGTGCTCACCCACTGCACACAGACACAGGAGGATGGGCATGAGCAGGGCTCTGCCTCACCTGCAGGGCTGGTACCAAGGGCAGGTCTCGGACCTGGGGCTCAGAGAGAATACAGGAGTCTCCAGTGCCCAGGAAATGTCACGATTCAGTAAAGGGAGACCCTGGGAGTAAAACAGGACACCTGGGTGTCCTCTTTGGAGGTTGAATATTTGACTTTTTATCCGAGGCAAATGATGGGAGTGCAACAGGTAAACTGCATCAACTGCCCAATGCAGGAGAAACGCTAGACCTTTGCTGAAAGGCATAACCACTTCCTCCTGCTAGACCCTGGATTTTGCAAGGATCTGAGTTTCTGATTTAAACACAACAGCAATTGTTACCAGATGTGCCTGTCAGGGTTCTGAATGCACTGACAACCCTTAATTGCCATGACCAACCCCTGGGCCCCCCTGCCCCTGCCGTGGGGGCCCCTCGGTCCCTGCCCAGCGCTGCAGACCCAGCTGTGCTGTGCCTGGCCATGGACCCTGCCCATCTGGGCAGTGACCCACACACTGACCTGAATTGCTGACTTGCCTTGAACTTGTCTCATCCCCATGAACTCGTCTGCCTCTCTGAGCTCTGTCAGCTGCTGATCGTGGGCAGCCCTGCTCAGGGCCGTGGGATGGGCCCCTAATCCACCAGCCTGTTGGCTTCTGTCCCTCTCTGCTCCTTCACAGCAAAGAGGAAATTCTCTTAATTCCCCTTGAAAACTCTGTTGGGTGCTACTAATTTGTATTAAATTTACAAGTTGGTATTTCCTTACTGCAGGAGAGCTGATTGTTTTAGATTGGATATGCACATGAGAAATGAGCCCAAACTAAAATTAAACTGTAAAAGAAAATTGATTATGAATAAAATCCAGTGGCAGAAACTTCTGCAAGTACTTTCTTTATATTTTGCAACTATCTTAACAATAGGCAATCCGTGGTAGCACTGATTCATACATCCCCACTTGTAGGATTACTTGACACCTAAAAAGCATCTGAGTTGGAGTTTAGACAGCCTGATGACTATGATGAGTTTGATATCTTAGCGTTTGGCTACTCCATTTTCTGACTTTCAAGCAGTTCCACAGAAGTACAATTTAAGTGTCTGAATATTCCTCCCACTTTTTTTCTTCTTCTTTCTTTTTCTTTCTTTTTTCTTTTTTTTCCTCCCATTTGTACAGTACCTATGTCTGGGAAAGAACACAACCTGTGCACCAGATGTGCTATGTAAAAACTTCTGCCTGCCCTTCAGCCCCAGCATGTGTGCCTTGGGGGGGTCTAACCCACCTCCACCCCAAATGAGGAACATATGGAGCACCGTGAATGGCAGAAACAAGACTTCACTTTGAACTACATTCCTCATATCAAAGGGCCCTCTGTCTTGCCTTCTTCTTCTCCATTCCTCTGGGTAATCATGAAGAAAGAACTGAACATTCAGAAAAGCCTCCTGGGGACAAATTCATTGGTAGTGTAACTCTGCTGAAGTTAATGGTGTTGCACCATGGATTAAAATGGCACCATAATATTAAAAACCAGAGACAGCACACTACCCTGTAATTACTGTCTAAGAGAGCAAAAATAATAAAAATGATTCATTCTTATAGACCTCAAAGGGCACAGCTGGCTTAGTCAGTTTAAAAGGTGAAAATAAAAGAAGGCAGCTAGAATGTAGTGATTTTTAATTTGTATCTATGTATATAGATATGTGTAAATGATAGGCAGATAACACCACCTCTGCACTGGTTTTAAGAACAATACACTAGAAATATAACTTAATGTGACTGTGAGTTTTAAAAGACTGACAACAGAAATAACTCTTAGGAAAATTAAAGGCCTTCTTTCATACTGGCATAAATTAAGAATAAATTCCTTCTAATCAAGCACTACCCTGATGTAAGCTTAATGCAAAAGTGGGCCCCACAGCACCAAAATGGTTATTCTGTAACACAATCAAGCACCAGGAATTGCATTTTCCCCCTTTTAAAAAAGGGCAATGTTATTTTTTTAGCCAGTTAACATTTAAAGGTCATTGTTACGGGAAGGAAGTATTTCTTGTATTGAGTTTAGTGAAGTTGTTAGAAACGGTGCAGTCTGTTCCTTTATGGACTTCACTTTACAATATCATATGGAGGTGCTTGAAAGACACTCTGAAGCTCAGTGATATTGTCCAATATAACAGCAAAGGCAAAGCAGAGATTTGACAGAATAGCTGCACGGGCTTCAGAGGCATTTGTCAGCAGTAGCTGTTGTATCTCCGTCTTTCTTGTTATTTAAGTGAGCTTCATCCAGGCAATAATCCTTTCCAGCTAAAGGAATAAAACCCCATGATGAGAACTGATCTTCTGAGCACAGGAGCTCCTAGAGAAATAGCACAACCCCCAGCATTTCTGCAGATTGGCTAACGAGTATTTCTCCTCACCTATCAGTGCAATGAATGACCGAGCAAATACTTGGCAGTCATTAGTTGCTCAGATGGCCCCTGGTGGTCTTACAGCCTCTGGTGCCCACGGAAACACAGCTTTCCTTTATGTGTAATCAATAACAAGGCTGCCACGCATGCCCTTTGTACCTGCTGTAACCAGAACACAAAGTCTTGCTCTCCCTAGCTGCGCCAGACATCACCATTTCCTAGAATAAATTATCTGGGGAACTCAGGTTTCACTGTACAAACAAACCAGGCTTTCAGTTACCCACCGTAACTGAGACATTGAAAAAAGAAAGGGGGGAGAGGAAAATTGGCTGACAGGAAACCACTGAGCAGTTTCAGCAAGCTAAGAAAAAAAGTCAGAGTTTTGAAGACAAATTTTCACTAAAATATTTTCTGATATATTACTTTGTTACTAGAAATCGCCAGCAGCATCCATAACCATCTATGGAGGTTTCTCTGCTTATTTATTTATAGACAAATATTCCCTCAGTCAGACAGGCCCAAATTACAAGTGATGTTAGTTCCTTAGTTGATTTCTCAAGGTAGATATTAACACTGAAGAAGAAGGATCCCTCCTGTTTAAAGACATAGAAATGCACAAAAAATGTAGTTCTCCTTTTCTCCTGCTACTGAGATAGACAAACACTGACTTTTCATTAAAAATGTCACAGCTGTCAAGCTCTTCTGACATAGAGCAATGAACCTAGTCTTAAAGAAACAGAAAAGTTGCAAAAGATAAAAGACTTTAAACAAATAAAACTTGAATAATGTTTTCCTTTTGCTTCTTGGTACAAGCTGGTTGTCCTGTAGAGCAGAATTTACTTCTTTTCCCAAGAGGTGTGTGTAATAACAAGGGCTAGAAATTAATTTTCAAATGAAAGTTGAGTATAATTAAAACACATGAGTTCAGAAGCTGGGGATTCATGTAAAACATCAAAGTCCTGTGACATAAAAGCGTGAGTTAGCAAGGCTAAATAGTTATAAAGAGAACTGTTATTTTCCATTGTTTCAAGGCAAGCAAGACTTTGCAAGTTTTAGCACATATTCCTTTGTTCAGTCAGGAAGATCCATTCTACAAAAGCTTCATTAACTTCCAATAGGCTGAGAGGAACAACTCTTAGTTTGAAATTCAGAAGATAAGACTTCATCTAACAGCACGTTATTTAACATAATGAAATCCACAGAAAAAAAAAGCAAACCCTTTGAGGTTTTATCACACTACAGTAGACTTCAGAGATGCTGATTACAAGATCATGTTCATATGAAAACAACAAATTAATTACCCAGAGAACCTTGAAGTGAGCAGAAAGATTGCAAGAGTGGATTATCAAGTTCTCTGTCTTGACAACACTTGGAGCTTGACCTTTTAAGTATCTGGGCACTTACTCTGTAGGTATGTGCTATGTGATGCATTTATGGAGTGTTGAAAGTTGTACTTGGTGACAATATTCATTTTTGAGTGTCTTTATTCCTTTAAAAATCATGTGTCACTTTGGGATTTTTATATGCCGTTTGAATTTCAATACAACATCTATGATAAAGCTTGGGATATTGGATCGTGATCTCCATGAAGTCATAACTCATATCAGGCATAAAGACACGTAATGAAAAAAGAAACAAAGCGCAAACACCATGTGTGTATATATATAATATATATAACTATGTGCCACTCTGATTTAGCCATTCCCTGCAAATATTTTTCTATGCAGAATATGCTGATGAGAACACGTCAGCAAAACTGTATTTTGTGAAGTGCACTGTTCACAACATTACAGGCCCATGCCTTCAACAGAACTCATATACATGCTTAGATTATGTACATGATTAACTGTATGGATTACTTGAGTCTATAATTAAAAGTTTAATATTAAGTTTGGTCTTTTAATGAAAAATGTCATCCATGAAACAGCAGATTAGAGTCTCAAAAATAAAGAAGTGTCTCCCTTTTATTAACGATCATCTCAATAATTTTATGCATGAAATCCTCAGTAGACACACCCAAAACTGCAATACCCAGCAACCAAAATGAAAGATGTCTGAAGAAGAAATAAAATCCTACTTATTTTTGCCCATTTCAAAAGGGCAGTTGATAGAATAGGAATTATATGGGGAAAACTTTAGCTAAAATATAATATTTTTCAGCCTCAATGACAACTTGTTTGGCTTAGAACTAGCTATCCAGGCTAAGATATTTGCATTAGGCTGTTTAGATTGAGGTCATCATTTCTATTCCACAAGTGACAATATGCTCCTGCTGTAGGTCACACAGGAGAGCAGATTGTAATTATTGCTGTTATATCAAACAAAGGCACTCTTTCTGGTCTAATATTTTTGGAGAATTGGATGCCTCTATTGCTGTTGCATTTTATTTCAAGTGATCTACTCGATTATCGGTCTCTATGCTTTGCTGGTGCCTGTGAGCAATAGTGTCTCTAGCAGGGTTTGTTAAAACCATTGCTTTCTGAAAGGGTCCTATAAAAAATCCATTTCTTATACCCAGAACAAGAGACCACTTAAAAATTATTGGCTTAAGTGTTGTGGAAATTAGTCAGCACTGTGGAAACAAGGCAAACAAGGAACAGGGGCACTGAAACCATTTCTGCTACAGGAAGGTCTTGATGCCACCAGTCGTTCAGAGGAGAGGGGGGACACAGCACCCCAGCATCAGAGATCCTTTGGGCAGTGAGCTGTTCACAACCACTGTGGCACTTCACAGATGAGCAGGAACACCTCGCATGGCAGCAGTACAGGGGGAGGCACAGCTGGTCGATGGCAAGTTGTATATTGGTCAGCGGTGCCCTGGCAGCCAGGAGGGCCAACCCTGTCCTGAGGGCATGAGGCACAGCATCGCCAGCTGGGTGAGGGAGGGGATTGTCCCACTCTGCTCTGCACTGGGGTGGCCTCACCTTGAATATTGTGTGCAGTTCTAGGCACCACAATATAAGCAAGATATTAAGCTATTAGAGAGGAGACAGCAGGGATGGTGAAGGGCCTTGAGGGGAAACGTGTGAGAAGCAGCTGAGGGCACTTGGTGTGTTCAGCTGGAGAAGAGGAGGCTGAGGGGAGACCTCATCACAGTCTACAGCTTACTCATGAGGGGAAGAGGAGGGACAGGCACTGATCTTTGTGGGGACCAGTGACAGGACCCGAGGGAATGGCCTGAAGTTGTGTCAGGGGAGGTTTAGGTTGGACATTAGATAGAGGTTCTTCACCGAGAGGGTGGTCGGATGCTGAAGAGGCTCCTCAGGGCAGTGGTCACAGCACCAAGGCTGGCAGAGCTCCAGGAGTGTTTGGACAATGCTCTCAGGGACATGGTGTGACTCTGGGGATGGGCCCTTGCAGAGGCAGGAGCTGGACTCGATGATCCTTGTGGGTCCCTTCCAACTCTGCATATTCTGTGATTCCCCACATCTTGCTGTTCACCTCGGTTAGTAACCGAGTTTTGAAGCTCACACATAACTTCACCTGTATTACAGGTGTCAGCACTGACCACTATTTACCACACTAGGTGGGAGTGTAAACGTGTTGCTGAAGCAGCGCCAACATTGAATTAATTTGGTTTACACAAAATCACTTAGCTGCCAAGAGGCTTCACGCCATCTTACTTTCCTCACGAAGCACTCAACACATCCCTACGCCTTTTTTTATACCAGAAACACACTTAAATCCCCATTATCGACATCCACAGGGTTCCGGCTGCAGGCGCCACACTTGCTTCACCTTTTGGTTAAAATCCACACACTTCAGGTGTCGCCTCCTTCAAACCCGCGTAGGTGGCAGGCAGAGTGCCACAGAGATACTGACCCCACAGCACCACCAATCCCACAGAGATACTGACCCTATGGGACTACTGACCCCACAGCACCACCAATCCCACACAGACACTGATCCCATGGTGATATTGACCTCACTGCACTACCATCCCCATAGCTCTACCAACCTCACGGCGATACTGACCTGACGGCGATATTGACCCCACGGCAATATTGACCACATGGTGATACTGACCCCAGAGCACCACTGACCCCATGGCACTACTACCCCCACTGCCCCTATGGCAAGACCGACCCCACAGCCCCACTGACCGACCCCAAGGCCCCAGTGACCCCACAGCCCCACGGCCCCGGTGCCGCCCGTCCTGCCCGTCCCGTCCCGTCGCGGGAAGCGGCGGGGCCCGTGCCGGAAGAGGCGGCGCTGCGGGCGGGCGGTGAGCGCGGTGAGCGGGGACGGGGGACAGGGAGACGGGGGGAAGAGGCGGCACGGACTGTCCCCCGCGGCTCTGCCCGGCCCGCCCGCAGGGGAAGGGGCTCCGCAGGGGCTTCTCACACCCGGCCCTGGTCGGTGCTCGGCCTCGGGTGGAGCGGGTGAGTGGAGGGTGTCCCCGTTACCGACCCCGCGGTGCGGCAGCGCAGGCCGGGAAGGGACAGCGCAGGCAGAGAGGGGGAGCACAGGCCGTGAGGGGACGGGACAGGCAGAGGGGACAGCACAGGCAGGGGGGACAGCGCAGGCAGAGTTGGGGAGCGGCTCCCGCCGCTCGGGAGGGGCTGCGGCGGTGGGTCCCCACCGGGGTAGGATCGAGGAGCGGAATTCCTTGGAGATGCTTATAATAAAAACTAACGAGGCGGAAAAAGGGAGGATGGAGTCAGGAGTAACTCCGAGACCCGCAGCAGGGAGGTGTGCGCTGCAGCAGGGCCGGGGCAGGCTGCACAGGGGCCCGGAGCACGGCCAGAGGGCACAGCAAACACCCCGCTTACCTGGACACGAGCTGCTCGTGGGAACAGTGGGAAGAAGCCCAAAACTGGGCTTGGTCAGTGAGGGGATATATTTTAGCTCTCTGGGTCCAGAAGAAAACTCTTTTCCCCTTCCCTCCCCTTTGCAAGGTGAATAATGGCCCTGCCACCAGCAATTTGGGAGACAACAGAAGAGCTTAATCGGGAAGCCTAGAGGCAAAAAGACTTGAAATACTCTTGAAATTACCCGGGGATTGTTAAAACAGTGGCATAGAACTCACTCAGTGGTCTTAGGCCGAATGTTTGCTGATGGCCAGTACCAGATAGCACCAGTCTGAAGGGCAAATGCACATACATAAAAATAAGGAAATTAAGGCCTTAAACACAAGTCACATCAGAGAGGCATATAATGAGGTAATTTAGCATCCTCTTAGGTGCCGTCCTTTCCCTGAATCAAGTTAATAACACATAAATTATTGCAAATGAATCTGATTAGTTTGCTTATCTTGCTGCCTATGTGTATCTGTAGGCTTTCCATGATAGCTTACCTTAGCAAACTTTTCAAGTTGATTGTAGTAACCTTTTTCCTGTCAAAAGTGGATTAGGAGTAGATGTGGAGTGTGTCTGTTAATCGTCTATGCTGTCTGTCCAAAACTTTACAGATGCGTTAATCTGAGTGTAAATTTTCATTGTCCTTTATTTGCATTTTGGTAGCTATTACGATGAGAGTCATCATACATTGCTAAAGCCACTTTTGTTGTGTTCATGTTTGAAGTTTTCAGAATGACTTCCTTGACTGACATGCCCCCGAATTATGAAATGATGTTTGCTCATCGATTCACATCAGAAGATCAAGAATACCAAGAATACCTGAAACGCCCTGCAGATCCCCCTCCTATAATTGAAGAATGGAGAAACAGAGCTGGTGGCAACCAGAGAAACAGAGATCGGTACTGAGGGTTTTTTTGATCATTAGTTTCACAAATACATAGCCAAATGATCATTTATTTCAGAAGTAGTACAGGAATCTGTCCTGGGAATAGAAATATCTTGTTACTTCATAGGCAACTGCTTATGAGAAATAATCTTCTCTGACAAGTATTGAAGTTTTACATTTTCCCTGTATTGATAGGCAAAATCTTTGCATTGTGTATAAAAGTACTAAATATTTTGTATTTTAGTAAAGAATGAGCTGAGACCACTGAACCTATTGCCCTGAGGTTAGTTACTGCCAGCCAGGAATACTTTTTCAGAGGAGAAAGATGGCAGTTCTGCAAAACTAAGCAGTCTGTCTTCTGCTGGGTGATAACTAGAAGGAAAATGTGCAAAGGAACAAGCTAATAGTGTGATTTCTGGACAGCCAGCAAGAGATAAACATTTAATTTGTAACTTAAATATTTGCTGTACTTTGTAAGATTAGCCTGTGTTTCTTTTTTCTAGTAAAAATGACTGTAAAATCAATCATCCAATCTCTCTGGCAAGTACAATGTTACCTGCCAAAGCAAAATACTTTGAATTATTTATTCAGCATGTAATTGTAGCTTTTTACTGAACTTTGGACACTAACATCTGATTCTTGAGTGACTGAAAAGCAACAATTACAGCATATAATACATGTGGTAATACTAACATTAGTCTTTAATATAGTTAAACTCAGTCCGTCTAACAATTGGGAAGACTTCTTAGCTAAATATGTAAATAGGAATTGTGCCTTATCTGAAGAAAAGGAGGACAACATTTTAACTTCTTCTCACCTTAGAAGCTTGTCATTAAGTTAAACAGGAGTAATTTTCTGTGTTTAAAAAAAAGGTGATTAGAAAAAGGTGATTGTTTAAGGAAATGTTCTTAGAAAAGAATGTTCTGTGGCTTTTTGAACTCATGAACTCTTAGATCTACACTGTGGTCATAGAGTTATCCTCATGCAAATGTTGTTTCTCTACACCACATCATTTGCAAACAAAATGACTGTGAGGCAGCTTAAGAGTTGATAGAAATTGAGCTACAGCTAAAAAGCCAAAATTTAGACTGAACAAGGGCTAAATAGCACTGAGATGGTATAGTGTCTTGAGTATGGAAATCTGGTTGTGGTATTTTAGTGGTAGTATGTGTTTTAGGGAATGTGCAGATCTCTGTACTGTTAGGTAGGTACATTGTACTTAAGCCTGCTTTGGTAAAGCTTTGAACCATGAGGCTCCTAGATGGAGTGTGGCTTTGATACATCTACAGATGTACCTTCTGGTTGTTTTTTATATATGATCTGTTTGAGTCTCTGTTCAAACTTCAGCAGTTCATCTAATTCTTGTGAGTACTCTGTGTTAGGAAACAGACTGTCCTTAGCAAACAGGGTGTTGAGTAAGAAATTTATGACTGATCTCAGATGAATATAGATATGTTTTCGTGAATTTGTCCTAGATAAGTGTTTAAGTGTAGTAACAGTTACATGACAGTTTTCATGAAAACTGTGAAATCTAAGAGTTCGTTGTCATTCATCTTTTTAAAACTTCATAATTTATGTCAAAATTTGATATTTCTTTTCATTACAGGTTTCAAGATGGTAGATATTTTAGAGGGGACAGATACAACTGGCAAAGTGACTACAGATCTAATCAGAGGTCAGAAAGAGGTTGGGGTAATAACTACCAGCAGCACAGACAAGGACAATCATACTCATCCCACTACGGACAGTACGGCTACAACTCCTACAACCCAGGGCCTCGTTACCATCCCTACTGATGGGTTGGAAGTGCACTAATGCTATGTAACAAATTCAGTTAACTTTCAGTTTTCTTATTTTTCCAGTTTTATAGGTAACTGAAGAATCAGTTCATTGCTGTTTCTCTGTAGTGTGAAATGAAAAAGGGAATTCCTGTTATGAATAATAAAAGCATATTATACAGAGTTTGTTTAGTGTCTGCAGATTTTAGATTGTTTCTATCTCATTCCTTTGTCTGAATATGTACTAGTACATGTCTTTTTTCATCACTGAGATTTGTTAGATTTTAGAAAACAGAACAGGTCAGGGAGGGTAACTGTGGTTTGTGTGCAACCTGTAGCAGTGGCACATTGTCTTAAGGTAGTTCTTTTTTTAAATAATATACCATGCCTTTTTGTGGAAAGAAAAATCTTAGTTTGGATTTTGACGGTGAGAAAAGCCCAGTTTGGTTTGAATTTCACATGCCTGAAAACTGAGAAGAGAGATCCTATTACAGAAATATTTTCTGGGGTCAGCATAGTGTCGGTTGTGTTTAAGCCACTGTCTCAGTGGCTTAAATTCATTTGCAGTATTCCTCTTAAAATTTGGTCTAAAAGTTGGAATAAAAAATAAGTAGTTAAATATAGCACTTCTTATAGCAGTTCAGTGATATATAAGTTTACCTGAGAAGTGGTATCAGATTACTCTGTGTGATCTTAAGTTCGATATGTATGTAACAAATTCTGGAATTCTCATTTCAGTAAATCTGTAAACCTTTGACAATATTGTAGTTTGTATAAAATACTTTGTGCATGTTATAGAAAAAAAGAACCATGTTCAGTATTGGTCTGTACTTTTACCTGCATAAGAAAATAGCGTAAGCAGTGCAGAGTGTTATTCACTTCTTAGAACTTAAGATTTATGGGGTTTTTTTAAGTATTCAAACAATAAAAATACAGTTCACATGTAAGGATGTTTCTGAATATTTCTGAAACTTACTGTTGAAACATGCAGGAGTGCAACATTGTCATCTCAGCCAACACCTGCAAAAGGAGCTGTACTGACAGATAATGTTAATACTGGATTGCTGTGGGTTTAACTTCGAAGGATGGCCTACTCAGCTGCAATCAGGAGGATGAGACACATTGTGATTAATTAGAAGTCTGGAGTGTTAATCCACTATCTTACATTCTGCTATAATAGGGTCAAAGTTCTGTATTTCCCCATTTATGTGATAAGCTAATTTGTATCAGGAGAGCAGTGCATGTCTTTGTACTTGACATTTTCTTCAGCTGCTGTACAGAAACACAGACCCATCCCTGCTGACTGCTGTAAAAGTCATGGCATTATGTGATAAGGAGCACAAATTAGTGCATCTCGATTTAAAGACAAAGTATAGAAGTCAAAAGCACATTTCCCCCAGCTCATCAGATGCTTTTAAGAGCTAAAGAGTGTGTTTACTGTTGATCTTAGAAACACTCACTGTACATAGCTTTTACATTGTGATACAAAAGCTGACACAACTGTCTTCACCTACCTGCTAAGTATATGTTTTCTGCTTTTGATATAATACTGTTAACTGTGATACAGGTTTTAATACCCTATTCTCTGAGTATTTGCCACAAATTCAGTTAGAAATCTTTTCATAAGAGGTTTGTTTTTTCCTTTAAGGAGTTCTACTAGATAAAATGCACTCTTTTTAAACCTCATTAATATAGCAGAGCCTTTACAAAGGGAGATACAAAATCATGCAAGGTTCTTACCTGTGCACTATGGAGAGCCTGCCAGTTGGTATGGTGGAATTCCCTTTTAATGCAGAATCACATGCAAAGTGCCAAATTCCCCAGACTCCTGCCTCCAAGAAGGGAGTGCATGTCTTTCTGCAGAGAGCCTGACGCTGCCAGAAAATCCACAGAACTATTCCACGGAACTCAGGCTGTGCCAGGGTGTTCTTTACCATCTGGAGTAGCATCTCAGGTTGAAATAAAACCCATCAGAAGGAACAGATTCTATTTCATCTGTTGCCTTTCCTCAAGCCCAATAACTATATTATTTTTATTATCTTTCAGCTAGTGAATGAAGAGTCCTAGAATGGTTTGTGTTGGAAGGGACATTAAAGATCATCTAGTTCCAACCCCCTGCCATGAGCAGAGACACCTTCCACCAGACCAGGTTGCTCCAAGCCCCATCCAACCTGGCCTTGAGCACTTCCAGAGATAGAGCATCCACAACTTTGGGCAATCTGTTCCAGTGTCTCATCACCCTCACAGTAAAGAATTTCTTCCTAATATTGTCTAAAGCTGCCCTCTTTCAGTTGGAAGCGATTCCCCCTTGTCCTCTCACTACATGTCCTTGTTAAAGTTCCTCTCCAGCTCTCCTGTAATCCCCTTACATACTGGAAGGTGCTATAAGGTCTCCCCAGGTTCTTTTCGAGGCTGAACATCACCAGCTCTCTCAGCCTGTCTTCATGACAGTGCAGCAAAGCATTCCAAAAAATGCTATGTGTTGTAGTATTCCAGAAAATGGCAAGTTCAAGCTACAACACTGGCTGAGCTGTAGGAGCAGACAGATCAGGATGGTCTACATGAAAGTTATGAATTAGAATCACACATTTAATGATCGCTTACTTCTGAATTTCTTTATGGTGAGACCAAGAGAGAGAGAGATCAGTGCAGCTTCCCACTTTGTGCTTTTACATTCTTGATTCCATCTGCCTTACCAATTAAAAGCTCTCAATTGAACTTTAAGGGCCTGCATAATTTACAAAACTTTTCCTTGGAACAATTATGGCAAGAGTATTTCAGACGGTGCCAGGGGAAAGGAATACATTGCTAAATAAAGGCATATCTTGCACCAGACAGAAAGGTAAATAGAATTCAGAATATATTAGCTCAGTTTCCACTTAGGTGAATTAGTATTTATTATAAAGTCCAAGCTAAATAAAACCAGTTATGGTTTGTGTATTCCAGATGAAAAAACTGAAGCTGAGTAACTTTAACATTTGCAACTTCGAACGCTACAGAAATTGTTTGCTTTAACTATGCTGGAGATCACAGGGTAAATATTAAAATTCAGTGTCTGGATAAGAGATTTCTTCCATCTGACATTTGCTCAGACATCATTATTATAACAAAGATAAGTGTTATGTATTAAAAAATGTCTGCCACATTACCAAGAATGTTAACACAAAGTTCTGAATAGGGCTTTGCAGCAGTTCTAAATCCATTCCTGAACACGTATGGCAATTTTGCAAGGATTGTTAATTGATACTGAAGAATAATCATTCTAAATTACAGATGCTGTGGCAAACAACTAAGAAAAATCAATAGCTTTTATACAATTTCTTAACTAACATTTTAAAAAATGCTCCAGGCTTTCAAATCACTACTTGAAGGCAAAAGAAAGTGCACAGTAAAAAAAAAAAATCTTAGTGTGATTTGTGAGATCCAGTCTTAAAGGTTTCCACTGCTATTCAACCTTTATTTTATCCTGTCCCTGCAGCTGTGAACAGAAATGTGCAGATGTACTTCGAAAGATGAGTTAGAAACTGAACTACTTTCAAGAAACACTCTAGTAGAGATCTCAGACTGGGAACACAAGTGTCATTAGTGATATAAATGCAATCAACATTTAACTCCTAGAGCAAGAAAGATATTTACTGTTTAAATATATTTTAATATATTGCAGCAGTTATGTATTTGAATATATTTAAACTCATACGATTAATTTGCTAATAAATATTGTGCTTAACAAAGAAACATGTTCACATTTGCATCTTATACTGAGATGTAAGGAAAAAGCGTTTTGTATCAAATTAAACAGAAGACTTTACCTGCTATCACCCCTAATCCTCTGGGAGAACAAAAATCCCTGATTTATGTAGCTCGGGGGAATTTTGCTGGCTGGCCCAATTGTGCAGTCACACCTTCTCTAACTCTGCCAAACAAGAGGGGTAGGAACACGAAGCACAAAGGAAGGTAAAACAGGACTGCTCCCTACAGCAGTTACTGACTGCCTTGGGAGCAATTCAACAAAACTGCATCTCCCTTGTGTTTCATTTGCCAATCAGGAAAAATTACTGTAATCTGTCCCCTTGTCCCTGTCTGTTAGAAGAGAGCTACATAACCCTGCTCGAATTATGCCCAGGAGCTAAGCAAGATTATAGGGCAGATCAGGTTTCTCTGAAAGCACCTAGGAAAAATGCAGCCTGATTTGAGACACACGGAGGTAAATCAGGAGATCAACACTGAGGCCAGCAGCTCCAGCACTGCCGGGAGAGCTGACGGCAACCGTATGGTGGTGGGGCACAATGATTTTGCCTCTCAAGAGGCTTATTTTTTGATTAGGCCCTGCAGGCTGGAATGTATTTTTGTGTTTACCATGGCCTATATTTTTCTTTAGAAAGCCTGGACTGCACTTAGGGGTTGTCAGTCCTCATTTGCTTATGTGAAACAGTGATGCCAAAGTGTTACTTCTATATAGCTCACCCTTGATTTTTTAACTACCCTGCCCTGTTAAAATCAATTTTATTACAAGAGATGGTAGAAGTTGCTCACAACTATGTTTTACTCCAAGTCTACTAAACACATATCAGGATAAATCATATCATCATCACCCTCAATGTTTACCTTCTGTGTTATTTCTTACTAGCATGAAAACAAATTATTGTTGTCTTTATCCTAACACAGAGATGCTTTTATTTCAAATCATACTTCAACAGCTGGATTACTTTTTTCCACAAGTATGGGCTGCCTTCTATTTTTCATTTTTATTTTTTGTTATTGTTTCATATTGTATAATTCAAACTTTGCTCCATTAATATATCTCAATAACAAGGATCAAAGCTGCTCCTGCTCATTGTTTGAAGAAAAAACCTTATCTATTCAAGAGATGAGTTAAAGTCAGGAAAATAACTTAGGCATTTGTTACAGAACTACAAAAATAATGAAGGCTCAACCTCACCCATGAAAAAAATAATCTTCAAAGATTCAAGCAGAATCTTCAAACTGAAACATGTTACATGTTAAAAAACTATTAAGACACTATGCTTTTCCAATGCTCTTATTCTGTGTGAGCAAAGATGATTTGGTATCTATATATCCACATAAATTAAATGCTTAAGATCATAATCAGTACTGTTGAAATAAAGGTTAAAAGTCCAAGCATACCATAAGATGTTTCACATCTCATTTAACCCTGACCAGATTTAGCATGATTAGAAAGTGAATGCTTTTTGTCCAAAGTCATGTCTGAAGTTTATTTCTGAAGAAATGCTTGAAACGCTACATTTTTCTATTGAAAATGTGCTCAAGAAAAATAAAGTAACAGTAATAACTGCCAAAACCAACCAGCTTCAAATAATTACATATTCTTTTTACATAACAAGAAAATTATTTTTTCCATAGCAAAGGCCTGGTTTTCAGTCATCATGTCGTCTTGATTTACAAGTGCCACTGAGACCTAAACCAAAGGATGTTTAAGAATACTGTTTCAGTGGTTTTAATGGTATGAGTGTTTAAATACAGCACAGGAAATCTCTGGAGTTTAGATCAGTTTAGTGCAAGAGCTCTGTGGGGACACACATTCTTCTCAGACCCAGCTCATATTACTCAGTTCCAAGCCACACACTTGGAACACCCACTCTGAAGTGAGCGGATGGAGCATCAAGCCTGGGGTACACATATGCTCCTCTAAATCCCAGCTACAGCTAAACTCCTGTAAGAATGTAAAGGAGCTTTACCTTAAATTGCCAACATGGGCAAATCCTATTTCTCCAGCCTTGCAGCTCAGAGGATGCTTTTATTAATTAATAAAAAATTAATTTTTTATGTTCTAAGAGAAGATGGGAGTGGGAGGGTACATTGTACAGCCCTGGCAGTGAAGGGAAGGTGATAAAGGATTGTTTCATGGGTACTTCCCTGCGGCGGAGCAGGAGTGTAAGTGTTAAGCTTTGACTGTTGGTCATCAAGTGACTTTATGGCCACACCACAGCCCGGGGGAGGGAAACAAAAAAAAGAAAAAAGATAAATTCCTTCCTCCACAGACTCCGGGGACCTCCCCATCACAAAGCAAGCCAGCAGAATACAGAATCTGGAAGCAGTTAAGCAGCTGGCTCATTACACTGGCAGAACTTAAGTCCTTAAGTAAGGTGTACAGATGCAAGGGACAATAAACAAATCACTCTTTATCACATAACATGCAGTCTGGGTAAATCCAATTGAAGAATCTCTTTAGGCATCACCAGTAGGATTTTAGTTTTTAGAAACAAAATGGATTTAGTGCGAGGTAATAAAAGGTCAGCCTAGTTTTACTTCCCTCTACACCTGCATTAGACATATTCTTACTACTGACCTAAAAATTTTTTTCAACCTGATACCATTTTTACTCGCTCCTTCCTATCCAGGCACTGGGCTGCTTATTTCAGATATATCTGTTTTACTAGTCTCTCACATTCTTGAGCACTTCTGAGGACAAGACCTTTTAAAGCTACTTTAAAATTCTAAAAAGACAATTGTGCCACAGTTCCAGTCATGCTTCCTGAACTAAAAAGAAAGAAAAAGGATGTTTACAAAAATAGAACCAGACATGTGTGTTACATGTTCAGCTACAAATCACATTTAATGCTTTTGTGTCTCAGCTTCCATCTGTAAAACTGTGGTTGTTTGCTCTGTTTTAATCTTCCATGCTCTGCATTTTGGCTACAAAACCTTGAAGGCAGGAGCTACTCCATACAAAGCATAGGTCTGATGTCCTAACACAGTGCATTAAAAACATTCTGGTGCGCAAATTAAGTTGTTTGCTGATTTTGTTGTTTTTGTTTTTTACTAAACCCAAAGTTACTATGAAGGCAGTGACTTGATTTAAACAGTCTTTATGTCACTCCATAGTTACACAGCACATATATATATGGGCTTTTGTGGCCTAGAAGCTCTCAAAGCGAGACCTATGCTAAACAACAAGTGATTCTAATCCTATGGGTGTAGTAGAAAAGACCTTAAAACATATAAGTAGCATAAAGACAGCCTCATCATAGCTAAGAGGTATGTGTAATCCAATTTGATAGTTAACACTGAATTTTATAGAGGTGAATTAAAAATGAGGAGGCAATCTATGCAAACTGGATTCCAGATCAATTAAACCTTGTGACAGTTACTGTATTGAATGTGCTATTCATGTATATTTAATTGATTTGATAAACATTCTCGCACATGCCATACAATCACTGTAAGGGTGAGCCAAATTCCAGCCTTCCAAGTATTACAGGGCTTGCTTTCTTAAAACAAAACAAGAAGTAGATGCAAAGATATTAGTGAAACAACTATAATTACACAGTTAAACATCTGAGTTTCAAAAAACATAAAAGGTAAAATTGTTCTTTGCACCTACAGCAAAAGAAAAGAAAATACAGTGGTGAAGGGAGGAGTAGGTGAGTCAGCTGTGACGGCAGAGGGGATGTACTGGTGCAAGAAAGGGAAAGAGAAGAGTGATAGAGAAACCACTGCAACAAACATGACTTATTAGAAATAAAAAATCTTGTTCTAGAAGAGTCTATTGAAAGGTCGATGTCCTTAGTAACTGAGAAGATGAAATCATCTGACTGAAGGTAAAATACAAATCTATTTAAAAGCCATTTGTGATTGATGAGAACTGGAAGACAAAGATGGCATCACAGACTTGTTGGCAAGAGAATTCCTCCATATGGCATCTATTTCTCATTAATATGTTGGGGGAGGATCCTAGACATCCCAGCAGGTCCCGTCGTGACTTTGGATTCAAAGCTGTCCACACACTCAGCTGCTCTCTGGCTCAACTCCACTTTTGCCTCACATGCATATGGCACAGAGCAGTGACACAGGACTGATGAATGGCTTCTCACTGTTAATTTCTGTCTCTTTAGATCACTCCTCCCATACTATGGTTTAAAAGGCATAAACCTGTCCATAACCATGCCACCCAAGATATGGCTCAGAAAACCTCCTCAGGCTCTTTACATTTTCTGCTACTTGTATAGCAACTTCAAGGATTGCTTCAAGATGCTTAGAATGTAAGAGAAAAAAAGGAAAGGTAATCTTAACGTGTGATGGTTGACTCATTTTTGATTATTCCCAAAGTGAGCATCAAGACAACCAAAATGTCAGTCCCGAGCTAAGACCACATCAAATATCTACATCTTGCTTTCATTTGGCAAAACTCGAGCATGGTTTTAAGAGTGTCTTATCTAAATGGAAAATTCTTTACTCCCTGTCCATCACCAGCCTCTTTCACTCTACTTGTTGGGATGCCTCCATACCATCATCCCATCCCTCCATACACAGAACATTTGTAGGTGGGTTTCAGGTTATTTGCCCAGTCCAATTTTAGATGAATTGAGGGAGAGATTTTCCACACTTCCCTCTGAAAGCTATTGCTGCACCTTTGAAGCTCATTGCCAATTCCTTCTTTCTTAACAATGGCTTAAGCCTGAGAGCTCTTCCTCCTCTACACTGTTTAGCATAGCTATGAATTGGTTATTTTGGGACAGCTTTATTGTAGAACAGCATGTGGCAGTGACCTTATAGTATTTTTGTCTGCACCACTTGGAATATAAAAACAGCCTATTCTGAGATCCCAGCTGAGTTCAGGAAAGTCCAGGATCCTTACAGCACCTACTGAAATCTCTGCTGAGCACCCCTACCATTGCTTGCAAGAGACAAGCCGGGTTTAATATGGCAATCTTAGTGAACTACACAGGAGTGCCTCAGTTTCAACACCTGAGAGGAGGTTATTAAACAAAAGAAAATTACTGTAGGTAATAAAAATCATTGACACCTCACTAGGCATTGTCTGGGTTAACACAGATGGGGTGGAGAACACTACAGACTTGAAAACAGAGTGCAGAATTTACTTGAACTCCTATGGATTAAGCTGCTAAATAAACCACATCTTTTTCTGTGAGCATAACAGATATAAATATATAGAAGCAGTCAGTCCACTGCACATGCTGAGAACCTAAATAAATGTTACAATGCATGAAGGATCCCGTGCATGTAACATCTGCATCGCAACCGGGGTGGAGAAGGGCCATGCTGGGTCTGCTGCTTCCGAGGCTGGCAGTGCCCTGCGTGTCCCCGTGACATTGCCAGCCTGCAGGCAAAGCTGGAGAGTGCACAACTTGGGAACAGGGCTGATTATCTGCCAGCAGCTGATAAACTGCAGATTCCCATGCAGTAACAGCAAGGCCTTCTGCTTTAACTAGTAAAACACTACAGCAGAAGCACTGATCTGTAGTTACGACTTTATTTGCTTCAGTAAATTGTTTACTTTGTGTCCACATCTTACTCCATTTCCAAGTCAAATTAGCACATCACTTTGGGTGAAGATATGCAATATATCCTGAATACTGATACAGGCCAGAATATGATTATACTACACTCAGTTTATAAATCTTCTTTACTGACTCTTTGTCAGGAAACTTCACTATACACAAATGGAAATAAAGGAATAAACCAAATATAGTATTCTTAAAGAACAATTAAAATGGGTATTTTAATTCACATTTGTAGCCTTCTAAGAGCTTTCAAATTTATATGGCTTTAAATGATAATGACTTTTAGAAAAAAACATTTTTTCCTTTGTGAAAGGTATTAACAGGAAATTGAAAAGCTGAAGGAAAATGAAATTGCATTTTTCACATTTGTGATGAGCCTACTCCAACTGCAGTGGGAGAGGTATTTATCATGCATAGCCTGTCCTCCTCTTTGGATGCTGTCTTCCAATTTGGACTGGAAGTACTGCCTGTTAGAGGATCATTAACCAGGGTCATGTATATCATCTCTCCCTCACAAATGAACACTGTAAACACTGCAACAGCCACAGAGACACTGTATAATCAGGGCCCAGTGTAGACTTTGTGGCTCACACAAGACACAGTAGACAGACTAAACTACACAAATTAAATCTATTTTTCTTTAACGCATACCCATTCCAAAGCAAGGGCAAGAAAGGGCCTCACAGCTGCTGCAAGGCTCCTTGGAGCTGGTCTATCTCATGTGCAAAGCACAGAACCTGTGAGGATACCTTTGGCCCTGGGGGACCCTGCCACCAAGTCTTAGCACAACCCATTCTATTACCTGGCTTCCAGATGGACAGTGTTCTTATCCCTTGGATTACACAAAGGTTCAAGCATGTGACAGGAGCTTTACCCTGTGAACACATTATGAAAGGAGGCAGGAGGTAAATACCACCTTACACTGGTCTACCCAAACCATGATGTAGGGTCTGAGTATTGTTTCATGTTTCTGGGTCACAGTGCTGTATCACATACTGCTTTCCCATCTGCATGCTCCACAAAAATCTGAAATAGTGTCATAACACTGGCTGCATAGATTTATAAAGCAATCAGATCCCATGGTGAGAGGTACAGAGGTATATGGAAGAATTGCTTTCTTCACAGTTATATTTCTGTCTCTGGGCACTAAATGCAGTATCTCTGACTACTAAATGCAGCCAGACACAATGCATTACAAAAATCACATGAAACCACCTCTAGCATTTTTTCCATAAAAGAGAGGAATGCAATGCCTGCAGTAGAGAAAAAAAGGAGAAAGATTTTCATCTCCTTCCAGGAGTCTCATGATCTACTTTTAAACCTTTTTCCATTACTATTTAATAGTATTATAATTACTGTTAGTCTCTAGTGTTCAGAATAATCACAAAACAAATACAACCTTGATTATGTTCTTCTTATTATTTGTATTACAGTGGCAACAAGAGACTTGGAGCTTTACCAGAGGAACAGAGGAATGTGCATCTTCAAGAACCCACATCTAATCTAGAATGAGAATTTGTGGTTATTACAAACTGAAAAAAATGGGGGAAAGGGACAAAACACAGAGGCTGCCATACCTAGTTTATATGCTCTTACTTGCTTACTTTAGAAGTCTGACATTTTTCTTCCCAAAAGGTTCTGTCCTTCACAAAACTGGACACATATAGATATAATATACAGCATATAAGATAACCAGCAGTTCTGTTCTCTACAATTGGCTCAAACCTTATTGTTTAGGACAAGTTCTTCTCTAAAATCCTTAAATGCACCTATTTCCCTGCTGCCACTCCAGCATTCATGACAGTCTGGATAGCTTATTTTCTGCTGCCAATCCTGCCTCCAGTCACACTTTTTTGTTGCAAATAAGAAGTCACAGATCTATTTATCCTCCAAAACTGTGGGCTGTATTTATCCTCTAAAACTGAACAGGCATGTAGCAGTAGACCAAAGACTCCTTTGTGAGAAAAGCATATAATTTGGAAGACAGACAGATGGGTGTCTCTTCTGCTCAATGCTGTTCACAGACAGCAAGGCAAAGCAAAGTAAGTGTTTGATTTACTCTCTCACATAGGACACTATTGGGCAAGTCAGTTAGTCAAAAGACCTGATTTAAGCATTCCCAAGAGATTTCACTTAAACTATGAAGTGTCATCCTCTTTTGGTATTAGTACTTTTGCAACAGTGAGAATTCATACAGCTGAGGGACTAGGTTTGAAATTCAGAGATGAATAGTGCCAATGACGGCTTAAAATTTCTCCAAGTTCAAATTTTTCTTTAATTAGATTCTTAATGCTTCCTTTTCTGACACAGAAATAGAAGAATGTGTCTCATATTTTGAAACAATTTTTAATACACTCCACAGTTCTCTTCCCCTGCAGAGCCAACTCACCATATCCACTAACCTGAATGAGCATTTCTGGCAGCAGCTTCTCCTGCTGCCAAAGGCTGGAGGTTGGGCTCCCAGGGCTGCCAATTCAGCGTAATGGAAACCTGTGGGAGATCTCACAATACTTTGGGCAAAGCTCTGCAGATAAGGCAAGACCCTGGGAGCTGCAGTTGGCTGACTCTGGTGTCAGAGATGTGCCAGTCTCTCACAGCAATTACAAAGTGTTAGTCCTCCCTTGCTGTGAGAGGTAATAGTTCAGTCACCAAAATGAAAAAATACTGGCAAGATATGGCTGCCTCTGTAGAATCGATTTACTTAAATGAGATGGGAAGGCAGAATAGATGAAATACTTATGAGTAGCTCACCAACCTTTCCATCTGAAATTGTATTTTAATCCACACAACTCTCAACATCAACTGCATCAGTAGATGATCTTTCCATATTACACATCTGTGGCCCTCACATGAACCTTTAATTTCAGAAGATGAATCTTTCCTTTCAGAAAATTTCAGATTGGCATTTAAGGGCTCAGGAGTCACACTAAGAGGGTCACAGGTAATATCTTTTCCCACCTAGATTCACAGATTGCAAATAAAAAATAACTGTGAAAGTTATACTGCAAATTATTAGATTTACAGTCTTTGAAAACCTGACAGGTTTTTTTCCTCATTCTGACTTGAGTGCTAAACTGCAGAGCAGGTGCCATAAAACATGTAGAGTCTATCACACCCTCTAATCTGTGCATCGTCCTACCCAGCAAAGCTTAGAAGGACATGCAACAAATACTTCCAATAAGCCAAGCAAAATTGCTCCTAGCCCAATAAATTAACCTTTGATTAACAAATCGTTCCCTTTCCCTCCCTTCCCACCTCCCATCTTTTATTTTCTTTATTTTTGGATTTGAGTAGTTCCTCTATTATGCAAAAGCAGGAATCAAACAAACAAGGTCTGTTTCTTCTGAGAGTTTAATCAAGGTACCTCACAGTGGATAACCACGGGGCAAAGACTAAAACCCAGCCTGAAAATAGTTAAGGCTTGAAATTGACCTAACAAGAATTGCGTATTTAAGTTTGTAAGTCCAAGTGTGTAAAACTTAGAGTACTTCATTAAATTCCTCCCCAGGTGAAAAAAACAAGTAGGTTCACTGAAGTGAGCAGAAATTACATGTAGCTGAAAAACCAAAGGTTTTCTATAGAAAAGGCTGTTAAACACTGTTTTCCATAAAACATGCCCTAGTGGAACTTTTCTTCACAGCTTTGTGACATGAAGAGTGGCACAGAAAATTTTCTGTTTCTTGTGGAGGCCTACCTTACAGCAAGATCAGAGGAAAAACAAGGACATTGAGACCTGCAATGGCAGCCCCATTAAGCTGGCAAAAAGGCTTGTGGCAAGCCCTGGTATTACACATTGTTTTCGTCTTCAAGTGTGTAACATGTACCAACATCTCTTTTGAAAAACTCACTTTTCTTGTTCTTGCATATTTAGGATTTATATACTTTTCAGCTTACTGAAAGTTGTCTTTAACCAGATCTCTGCTTTTACATACACTGAAAGACAGGCCTTGCCTTCCATCCACAATTTAACAATAGCTATTGTCAAATTAGTGTATTCAGATGTTCTATTTTCAAATTTATCTTTTGCCAGAAATATTGCCTGGCCTGGTATTAAAGAAAAATTGATTCTAGCTAATATGTGACAGCAATCACAGCAAACATAAGTCATACGCTTTGAAAACATCATTATAAGCTGATCATCTTTTAAAAATATTTAACGAAAAGCTCCTGGGTCTGCTTTAGCAGCTGAAACTGAACTCAGCAAGGAAGTGACTGAGCAGAATCAGACATTCTCATTAAGTGAAATTAGCCAAGTGCAATTTGCCTGGCTGGTTCCCTCTATGTATTAGCATTTATATTCAGCCAAGTGATGAGCTTAATCAGGTTTTTCGAACAAAAAGAAGCAATCACCCCCAAACCCATAAACTATCAGGTTTATCAGTAACAGTTTGCACTTCCATTGTCAAAAGGCAGTTAAGAAACTGAAGAAAATTGTCTGTTCAGAAGTGTATCCCAGCAGCAAAGAGCAATCTTTCCTCATAGCAGGAACATGACCTCACATATGTGCTGGATGATTGCTGTCAGATTTACTGAAGACAAAAGGAGACATTTCATTAAAGGGCAAATGACAGGAGGCTACACAGAGCTGCTACAGGGCCTCACTGGAAGGGACAGGTTTGCCTGCTGGTTGCAAAGACTGTATCACAAGGTCTTTTCCCCTCCTTCCACAATGAATGCATCTCAAAGAGCTGTCAGGCTCAAAAAACAGAAAAAGAAATGCAGTGGCATCTAAGGAGAGAAGAGTCAGCAACAATGCTGATGTGACAAATAAAGAGCAGAAATAACTGCAGAGAGCCTGGTCCTGCTGGAGGGCACAGGAACCCCGGGCCCAGATGTGGAAGGAAGGTGGCTGAGCATGCATGGTGATATTGCTATCAAATGTAACCCCACAGCATATGAACATCAGAAGAAAATCAGAAAACTTTGTGGATTTTTTTAAAGACAAGCTACGGAAAGTAGCACTGCTTAAACAAAAAGAAAGGTTCCATAAAATAGCTTGTTTTATGAAATTCAACTTGGCAACATCCCCGTCAGGCAGCTGGGCACCAAGTATGTCCTAACATGCACTGAGAGCTCTGAAATTTGTTTTAAGTTGTGCCTCAGTGCATGCTGGTTTGCAAAGCACTACAGCAACAAATGGCATGCTGCAGCCCTTCCCCTGTGCCCTGCACACCTACTAGCTGTTAGAAAAAAGGCAACTTAATGACAATCACCCCAGAACTACACACTGTAACTTCAATTACTCTCTTAAGGCAGACAACTGCTTTATCTGAGCAGCATGAAATGAGGCTTTGACCCTCTGTTGTTTTTTTTTTCCTGGGGTCCAACTGCTAAATTGATACTCAATTCTTTCCATCTGCCATGCTTCAGATTTGGAAACTCAAAATAGTATTTAAACAACATTCCAAAAACTTACCCTCGGGCTGTAGTAAGATGGTATGGTGGACTACTTCATCACTCCAACCTCCCCAGCTCTTGAAACAATGCAAGACCAAATAAATGCTGCATTTATAGATGAAAGAAAATTCTTCTGGCTCAGTAACTATTACTTGAAAAGATAATATATAAAGGACCAGGAAGAAACAAATTCCCAGTACCTTAGAGAAGTATCAGACACCTCCTTTCAGGCAACTATTTCATTTCTTCAGCAGGTTTTTGACTGTTCATTGTGCCTCAGTCACATTAACAGCACTTTTCCTCAAGTGCAGCCCCTTCCTAAAGAATAATAACCAAGACAGGTTTTACATGAGGCTAAAGCACTGTGTTCCCTGAAGGGAACCAGGGAGCCTATTTTCATAGTAGTCAATATGGCAATGAATCATCCTCCAGGGATAAAGACTAAAAACATTGAGAGGAGAATACAGTAGGTTGAAGGAAAAAAAAAAACAAAAAACTCAGCTGGTTTGAGTTTTATATATGTAAATGAACATTGTGAGAAGGGAAACAGAGTGAAGTACTGAGCAGGAACATCAGGTGTATCTATCTTCTTAGAAGCTGAAAAAGGAAGATATTAAACTGTGCTTTCTGCTAAATTGCTGCTGCCAGTTATTGACAAAGTTGTCAATTATCCAGGGTTATTTAGACTGATGATACCTGAAGAAATGGGGATTTAGAAACACTTGGGATTAAGGAGAGATAGGAATGCTCTGCAGATGATAAATGAAGTGGATTGAAAGTAAAAGAGCAAAGAGGCCAGTTTCAAAGGGTATAATTAAATCTCCTTAATTAGCATATTAAAGTACTGCAGTGAAGCCATATACCTACTTTCAAAGCTGGATTTTAGAAAATAAATGTAATTGAGTGGATGAAAGACTAAGAACCTTCTACATCGTAAGACTGGCATAGAACATATTCAGATAACTTCTACTTTGCTAATGTTTAAACAACTTAATTATATTTAAAAATACACTGACTGCTTAGGTCTGCAAGCAGCAAGATACTAAATCGCCATTAGACAGATTTTACTGAAATTAGTCAGACCATGCATTAGGGAAAGAGGACAGTGCTTGAGTCAACAGTAGGATTTCAAGCAGTTAAGTAATCATGTAGCTTAACGCACATTGATAAAGCAGGAACCAAGAAGTAAAAGGAGAGTAGCAAATGGCACCATAGTGTTTTTAAATTGGTCTAGGAATAAGAGTTTGAGACAGGATTTGAAAAGCGTTTTGAAATTCTTGGACGAAACTTCTTACAATATCACAAAACTCTGCTCTATTAAAAACATACTCTGCTGGAGTAAGGGATATTTGCTACCACAATTTTCTCAACAAAATCAGAGACATTTCACTGTGGTCATGAAGAGACAGCTGACAGGTTAAGATTTCAATGCAAGACTTGAAGGAGCTAGGCCTAAATCACAAATCTGGCATTGACTTGCTTGGTCACACAAATTGCTTAATTCTTCTCTACCTCACTATTGATATAAAATGGACCAGCAGTTCCTGTCTCCCAGGCATTTCAACAGGATACATACCTCCACAATCAAGATATTATGGATATAATTGAAAGATTGCACGAAACATATTGATATAAGAGGCTCTCAGATATTATATATGGCAACACCCCAGTGTTATTTTTACTACCATTCTAAAATACTTTTGTTTACTCTTTTATTTTACTCTTAAAGTTCTCTGTTCCCAGCATGTAAAGGTTTTGTCACACTACTATTTATCAAACTTTTAGGAAGAACAGATGCAGAATGCCAGCTGAGGGTGTTTAGGAAAAGTGAAGTCTCCAAAGCAGAAGCTAGCAAAGCCTAAGCAGAACATGTTGACAAGACAGAGAAGGAACTGAAATATTAAATTGGTTACTGTAGATAATCATCCTTGAAGACCAATTTACTTCAGAGACTGTACCTGCCCACCCAGCTCCTCCCTCAGTCTGTATCTGAAGGCACAGGAAAGTGTAATACATTATTTCAATAGTCTTTAATATATATAATGTAACACATGGTATCAACTTCCAAAGAAATCTTTATAATGGCTGTTGTAGCTTCCAGCTCCAAATATAACTTACAAATACAGAATTCCTTAGTCTTTTTACTGCTGTTTTGTAAGTCTAGGAAATAAGAAAAAAACCAACAAGAAGAAACCAGGAAGCTTCATTTTGGTTTGCTTTGACTTACTTTTTCTGCAAGACACTGTTCCCCTCTGCTGGGCAAGAGCAGATGTAACAGGAAAGAGCTGTGAACTAAAGCTGATGGAACAGCAAAATGAAACCCAACCTGTTCATACAGAAAAGATGGGTAAGGAAAGACAACTGAGGCAAGGTATGGCTGCCCAAAAACCTGAGAAAATAAGGGTCCCAGGTGCAAACCATTAAACAAAGATCATTCAGAATTTAGACTTCAATTTCTCCAAATGCCATCCAAACAAGAAAGTAACATGTTTCATTACATCTTTAAAATAAGTCACCCTGAAGGACTGTCATCTTGGCAAACATCAGTTCTCTAGCTCCAAAAACAACTGTTACAATATTCAGGATAACAAGAAGCAGAAAGAATTTCCTAAAGCAAAAGATTTTTGTCTGTGAAAAGCTAAATTACAAGCAATGAAGTCTGCACTGCATGAAGCTGGTGAAGAAATTTAGTTGTAACTTATGCATTGACAGCACTGCTTTCTAGGAGAAGGTATAACGAACCTTAAGCAAACATTAAAGATTGTTTATATTTTTTAGTTTAGGCATTACATCTATATATACATATATTTTAATACGGCCACCATAGGATAAAGACAGGACAAATTCAGACATCACCAATGATGCAGATGAAAAAGCAAACTCCTACCAGAGACATGTGTGGTATCATACATTTTTTAAGCATCATAAAGAAAGAAGTTCAGCTTTCTTCTTAATAGCCCTGAGACTGGAGTATAGTTGCCCATTTTCTTTCAGACTTCTTGTTCCACTCTACAAATTACTTCACTCAGTCACTAGGGTTTGGAATACTACTTGTTTTTAAACCAAGGAAAGACTGTAAAAAAGCCACATTTAAGAGTAACATAAATAACTTCCAGGAAACAATTTTTTGGTTAAAAATATAAACACAAAACAAAGTTTAATTATATTTTCATCCTTTTATTAAAAAGTCATTATACTTGATATACAATTGGCAAAGATAAATATCTCTACTTTCAAGGGAACTAATTACAGACTACTACAAAGTGACACCAGGTGTGCAATTACTGGGTTCTGCATTGATTTTTCATACTGAAAACGTCTGAGTTTGTTTCAGTTGTTCAGGTGATTCTGCTTTTAGCTTGTCTGTATGATCAACAACAGCCCATTGGCTTCAAATACTTTTATTTTAGATGTCCATAAGCACCCACAATGCAAAGCTGCACATAGCACCTGTCACGAGATACCAAAGAGGGCATTCTTCTAAGGTCTTTACTATCCAGACTTGTCCTTTTGTACCACTTGTCACATGGAAGCCTGTCGCTCCAAGCCTTTCACTTTGTTAACCAAAGTTTGTTTCACTAAGAAGAAGTTTTCTAAACCATTTGCTTAGGGACCAGGAAAGAGGACAAATCTTACCAACAGGAAACTTCCCAGAGCAAAGGAGTCTGTAGTAACAGAAATGGAAACAAGAGCCTCAGTAAAGACAAGTTTTTGCTAACTAAACTTACCCAAAAACTTCAACTATACAGCAGCTATATGTACAAAGGGGGAAGGGGGGAAAAAAAAGTGTTTTTCTGTAGTCATTACCCACATTCTCAACAGCACTACATTAAGTAGGAAAGAATATCAGCCCATTTAGGAAGATTCATTGCCTCATTCCCTGCTCTTGTTTTAGGTCAACTGGAAGCTTCTTTTTTCAGTTTTTCTAAAACCTCATCTGGTGTCATTGATGTCAAAATCTTCACCACTTTGTCACGTGATTTACCACCCTGGTTTACACAAACACACAAAAAAAACATCTTTCAGAGAATCACCCTTGAAGGTAGGAAAAAGGTGCTATTTATAAATTGTTGATAAACAAGTGAAGCAGTTTGCCCATGATTCAGGAAAAACAAGACTCAAATATTTGCATCTCTACCTTTTGGCAACACAGTGTTCAATTTATTGATCACACTGCCATCCATCAAAAGACTTCTACAACTACTATGTTAAACCAACAGATAACAATAAAAAGCACCAGTTTTAATTGTGCTCTTATGTTCATAAACTATAAGTGAAAATGGCTGGAAAGACTGACTTCAAATACAATGAATTAATAAAAGAAATTATTTTTTCAGTGCAATGAATAAAGTAGTTTCCACTTGCCAAAGTCAAGAAATGTAAACTCTAAACAGAAATTCTTGAGGCCCAGTTATAACCCAGGAGCTTACATATGCTCTTACTTATATGTGACAGCAGAACATTTTTACTCAAATATATGTTAGTTTTTTAAAAAAGAGTGAAAAGTTATTAATAAAATTCACATTCTCCTCAAAGCACAAATTTTGTGAACCACATTTAACATGAAAACAAGAGAGTCTTTGAAGAACACAGAAACAATTCTTCCGATGTTAGGTTTTTTGTCAACAAATCATTCCATTAAGTCAACTAAACACCTTTTAAAGTGTCTTTCAGACTGAAGTTGGAGAGCAGCTCCCTGTACTTAATGTGTACGTTTCAAATTCTTGAATTTCAACTGCAGTATGAAAAACTGAAACAAAAAAAAAGGAAGTACCTTCTCTAAAACAACGTCACTCTTCCTCACTTCTAGCACCTTAGAGAGGTATCGACAAAGCTCTGCATTTGCCTCCCCTTCCGACGGAGGTGCAGCAATAGCTACACCTACTGCTTCAGCTGTCACATCTGTAACAGATATTTTAAGCATTTTACCCTCGAAATATTCAAACCATCTTTTGTTTCCTAAAGGCGAATGTTTACACTTTCCAACGCAATGTAATTCAAAACCAAATAAACGTATAAATTAGCAAGTAATGACGTTTTCAGACTTCATAAATTCCCTTAACAGCTGGCCAGAACAACCAAAGATAATTTCTGACCCTAGAACCATTCAGTCCTTCAGACCTTCACAGCCACGAGTTACGTGTTTTCTCTCAGTGTGGGCTCCGTTCTGAGCTCATCCTGGGGCAGGTGTCCTGCTGGGCATCACGGAACACCACAGAAATCAGGTTATCCCACCAAAAAACCGAGTTACATCAGTGTGCTCAGAGATGCTCAGGGTTCCGTGCCACCCAAGGAACCAGTCCCAGCTGTGCGCGGGCACGGCCCGGGCTGCAGAGGGAGAGCACGAGTTACTAAATCGAGCTCTTACGGTTCTATAACACCGCACAGACTTTTGGGACACTAAACCACTGACGCCAAACTGAAGCGCCGACCAAGCATGTTGGATGTTACTTTTGTAATCAAAAAAAAAAAATAAAAAATTAAAAAATCAGGATTTAGGCCGCGCTCGCCGGGACCGCGCTGCTCCCGGAGCGCGGGCCTTCCCCTCGCCTCTTCTCCCTGGTGGCCCTTTGGGTTCCCGGTGCCCGCCCCGTGGGGCGGAGATGCAGCACCCCCGGCCCACAGACCCCCAGACCCACCTGTGACGGCGCTGCAGCGGGCGCCGGGCTTGGCTCTCACGGACACCCTCACGGACCCGCCGCCCGCCCCCTCTGGCCCCGCCGTCACNGGATCGGTGGGATGGGGATCTGTCTCTGTGCCCGGGATCGGTGGGATGGGGATCTGTCTCTGTGCCCGGGATCGGTGGGATCGGGCTCTTTCCCTGTGCCCGCGATCGGTGGGATCGGGCTCTCTCCCTGCCTCCCGGCTCCTCCCAGTCCACCCCGGCTGTCCCTGTCCTCCCTCCCCTCCGCGGGACCTCGGCGCTTCCCAGGGAACAGCGAGGGCAGAGCCCGCACAAAGCTGGGGGTTTCACGGACACTTCTACACGCTGCCCTTTGAGACCCGAAACCTGCGTGACCTTCCGCATTTACAGAGAGGAAGAAAGGAAATTTTCTTACTCTTCTCCTGCATTCTCAAATTACTACTTTAGTATAATCTGGCGAAGGGTACAGGTCTTTCTACATGAAGACATTCTATTACTACACAGTACATAGTGCAAGACATTGAATACTATATATTCAGCAATGGCATCAAATTACTGTGTGCAATCTCTAAAACTAGTTTGCACACAAATAGTCCTTAGGTTTATACTAATTTTTTTAGTACTAGAATATCCAATGATAAAATAACATCATTACAAGTCCTGTATTCTCATTTTCACATTATACATTTTTATAGGCACATATGTATTTACAGTGGCTATTTCCATAACCAGTTCTATATTCCAAAACAGCCCTTCTGAATTAAGAGAGATTCTGGAAAGATCTGTGTGTTGCTGAAGTTGACTTAGTGTTTCTTCACCGCAGCTGCTTTCTGCAGTGCTAAGTCCATTAATTCTCAATGGCTCATCCAAAAAGTTAAGGTGATGGCAATATGAATCCAGCATTGCTGATGTACTTCAAAAAAAATACAGTAGCAATCCATGTCCATAGGGTCATTCCAAGGTCATTTTGGAAGGAAGTGCAAGATGGGACTACAGCAGCAGCTTTACTGTCTTTTTAGGACAGGTTGGGGAAAACATACACAAGTTGTTCATAACAAGTAAGGATTTTCCAGTTCAAAGAAATGAATTTTACTACATGAGAAACAAAGGGGGGAAAACATAATACAATTAATCACAAGATACTATTTGAAACAATTTTTTTCAAAATACAGAGTACTTACTCCACTTGACATTTTGTTAAGAAGAAAAACTTAATTACGCTCTGCCAATAATGATGCAGAAAACCCCCCAGCTTTGCTGGTACCCCTCAAACAAGACAGATCTGTTATCATACATTGATGTAATTTCACAGAATTTTTTAACTGCTGCCAATAGTGAGCTGAGATCCACTGTGATACTGACACATTCCAGATCATCACGTGAAACTAAGTGTAAAATATTATTTCTGGTATTTGTCCATCTTCTATTGATGTACCATTGTTGTTACCTGGTGAACTATAAAAGACAAAGCATGTTTTGCTAGCAGTAGGAGATTCGTGGATCACTTTCTTCAAACCTTTTGTTCCATAGTGGGAATCAGGACCCTGAAAAATACCACAAGAGATATGAACTGAATGGAAGTTGGCAAGACCCAGAAATCACTAAGGTTCAAACGCTATTGACTTAGGTTATTTTAGTAGTATAAAATTTCTGTACCCATGTCATATAAATTATAAACAAAATCACAAACAGAAGCAAGCACCCTATGTCTAACTATCAAACAACCATTTCTCTGACAGCAGACAAACCAGCTGATTTTATCCAACTAGTAATGAATACTTTCTGGTATTCCCTATCACACAGGTTGTCTATATTCTCACTTAGTTCCTAGCCCCAGCTTCTTTTAATCTGTAGTATTTTTTCCAACTGGCTCAATTTTGATTACTGCAATAGGGAATTATATTTAGAAGAATATTAAAACATCTTTGAGAAATAAATTTGTCCACAACATTAAGGAGAGCCTTTTCCAGAACAAGTAATTTTTGTCTATTGGTTCAGCACTCATATATAAAAAGTCATGAAAAAAAAGTTTTCTGTTTTCTTGACTCTAGCTAGTGGTTAGAATATCCTCAATAATATAAATCAAACTTCAATTTTGATAGAGAGCTGCCAGATTAAATATTCTAGATAGTGCTTCCCCCCACCCCCC